>MU224184.1:1422092-1448958 GCA_018584345.1 Thuja plicata
TAGTAATGCCTTTTGGCTTGAGCAATGCCCCTAGAACTTTTATGAGGCTTATGAATGAGATATTCATTGATTTTATTAGCAAATTTGTTGTTATTTACCTTGATGACATACTAATATTCAGTCATAGAAAGGAAGACCATCTTGATCATATGGAACAGGTACTAAGAAGAATCCATCAACACAAGTTGGTAATCAACTTGGATAAATGCATATTTATAAAGAAGGAAATAGTATTCCTAGGTTTTATGATTTCACAAGGTACCCTCAAGATGGATCCTGAGAAGGTAGATGCAATCATTAATTGGCCTCCACCAAAGAATCAAGGTGATGTAAGAAGCTTTCATGGGCTTGCAACATTTTATAGGAAGTTCATCAAAAAATTTAGTCATGTTTGTGCACCAATGCTTGAAATAATCAAAGGTGGAAAGAAGACTAAGTTTGCATGGACAAATGAAGCCAATGATGCATTCGAATACTTGAAGATTAGAGTTTCACAATACCCTATCTTGGTCCTCCCTGATTTCAACAAGGTCTTCACTATGGAGACAGATGCAAGCAATTTGGCTATAGGGGCAGTCCTAAGTCAAGAGGGTAGGGCTATTGCTTTCTTCTCATAAACTTTGAATGAAGCTAAAAGAAAGTACTCCACTTATGATCTAGAGATCTATGCCATGGTCCAAGCCCTCAAGAAATGGAGGCATTATTTGATCCCAAAAGAGTTTTTAGTCTACACCGACAATCATGCATTAAGCTTCCTCAATTCACAAGAAAAACTTTCAGTCAGACATCTCAAATGGGTAGAGCAATTGTAGGCCTATACCTTCAACATTAAGCATAAAAAGGGTGTAGCAAACAAAGTTTCTGATGCCCTTAGTAGGAGGATTGGTCTTATTGAAGAAGTTGAATTACAAAGTGTGGGGATTGAGTCCCTTAAACACTTGTACTCGGATGACCCTGATTTTGCAGAAGTATATCAAATTTGCACAAAAATGGAGGGCATATATCACACTGATTTCTCTAAATATCTAATTTAGAATGGGATTCTATTCAAGGGAGCACAAATATGCATACCAAAGTGCTCAATGAGGACAAAGATAGTGAGGGAAAAGCATTATGGTGGCCTAGGAGGTCACTTTGGCCTAAGTTAAACAATGATGTTAAGAAGTTTATAGAGACTTGCACAATATGCCAACAAGCTAAAGGAATGACAAAAAATCAGGGACTCTACCAACCATTACCTATCCCTTCAAGACCTAGGGAGTCCATATCAATGGATTTTGTAATGGGGCTGCCTAAAACCAAGCAAGGCTTTGATAGTGTATTTTTCATAGTGGATAGGTTCAACAAAATGAACCATTTTGTGCCATGCAAGAGCACAAATGATGCATCCCATATAGCCAATCTCTTCTTCAAAGAAGTAGTTAGAATCCATACCTTGCCTCAGACAATTGTATCAGACAGAGATGTAAAGTTTCAAGGGCACTTTTGGAGGACACTCTTCAAGAAGTTGGGCACAAATCTCACCTATAGTTCTGCCTATCACCCATAGACAGATGGGTAGACTGAGGTAGTAAACAGGTCTTTAGGCAATCTCTTAAGATGCCTAACCAAGCAATACTCACAAATTTGGGATACAATTCTTCCCCAAGTAGAGTTTACCTTCAATGACTCCATAAATAGGTCAATTGGAAAAATTCCATTCCAAGTAGTGTATAGTTTGCACCCCAAGGGACCATTGGATCTGATGGAACTCCCCTCTAACTTCAAAATTAGTGCACAAGGCCAAGAATTGGTAGAATGCATCACAAAGGTGCAGCAACAAGTAAAAGAAACATTGGAAAAATCTAGTTTGAAGTACAAAGAAAATGCTGACAAAAGAAGGAGAGAGGTCCACTTCCAAGTAGGAGATAGGGTTTGGGCATTTCTAAGGAAGGAGAGACTCCCCAAGAGTAGATACTCCAAGCTTCAAATGAAGAAAGTAGGACCTTGTAGCATACTCAACAAAATAGGTGAAAATACCTATGAGATATCCCTTCCTCCAACTTTGCAGATCTCTCCAATCTTCAATATTGCAGACCTCACACAATACAAAGTTACAACAGGTTCAAGCAATGAGTAGGGTAAGGACACAAGCATTGAAGATGAAGACTATGTCACAAATCTGCCCCAAAGCAAACCTGTGGAGTTAGAGGAAATTTTGGAGACAAAGTTACTAAGGCAGACCAGAACCAAGAAGTATATGCAGTACCTAGTAAAATGGAAGAGACTCCCCAACATAAATGCTACATGGCTGACTAAAGATGAAATCAAGCAACATGGCACTTCAGTTGAGCAGTTATCCTCAAGTAGGAACTTGAGTTTTAAAACTCAAGGGTAGTATGGTGTAGGAGCACCTACCCTATACCCAACAAGAAATGACTATAAGAGTCCTAAAACATATCCAGTTTAGTCTAGTTAGGCAAGTAGACAAAGTTGTGAGGCCTAATTCCAGGATTGGCACAATTATAAGCCCCTTGCTTGCTATGTTCAAAAAGTGGTCAATAGGCCTAAATTCATAATATCTTAGTCTTTTTCATGTTTTTTAGGTCTTAGATCCATGTTGGATCACTATAATAAGTTAGGACCAATTTTGGTCATTAGTTTTGCAAATATTGCAAATATTGCACAAAATGTTGTCAAAGTTGCTTAGCAACTTTTACAACTTTTACCCAAAAGTTGTTATTAGAGCCCCCAATGGGAAGATTGTTTAAAAATCAGTTTTAATCAATGGGGGAAGCCTTCAAAAATCCCTTTCAGGTGGGTGGAAGGCATAATATGTAATTTGGCTTTTTCAATCAATAAAATACACCTTTTTCCTACAGATTTCAAAGGTTTTCTGCATGGTACAAACATGTATAAACTCCTAGAGTAGGAAGGCTTACATTTTTGGATGATCCTATGTCTTATATTTCTTTTTCACTTGGTTTGAGGTCTTGAATCCCTGTAGATCAAAATTTATTCACATTTTACTCCTACAGCCTGTGAATTGGCTCCCTAAATAGGGCTTGATACAAATTTACTCTTTCTGGAAGATTCTACCATGGGAATTTAAAACCCTTTGGTGGAATTCTTGTGCTAACAATTTAATTTTATTTCCTTTTTGTTTGGGATGGAAATATATAGGCTGGAGAGAGAAATTTGATGCCCTAGGGGCACATCTTCATGTGTGACCCCAAATTTTAGAGGATAGCAGTAATTTGACTACCCAAAACGTTGAGCCCAAACTCCAAATAATGGATCTAAGCATTTTGGAATGATTTCTAGCCAATGAAAGTGGTTTGGAAGCCCTATGAAAATTTTAGAGGGTAGTTCCTTTGTTAAAGTGGCCCAATTAGGCCTCTTAGCCCGGTCTAAAAGTTATGATAGAAAATCCTTCTGCTTGATTCCAATCCTTGGTGTTTGGGCATGTTTAGTAAGGCCATAAAGGGTACTAGAATCCCTGATCAAATTAACACCTTCTTTGAGAAACATTTGACTTATGTCTGAATTTGTCTCTGAACAAGGCTACAAGCCAAAGCCTAGTTTGTGAAGCACCTAAGTGTTGTGGGTTGCTTGTGAGTGAAAGAACCATTGGAACTTCAGAGTTAGGACCTAAATAGGCCATGATAGTGATTGTAGGCCACCCCTAGTCTTTGTATCCATTTTATGGGGTTTGAGTACTTATCTTCCTAAGGAGACCTCATAGTGAATTCTTGTTTCTTGGTGCTTGGGACTTTGACAAGCATAGTGATTAGGTTTTATTATCTTGTAGGGTTGAGATAACCTTCTCCAAGTCCTTTTACCATACATGTGATAGGTATCTAGCACCTACCCCCCTCACTTTGAGTGTTGAAGGATTGAAACTCGACCATTGGCTCATTGTTGAAGGCTTCCGCATTGCCACTACTGCATCACATATACATCTTGGATGGATCCCATAGACAACTTCAAAGGGAATCTTACCTGTTGATATTTTTATGGTATCATTGTAGGAAATATCTGCTTGAGAAATAACTTGATCCCATGTCTGTCCATATTCTTTGGTGCAATACCTTAATAGGTTTTCCAGACTCTTGTTAACCACCACAGTCTATCCATGTATTTTTGGATGCTATGCAGAACCAAAAGATAGGTTGGTTACAATCTTCTTCCACAAGGTCTTCCAAAAATGACTCATAAAATTGGAATATCTATTTGACACAATAATTTAAGGTAAACCATGGATCCAAACTTCTTGCCTAAAGCAGATATTTTATATATAACATGCATCTTGGTGATGACATGTAACTGATTGAATGTTTGAAGATATTAAGTTGATGATCATGCAAGGCATTAAATCAGTTAATGTATTGTATTGTCATTGATGTCAACTTGATATAATCTATATGCTCATGGAAATATTGCCAAAGACTTCAAAGAACTGATGAATCAAGACTATGCTATCAGTAATGCATACAAGCCAAGTATTCACTAAGTGACTACATACACCAATGGAGTGCACACCGAGGGTCAGAGTAAAAGAGTAGAGTCATAGTGCTACTCGATTATATAATGTACAACATTACTGACGAGCAGAGTTATAGTGTTACCTGATGAGAAAAATGTAGAGTAACGTGATGTAAAGAATTTCAATGTTGCTCGATGGAAAAGACAAGGATGGAGATCCTGATGAAAATTGAAGTCACACCAATGGAACATTTAGTTATCGCCGATGACTAACTAAAGTATTGACCAACATAATAGAAGGTTCAGAAAATGAAAAAATGCTTAGCTGTCAAGAAGCTAAAGATAGAATTAACAGATACTTATCATTGTTTTAATCATCCAGATAAAGCCAGAGATAAGTAAGTGATTTAAAGCTAATTTGTCTAGTTGGAAAGAAGATCTCTTTGAGATAAACTAGGAGTTTTCTTTTAATCTATTGGAAAAATTGTGGAACACGCCAAGAATCAAGAAAGCCAAGAAAAGGGGAAATCATGTCTATATAGAGACAAACTCAATTCATTATGAATTGAGGGGTGAACAAGAGAATAGAGGAAAGATGCTAAAGAAAATATGAAGGAGAAGAAAGTCTTCATTTAGTCTTGATCAACAAGCTGAGGAAAGAGCTAGATTTTGCAGACACCGACGAATAGGGAGACAAGCATCACAAGACAGAACAATGTGGAGTAAAGGTATACGTGATTATATTGATCAGAGAGGTAATGGACTTACAATAGATTTGAAAATATGCAATTTAGTTGTATGTATGAAAATATCATTACTGTTTTAGTTTAACCATTGAAGCAAATAATCCTCTTAACCAAACTGGACTTAAAAGTCTTTTAGAATTGAGATATATCCCAAGGAGTATCAAAAATTTTGAACACAAAAGTAGTATTGGATATGCCCGATACCTATTGACAGGCCAATTGAGTGTTTGATCAAGGATGGTAGCATTAGATGCCAGATATTAGTTGAAAAACTATTTCTAAATCCTCTAACAAGGTCACACATAATAGTGTGTTTGTAACCTTTAACATGGTTGGCTCCTAACAGAGCTCACTTCAGAAGTGTGAAAATTTGGGGGTACTGGTCCCAGTAGTTTTTACATCGACATTTGTGGTTTATTACTGGTACTGGTCCCTTGTGTTATGTGTTTATGGTTTATTACTTTACCGTTTTACATTTCACATATGCATTTCTAGAGAGATTAACAAAGGAATCTAGCAAGTAGTAAATTAGTATAAGTATTTCAAGGCATACATCTTGTAGGATAGAAGATAACTTGAGACATAATTAGTAGTTATAAGTTTTAAGGGTTGATTTAAGGATTGATTTTTGAGGCCACTGATTCACCCCACCCCCCCTCTTAGTTATAACTAACAATTGGTATTAGAGCTTGTGTGGTTAGAAGGAAGGTTTGAAGACCTAAGCTAAAGATCACAAGATGAATAGATGAGATGTGCCCAAGTTGAACAACGATAATTTGATGAAGGGAAAGGTAGGAGAATCCCCAATAGAGATTTCCTAGCCCTAGAAAATAACCACACAATGAAAAAAAAATAACAACACAGAGATTTAGATCCACACAATGTAAATACTCATAATAGAATCATCATATTTTCATCCAACATGCCTGGTTGTAAGGCCTTCTGGGTTACGACCAAATACAATGAAATTACAAGAGAAACTCCACAAGATCTTGAAAGATCCAAAGAAAACCCTAGCCACACTATGGTAGAAACCTCTAGGAAGATCCAAACTTGTGCTCGCAAGCCCACCAAGTAATCTCCTTGTTTCCCAAGCCACAACTACTAGTTCCTCTCAAAACTCACTCCTCTGCCTCTTCCTCTTGTCTAAGATGGATCAATAATGACTAAAGACTTCCCCCAAAACCCCTAATTATACCAATCTAAGCCATAGGTCAGCCTAAAACATAAATTAAATACAAACACATAAATTAAATGCCACAAGTCGGCCAACAACAATAATTAAATGCCCAAAATTGATGTCTTAGTAAAATTGTGATATCTCCTAGCTCTGAATGAATTAGGACTTGTTCTTCAAAACATAGGTAGAAATCAAGACCCTCTTCAATCCCTAAAATGTTTATCCTCTAACTCTTTGTGGAAAATTACTTATACGGCCTATAATTATCACCAAATTCCTAAGCAAGGCCGAGCTCCTCCCAGTCCATGCCAAGCAACCAAGACCATGCCAAGTTCCATTAAATACATCAAAACCAATTACCCAGGACCCAGGTAGGTTTATCCAACTCTACCAAACCCCTCACACATGAAAATAAGTCCACACAACTCCATCAAATCTCCCAAACATGCAGGATAGCCAACTACCCTGGGATGCTCCTGCATCATAATTTTGCTTCATGGCAGAGCAGAATAAGACTCCACTTATTAGGTATTGGTAATGATGTTACTCAATACTTAGATACTAAATATGTGTTGCCCATATGAGCACCAATATTTGAACAAATGAGAGAGAAGCATGAGCACAATTGCATTATGATAGAGCTTGCTTCCTCACTCTCCAATGCTGAATTTGAATATGTCAAAACCTGCAAGACTGCAAAGTAGTTGTGGGACAAATTGATGATTGTACATGATGGTGACAATAAAGTTTTGAGAGCCAAGGAAAAAAGCCTAAGAGGAAAGTTTAATGATCTCAAAATGAAAGAAGGTGAAAACATCACTCAGTACAACACAAGAATCAAAGAGGTAGTCAATGCTATCCGAGGAGTTGGAGGTGTACTAGAAGAAGATAAAATTGTAAGTAATATTCTAAGAACCTTAATACCTACTTATGCTATTAGAGTATCTTCCATTCAAGAAATGAGAGTAGTAGAAAATAGCAATGTTACTCTAGACAGTTTGATTGGAAGACGTATTTTATTTGAGATGAATAACTTTGATAATAGTGTCTTACCAAACATATAGTCTACATTCAAAACTTCTATGATAATAAGTAAATCAAGTCATAAAAACAATATGAGAAAAGATAGTGATAGTGAAAGTGAAGAAGATGATCTTTATGAAATTGAAGCACATATGGCTAGAAGAATGTAGAGAGGCAAAGGTAAATACAAAGGTAAATTACCACTTATTTGTTTTAATTGTAAAGAGGTTTGACACTTTGCTGCAAGATGTACTAATAGAAGAAAAGATGACACAAGTAATGACAGGTCATTTGAAAAGAAGTCTAATAGAGGTGATTACAGAAGCTACCAACAATTAGAAAGAAGAGATACCTGAGATTACAAGGACAAAGGAAAGAAGGCCACTTACCTATAAAAATACAAAGATAATGATACTGATACCAAATTTGACAAAGACATTGAGATGGTGTTTGTGGTAATAAAAGATGATTCAGATGGTGATGAAGAAAGGTATGTAGAAGCTGCACTCATATGTAAGGTTAGTAAAAATGATGTCTGGATCATAGATAGTGGCTACACTGACCATATGACCAGTGATAAGCAAAAGTTTGAGACTTTTGAATACTATAAAGGTAGTTCAGTAAGAATGGGTAATGCCACACCTTGTCCAGTTGAAGGTAGAGGAACTATAATGTTGAATAACCAGATAAAATGTGAAAATTCTTATTGGGTAAATGGATTGAACTATAATCTATTGAGTGTTTCTCAGTTGAATAATTGAATAATTCAGGTCACAATGTATAATTTAAAAATAAGAAGGCAAAGATCTTCAATAAATTAGGAAATTTGATTGGTACTGGTGAGCAGACAAAAGTTAACTTATTCTATCTAGATGATACTAGCACCACTTGTTTGATTTCTACAAATGAAGATATATGGCTGTGGCACAAAATATTGTGTAATGTGAACTTTGACAACATGATAAAGATTAGCAAAAAGAGAAATGTCAGAGGCTTAGTGACGATGACCAAGCCTAATAACATCATGTGTAAGAATTGTTAGAAAGGTAAAATGACAAAGTATAGTTTTAAAAGAAAAACCCATACATCTGATGCAATTTTAGAATTAGTCCATACTGATTTATGTGGACCTATGAGGACAAAGAGTTATTATGGAGATAGATATTTTATTCTCTTTGTTGATGATTACTCTAGAATGATGACAGTCATGTTTATAAAAGATAAATGAGAAGCATTTAAGATGTTTAAATGGTATAAGGCAATGGTTGAGAAGAAAATTGGTAAGGGTTAAAATGATTAAGGTTAGATAGTGGAGGGGAATTTATTTCAGATGAATTCACTAACTTCTGTAATGAGCATGAAATCAAAAGACATGTCTCTACACCAATAACACCACAATAGAATGAAATCGCTGAAAGAAGGAATAGATCCATAGTTGATTGTGCAAGGACACTAATGATAGAGAAAGGCATCACCCAAATATTTTGGAGAGAAGCTATCAGTACTACTATTTACACATTGAATATAGTACAATTGAAGAAAGACACCAAAAAGACACCTTATGAGCTATGGTATGGATACACACCAAATGTAAGTTATTTAAAAATTTTTGGAAGTCAGTGTTATATCTTCAAAGATCATAGAAATAGAAAACTTGACTCCAAGAGTGATGAAGGAATCTCCCTAGGGTATTCTACCAAGAGCAAGGCTTATAAATGTCTAAATAAAGCCTCTAACAAAATTGTTGAAAGTGCAAATATAAAGATAGATGAATTTGCAGAGAAGAATGAAAAGGAAAGCACTAAAGAACTAGAGGACTACAATAGGTTTACTTACAATGAGGAGCCTGACACTCTACCTGACCAACAATGTAGAGCTCCAGAGCAACAGATCATTGCACCCGAGCATTAGGCTGCAAATACCGACGATCAAAATATTGCTCAAGATGATGCACAAAGTGATGGAGAACATAATGAAGAACAAAATAATGATCAAGATGATAGAAAAAGAGCTAAACCTATACTTGCAAGATATGTCAGAAGGAACCATCCATAGAACCATATCATAGGAGATAAAAACGCTAGTATGAGAACCAGAAGTAAGTCTTTAAATACAAGATGTCTTATTTGTTATTATGAGCCTAAATCTATCAATACTGCACTAGATAATGATGAATGGATTAGTGCTATGAATGAAGAGATTGAATAGATAGAGAGACATTGACACTTGTATCGAGATCAGATGACAAGAATGTCATCAGTACAAAATGGATATTCAGGAATAAGCTGAATGAGAATGGAGAAGTCACAAGAAATAAAGCAAGACTAGTATGCAAGGGGTATGCACAAGAAGAAGGAATTGAATATGGATAGACCTTTGCACCCATTTCTAGGCTAGAAGAAGTAAGAATATTACTTTCTTATGTTTCATATACAGGATTCAAGGTTTATCAAATGTATGTCAAGTCTACATTCCTAAATGGAATAGTTGAAGAAGAGGTATACATTGAACAACTAGAAGGGTTTGTTGATCCAGACAAGAGGGACATGGTATGTAGACTACAGAAAGCCTTGTATGGATTGAAATAAGCACCCCAAGCCTGGTATCAAAGACTTCATTTCTATCTTAAAAGTATTGGATTTGTAAGGACTAGTGAAAACAATAATCTTTATTTGAAGGAAGATACCGATGCTAACATTTTGATTGTTGAGATAATTGTTGATGACATCATATTTGGAGGCAATGATATACTATGCAAATCATTTTCAAATGAAATGAGCAAAGAATTTGAGATTTCTATGTTTGGAGAGATCAAGTTCTTTCTTGGTCTGCAGATCATGCAACAAGATGAAGGTATTTTCATTACACAATCCAAGTACATCAAAGAAGTACTGAAAATATTCAAGATGGAAGAGTCCAAACTGGTTGGGACACCAATGGCAACTGGATACAAAATAACAAAGGAAGACAATTCATTAGAGGTAAATCAGACTTTGTATAGATCAATGATTGGAAAACACATGTATGTTGTACATACTACATAAGATATTGCACATGCAGTAGCAATAATTGCTAGATTTTTTGCTAATCCTAGGGAATCACATATGACTACCATGAAAATAATCCTAAGATATATGAAGAATACAAGGGAATATGGCTTATGGTACAAAAGATAAGGAAAATTTGAACTTAAGGTCTTTACCAATGCTGATTGGGCTGGAAATCTTGATCAAAAACTTGTCACATAGATCAAAAAGAAGCAAGGATGCATCTCACAATCTACTACAAAGGTAGAGTATGTTGCTTCTACTGCAAACTACTCAAATATTGCATGGATCAAAAAGTTACTAGAAGGTATGCATATGAAAATTTTAGAACCAGTAATTATCTATTGTGATAATACAAGTGCAATAAGCATTTCCAAGAATCTAGTCATGTATACTAAGAAAAAACATATTTCCATCAAGTATAATTATTTGAGAGAACAAATTAAGGCAAAGGAAGTGATACTTGAGTATGTGTATTCAAAGGAACAATTGGCCAATATGTTCACCAAGCCACTGCCCAAGGATGCATTTGAATACTTGAGAAAGAGACTAGGGGTTAGACCCTTGTCTACTGGTCATTAAGCTAACTAGAAGGCTACATCAGCCTACATATTATCAGAATATCATTCATGTTGATTCAACAAAGAGATGGACTTCAAATATAAATCTATAAATAAAAAGGTATATATCTACACCAAGCACCATACTTGTTACCAATGGAATGGGAAATTCAAGGAATATATTATGGATAGAAAGTATCCATTTGGCATCACTATAAAATATTTGTTTGAAAAGGATGTTTGGGATTGTTGTCAAAGGGAGAGAGATATATCATTATCATACAGAGATTATATCCATTATCAACTCAGGGAAAGATCATATTAATCACAGTATCCATAGGGAGAGAAGAATGTAACAAGAAAGGAGAACAATAAAAGGGAGAGAGTTTGACAAAGAAGGAGAACATATCACATCAGAGAATAAAAGATTCTACATCCATCCAATAAAGGGATTGAAGATAGAATGAAAGCTACAAGAATCAAATCAAAGCTATTTGAGCTTACCGAAAGCCAAACATTTGTATTAGTTACATTAGAAAAGATTGATGAAAATGTATATTTTATATTGTATTAGAAATAGTATAGTATGATAATGTAGTATGTTGCCATAAATTCCAAAGGGAGAGATTGATGACATGTAATTGATTAAATGTTTGAAGATATTAATTTGGTGATCATGCAAGGGATTAAATCAGTTAATGTATTGTATTGTCATTGATGTCAACTTGATATAGTTTGTATGGTCATTGAAATAATGCCAAAGACTTCAAAGAACCGATGAATCAAGAATATGATATCAGTAATGCATACAAGTCATGTATTCACTAAGTGACTACATAGACCAATACAGTGCACACCAATAGTCAGAGTAAAAGAGAAGAGTCACAGTGTTATCCGAAAATCTAATGCACAACATTACCAATGAGCAGAGTTACAGTGTTATCCGATGAGAAAAACATAGAGTAGCCTGATGGAAAGAATTTTAGTGTTGCCCAACAGAAAAGACAAGGACAAAGATCTTGATGAAAACTGAAGTCACACTGATGGAACAATCAGTTATCACCGATGACTAACATAAGTGTTGACTGACAAAACAAAGAGTTTAGAAAATGAACAAAATGCTTAGTTGTCCAGAAGATAAAGATAGAATTAATGGATACTTATCATTGTTTTAATCATCCATATAAACTTGGAGATAAGTAAGTGATTTAAAGTTGATTTGTCCAGTTGGCATGAAGATCTCTTTGAGATAAATTAGGAGTTTACTTTAAATTTATTGGCAAGAATTGTGGAACACGTCAAGAATCAAGAAAGCCAAGAAAAGGGGAAATCATGTCTATATAGAGACAAACTCAATTCATTAGAAATTGAGAGGTGAACGAGAGAATAGAGGAAAGATGCTAAAGAAAATTTGAAGGAGAAGATAGTATTCATTTAGTCCCGATCAACAAGCTAAGGAAAGAGCTAGATTCTGTAGACACTGACGAACAGTGAGACAAGCATCATAGAGAAGAACAATGTGGAGCAAAGGTATAAGTGATTATATTGATTAGAGAGGTAATGGACTTACAATATATCTAAAAATATACAATTGAGTTGTATATATGAATAGATCATTAGTGTTTCAGTTTAACCATTGAAGTATACAAGCCTCTTAACCGAGTAGGACTTAAAAGTCTTTTACAATTGAGATACATCACAAGGATTATCAAAAATTTTGATCACAAAAGTAGCATTGGATATGTCCGATACCTATTGATAGGCCAAGTGAGTGTTTGATCAAGGATGGTAGCATTAGATGCCAGATACTATTTGAAAAACTATTTCTAAATCCTCTAACAAGGTCACACCTAACAGTGTGTTTGTAACCTTTAACAGGGTTGGCCCGTAACAGAGCTCACTTTAGAAGAGTGAAAATTTGGGGTACCAGTCCCAGTGGTTTTTCCCTTAACAGGGTTTCCATGTTAAAATCCTTGTTTTTTATGTTTATGGTTTATTACTTTACTATTTTACATTTCACATATGCATTTCTGGATTGATTGGTATTCTCTGCATATTTACTATATTTTGGTAAATAGATGACTTCTTATCGGTAAACATACAAAAGAGTGATTAACAAAGCAATTTGACAAGTAGTAAATTGGTATAAGTATTTCAAGGCATACATCTTGTAGGACAAAAGATAACTTGAGACATAATTAGTGGTTATAAGTTTTAAGGGTTGATTTAAGGATTGATTTTTGAGGCCACTGTTTCACCCCCTCTTAGTTATTACTAACACATGGGTGGTTTTACATGGCACAAAATGGGCCATCTTACTAAATCTATCCACAATCACAATTACACTATGAAAACCCTTCTTTTTCGTAGGGAGTCCAACCAAAAATTCCATACTAAGGCACTCCCATGGTCTATTTGGCATGCGAAGGGGTTGATACAACCCTGCATTAGATGAGGTTCATTTTTCTTTTTGACAGACAATACAAGTCTCTACACATCTCTGTATATCTCTATTCATCTTAGCCCAGTGGTAGTATCTTTTGAAAAACTCTAAGGTTTGATTAACTCCAAAGTTTCCGCTATGTGATCCATTATGTTTCTCCTGGATTATGTTCTCCCTCATAGAACCTCTAGGTACATAGATTTACCCCCCCCTAAATAAAAGACCTTCTTGTAGAGTAAAATCAAAGTACTCACCATGTAAATGATTCTGGAAGTCACTACACACCTTATAGATAGCTAAAAAATCCTCATCCTCTAGATAAAGTTCTTTAAAGCTCTCTATGCCAATGCTCCTTAATTGTATTTCTTGGACAGTCATAAACTTCCTTCTTAGTGCATCTGCCACCTTGTTTTGTAGCCTTGTCTTATGCTTAATTGTAAAATTCTAGGCCTGGATATATTCCATGCACTTCATATTCTTGTGACTCAACTTGTCTTGTGAATTCTGGAAGCTTAGAGATTGATTGCCTTTGTAGACCTCAAACTCCTTAGGAAGAAGGTAATGCCTCCACTTCCTTAAGGCTTGAACCAATGCATACAACTCTAGGTCATATGAAGATAACTTTCTCTTTGCATCACTTAGTTTTTCAATATGAAAAGCCACAAGTATTCCTTCCTGACTTAGGACTACTCCTATAGTAGTGTTACTGGCATCACACTCCACTGTAAGTAACTTATCAAAGAAAGGAAGTGTCAAGATTGGTTGTATGGTTATCTTCCTTTTCAAGGTCTCAAATCCCTGGTTATCTTTCTCATTCTAGTATAATTTATTTTTCATACCCCCCTTTAATGGTGTCTAGGACATGTGCGCATATCTCACTAAATTGTCTGATGAACTTCCTATAAAAATTTTCTAAACCAAGGAATCTCCTTACCTCTCTAGCAGACTTAGATTTAGGCCAATTTATAATTTCTTCCACCTTAGTAGTGTTCATTTTCAAATTCTGTTATGACATTACAAACCCAAGGTACACCAACTCTTGTTTCATGAACTCACTCTTATCTATGTTGATTGTCAGCTTCTCCCCATGCAACCTTTGTAACACCATCTGCATATTTTTTATGGTGGTCTTTTTTTTTCTGAATACCAAGATATCATCTAGGTATGTTGCAACCCACTTACCTATGAAGTCCTTCAACACTTCATTTATTAGCCTCGTAAAAGTTCTTTGGGTATTAGACAACCCAAAGGGCTTGACTAACCACTCATATCGGCATTTTTTGTTCTTAAAAGTCATCTTCCATTCATCCCTTTCCTTCATTCTAATTTGGTGGGAACTACTCTTTAAGTAAATCTTAGTAAAATACTTGGCTCCCCCTAGACAATCCATTAAGTCTTCTATCATTGGTATTTCTAACCTATACCTTATGGTAATCCCATTTATAGCCCTAGAGTATATACATAATCTCCAAGTACCAACTTTCTTTGGGGCTAGGACACTGGGAACTGTACATGGGCTTATGCTCTTCCTAATCAAGCCCTGGTGAAGTAACTCTTGGATTTTCTTAGCAATTTATGCATTTTGTTTTGGGTTCGTCTTATAGGAAGCTTTGTTAGGGAGTGAGGCTCCAAGGGTAAAGTGAATTTGATGGCTAATAGCTCTCTCAGGTGGTAGGGTGGCTGGTTGACCATCACTTACTATGTCCTTGTATTGATTTACTAACTCTTGTATCTCTATGGGCAACTCCTCTTTCTTGTCCACCTTTCTACCTTTAGGTTTCAACACCAAGGAAAAACCTACTCCATCTCCTTCTTCCAATGTATTTAAGAATTAATTTTTACCTACTAGGAGTACCTTGGGACCCACTATCTTCACTTCTCCTTCTTCCAATATTGACTAAATATTAAATCTGACCCCATCCTTCTTGAATGAGTAAGAGTTCTTAGCTCCATCATGCATAGCATATATGTCAAACTACCAAGGTCTTCCCAATAAGCGATGAAAAGCATCCATGGGTAAGACATCACACCAAACTCTATACTTATATTTCCCTATTGAGAACTCTACCCAAGCTTTCTCATTAACTAACACATGTTTTTCTTTATTTAACAAAGTGAATCTGTAAGGGTTACTATGAGAAATTCTTTACAACTTAACATTTTCAATGACTTCCACATAAATAATGTTATAAGTAGAACTAGAGTCTATGATAACTTTAAAAACCTTACCTACAATATTACATTTTCCTCTGAACATAGATCTCCTTTGACTTTGTTCTTCTTTGATTGGCTCCTTGATAATTATTCTTCTGATCGTCAAATTCTCTACTATCTTTGAATCCAAATCCACCTCTGTTGTCTTAATGCTAGAAGACTCTTCTTGAACATAGTTTATCATTTTCTCTCCACCTTGGGATGATGAACTCTTTTCAGGACACCTATAAGAGGGATTCCCATACTGGTGACAGTTATATAATTTCATATAAGAGAAATAAGATCCTCTTCCCTGACTACTTGATCTCCCTCTTGAATTGTTACTACAGCCTGATCCTCTATTGTAACCACCTCTGCTATTATTTGAATCTCCCTGGTTCTCATTAAGCTTGGAATCTCCTTGATTTCTTTCATCAAAGTTTCTTCCTCCAAAGCCTCCTCTATGACCTTTTCTATCTCTTCGTCTACATCTACCCCTACTTCTTGGCTCGTGCTTCTTTTTAAGATTTTCTTCTACCTTGAGGGAAAGTTGATAGCTTCGGTGAACTATCCTTGGGATCAAGAGGCTTATCTCCTCTTTTATGTTCCACCTCAACCCATTTAGATACCTAGCCACTTTTAGGCTCTCTTCTTCTATTACATGTGACCTCAAACATAGTTTTGTGGAAATCTTCTGTATAAGCACTTACTTCAAGGTCTTTTTGTCTTTTCTTGTGCAAGTACACTTCATTGTCATCCAGTAGGTAAGTCTCCCTAATATTTGCCACCATGCCTTTCCATCTTGTAATTTGATCCTTTCCTTCCTTAACCTTGTAATCTTGTACAAATTTCCACCATGTGAGGGAGGTCTCTCTCAACCTTATCTTGGCTACTCTCACCTTTTGAGCCTCTATCACACTCACATTCAAAGTGGTTTTCTAGTCCCTCTATCCACTCCATGACCCCTTCTAGTTCCATCTTACCACTAAAGAGGGTAACACCTTCCAATTAATTTTGACTCATAGCTTTTATAGTCTTAAGAAATGGCTCTTCTTGGAGTACTGGATCAAGTTCTAACACTGAATATTATTCTTCCATAGACTTGCTTTTTCCCTTTGTTTCTCTTACTGATTCACTTACTATTATTGCTTGAGCTTGCACTTCAGCCAACTTAGCTTCCATCTCTACCAACTATTCTTTTAGGATTCTATTATCCTCTCTCTTCTCTTCAAGATATTTTTCTAATTTAACATTAGTCATCATCTTTGATGAATCCACTGATTCTGGCAAATACATCATCCACCCTTTACAAGTTGAATCTTTAGGCTTTGATACCAATCTAATAGAGGTGTTCTTCAAAATATAAAGTCAGCTTGAGTCTCTCAAAAGATCTCTTTCCTAGACCTAATAGGGGTTCTATAAACCCTAATCCTAAGGGAAAGTCACCAAAGATCTCTACCCTTCTTACCAATAACAACTCTACCAATAGGATCGTTTAGAACTCACAAAACCTACAAGAGTAGATTCTTCCTCACCTAGCCAAACCACTCACAATTACTTGTAGTGTTGAATGCTCACAAATTTTGGTCAACTAATAAAATTATTGTAGACTTGAAACCATCATTCAGCCATCTACTCATTGACTTCCTAAAAGCTAGGAAAAATCCTAATGACTTCTTGTAGCCCTATCTAGAGACAAAAACTGGGTTAAATTACAAATTTTTCTCAGAACCCTCAAGTCTAACCTTGGATTTAGATACCCATGTTAGTAATAAATGAGAGGGTAGGGGGGTGAGTCAGTGGCTTCAAAAATTTATCCTTTAATCTTTAACCACCAATCAATACACCTAAGATTGTTAAGTCGCTAAAAGATTCATGCCATGAAATACTTATAATATTTGACTGTCTGTCAGTTTACCTTATCTATCCTTATTCTCCTTAATAACTGATAAGTAGTAAAACTATTTACCGATACTTAGTAAATATGTAGAGTATACCAATCAGTCCAGAAATACATATGTGAAATGTAAAAAAATAAAGTAATAAACCATACACATGTGATACATGGATTTTATTGTGGAAACCCTATTAAGGGAAAAAACCACTGGGACCAATACCCCAAATTTTCGCTCTTCTGAAGTGAGCCATGTTAGGAGCCAACCCTGTTATAGGTTACAAACACACTGTTAAGTGCAACCTTGTTAGAGGATTTTATACATAGAGGTTGTCTCTTAGTATCTAGCATCTATTTTGCTACCATCCTTGAATCAACCTCCTTCTTACTTTGTCAATAGGCTTTAGGAAAATCTTGCTACCATACTTGAATCAACCTTCTTCTTATGATATCAATAGGCTTTATGTAATTTCAATGCTACTTTAATGAATCAACCTTTTTGGCAATCTATTAGGATATACCTTAATTATAGAAGATAGTTAAGTCCTGCTCTGTTAAGAGACTTGATGCTTTAATGGTTAAACTGAAACATTATGACCTATTTCTAATGCAAATAGAATTGTAGATTTTCAAATCTATTTAAGTAAAATACCTCTCTGATCAATGTATCAATTCAATTCTTTGTGCTCCACACTTTCTTCTCTGTGATGTTGTGCTTCACTGTTCGTCGGTGTCTACAGAATTCTTTAGCTCTCCTTTAGCTTGACTGATCAAGACTGAATGAAGTTATTCTTCATCAGTTTCTCTTCAAAATCCTCTTTCTATTCACTCCCCTTCCATTTATGTGATTTCTTTCATAAATGAATTATGCTTGTCTCTTATATAGACATGATATTCCTTAATTCTTGATTCTTGATTCTTGATTCTTGATTCTTGGAGTGAAAAACAATCCAGCCAATTTGATTTATAGTTTTAACTCATGATTTATCTTGTAGTTATCTTCTTTCCAAGTGTACAAATCATCTTTAAATCAATTAGTTAACTCTAGGTGAATAAAACAAATAAAACAACCAGTTAAGTTTATCAATAAGCTATGCCAGCTAGATATTTTGTCATTTTTTGAACTCTATTCTGTCGATCAACTCTGAAAGTAGTCATCAGTGATGATTGCAAGTTCTGTCAGTGTAACTCTAGTTAGCTTCAAGATCTCCATCCATCGGGCATCTTTGGATTTTACTCGTCGGGAAACTCTATTTTTATCTCATTGGGCATCCTGTGATTTTGCTTCATCAGGCAATACTGTCTTCTGCTTGTCAGATATCACTATGACTTTTTTTGTTGCCTTTACCGATGGTGTGCACTCCATCAGTGTTGTCTATCACTTAGTGAATACTTGACTTTTATGTATTGCTAAAAGCATAATCTCTATTCCATTGATTCTCTAAAGTCTTTAGCATTATGTACATGACCGTACAAATGATATCAAGTTGACATCAATGACAATACAAACCATTAACTAACTTAATGTCTTGCATCATCTTCAACTCAACATTATCAAACATTCAATTAGTTACATGTCATCAATCTCTCCCTTTGAAATTGATGGAAACATACTATATTATCACACTATACTATTTCTAATACAATACGAAATACAATTGTTGAGATTCATCAAATTACCAAACACTTTATTTTGATAACTGATAAAAATGTCTGACCGTCGGTAAGCTCTGTGTTAGCTTAGATTTGATTCTTGCAGCTTTTTGTGTTTCTTGTACTAATGTGTTGTGTTCTCTTCTTGAGTCAATTTCTCTCTTTTGACTGTTCTTTCTCTTTGATGTCTCTTGTCTCTTGTTAGAAACTCTTCCTTTGTATATGATTTCTTCATACAAATTCTCTCCCTATGGATATGATCTCTCCCTATTTGGAGTAATCTGAAAATGTTTAGTTTCTAATGATAATATGGATACATTGTCTCCCTTTGACAGTAATGCCAAACAAATATTTTACAAATATCTAACATTCATGTCAAACAATTATTTTCTTCTATCCATAATATATTCCTGGAATTTCCCTTATCCATTAGTAAAACAACAATATGCTCTGGTGCTCAGTTCTGATATATACCTTTCTGTATATAGATGTAGCTTTGAAGTTCATCTTTTTGCTTGCATCACTATGAATGATATTCTGATAATATATAGGCTCATGCAGCCTTTAGTCCTTTACTGACTGGTAGACAAGGGTTTGACCCCTAGTTTCTTTCTCAAGTACTCAAATGTATCCTTGGGTAGTGGCTTGGTGAAGATATCAGCCCATTGTTCTTTTGATTGTACATATTCAAGTATCACCTCTTTTTATTGAACTCATTCTCTTAAATAATGATACTTGATTGCAATGTGTTTAGTCTTTGTATGCATGACTGGATTCTTGGAAATGTTTATTGCATCGGTGTTATCATAGTAGATAATCACTGGTTCTGAGATCTTCATATGCATACCTTTCAACAATTGTTTGATCCATGCAATATTTGAGCAGTTTGCAACAACAAAAACATATTCTACTTCTATAGTAGACTAAGAGATGCATCCTTTCTTTTTGCTAATCCATGTGACAAGTTTGTCACCCATAAAGAATGCTCCTCCAGCTATGCTCTTTCAGTCATCAATATTTCCATCCCAATTAGCGTCAATAAACACTTTTAGTTCAAGTTTTCCTTCTCTTCTATACCATATGTCAAATTCCTTAGTATTCTTCAGATATCTTAGAATTCTTTTCACAGTAGTCATATGTGATTCCTTGGGGTTAGCAGAAAATCCAGTAACAATTCCTACTACATGTGCAATATCTGGTCTAGTGTGTACAACATACATGAGTTTTCCTATCATTGATCTATACAAAGTCTTATTTACCTCTGTTGTCTTGTCTTCCTTTGTTAATTTTCATCTAGTAGCCATCGGTGTTCCAACAGGTTTGGAATCTTCCATTTTGAATATTTTGAGGACCTCTTTGATGTATTTGGACTGTGTAATGAAAATACCTTCACTTTGTTGAATGATCTGTAGACCAAGAAAGAACTTGATCTCTCCAAAAATAGACATCTTAAACTCTTTTCTCATCTCATTAGCAAATGATTTGCATAGCATATCATTGCCTCTAAATATGATGTCATCAACAAATATTTCAACAATCAAAGTGTTAGCATCAATATCTTCTTTTAAATAAAGATTACTATTTTCACTAGTCCTTATGAATCTAATACTTATTAGATATGAATGAATTCGTTCATACCAGGCTCTAGGAGCTTGTTTTAATCAAATACAAGGCTTTGTGAAGTCTACATACCATGTTCTTCTTGTCTAGATCCACAAACCCTTCTAGTTGTTCAATGTATACCTCTTCTTCAAGTATTCCATTTAGGAATGCTGATTTTGCATCCATTTGATATACTTTGAATCCTTTATATACAGCATAAGAAAGTATTATTCTTACTCCTCTAGCCTAGTAATGGGTGCAAAGGTTTCTCCATAATCTATACCTTCATCTTATGCATACCCCTTGCATAGTAGTCTTTCTTTGTTCCTTGTGACTTCTCCATTCTCGTTTAGCTTGTTCTTGAATATCCATTTAGTATCGATGACATTCTTGTCATCTAGTCTTGGCACAATTGACCATGTTTTGTTCTTCTCAATCTGTTCAATCTCATCATTCATAGCACTTATCCATTCTTCATTATCTAGTACAACATTGACAGATTTTGGCTCAAACTCACAAATTAAGCAATTTGAGTTTAAAGACTTACTTCTTGTTCTTGTACCAGCTTTATTTTCTCTTATGATCTGGTCCTCTAGATGGTTCCTTCTTACATATCTTGCAAGTACATGTACAACTCTTTGTGTATCAGCTTGATCTTCATTACCTTACACATTATCTTGATCATTATCCTGACTGTCGGTAACAACATTTTGACCATCAGTTGCAACATTCTGTTGTTCTAGAATTAAGCACTGATGCTTGGGTAGATATTTGGGTTCTTCACAATATACAAACTTGTTGTAGTCTTCTGGTTCTTTTGTTCTTTCTAGCTCATTCTTTTCTACAAATTCATCAATCTTCACATTTGCACTTTCAACTATTTTGTTAGAAGCCTTGATTAGACATTTAAAAGCTTTGATCTTGGTAGAATACCCCAAAAAAATACCTTCATCACTTTTGGCATCAAGCTTTCCATTTTTTTCATCCTTTAAGACATAACATTGACTACCAAATATTTTAAAGTAACTTACATTGGGTGTTTTACCATACCATAGCTCATAAGGTGTCTTCTTTGTGTCCTTCTTCAATTATACTTTGTTAAGTGTATAAACAACAGTGCTGATAGCTTCCCTCCAGAAGATTTGGGTGATGTCCTTCTCTATCATCAGTGTTCTTGCACAATCAACTATTGATCTATTTCTTCTCTCAGCAATCCAATTTTGCTGTGGTATTCTTGGTGTAGAAACCTGTCTTTTTGTACCATGCTCATTACATAAATTGAATGCCATTTAAACATTTTGAATGCTTCAGATTTTTCTTTCAGAAACATGAATGCCATCATTCTAAAGTAATCATAAACAAGGAGAATAAAATATCTATCTCCATAATAACTCTTTTTCCTCATAGGTCCACATAAGTCAGTATGGACTAGTTCTAGAATATCATTAGATGTATGGGTTTTACTTTTGAAACTAGACTTTGTCATTTTACCCTTTTGACAATTTTTGCACATGATGTTGTCTAGCTTTGTCATTGTCAGTAAGCCTCTTACACTTTCTTCTTCTTCTTCTTCTTCTTCTTCTTCTTCTTCTTCTTCTTCTCATCATGTTGTCAAAATTCACATGACACAATCTTTTGTGCCACAACTATATGTCTTTATTTCTAGTCATTAAGCAAGTGGGATTAGTATCATTCAGATAGAATAAGTTACCTTTAGTTTGTTCACCGATACCAATCAGTTTTCCTGATTCATTGAAGATCTTTTCCTTCTTATTTTCAAATGCTATTCTGTGACCTGAATTATTCAGCTGAGAAACACTCAATAGATTATAATTCAATCCTTTTACATTTAATCAGGTTATTAAGCATTATTTTTCCTTTACCTTCAACTAGACAAGGTGTATCATTTCCTATTCTTATTGTATAATATTCAAAAGTGTTAAACTTTTCTTTGTCACCAGTTATATGGTGAGTGCAACCACTATCTATAATCCAGATATCATTCTTACTAACCTTTTTATATGAGTGTAGGTTCTTCATACCTTTCATCTTCATCTGAATCATCCTTTACAGCTACAAATACCATCTCGATGTCACCATTAGGTTCAGTGTCAGTATCTTCATCTAAGTTGCAAGTGGCTAGGTAGCTAGCCTTCTTGCCTTTATCCTTGTAGTCTCAGGTATCATTTCTTTCTGATTGTTGGTAACCTCTGTAATCTTTGTTATCACCTCTGTCAGATTTCTTCTCAAAAGATCTATCATTACTTTTGTCATCTTTTCTTCTATTAGGAAATCTTGCAGCAAAGTGTCCAATCTCTTTACAATTAAAGCATACAAGTGGTAGTTTGCCTTTGTATTTACCTTTTCCTCTTTGTATTCTTCTAGCCATAAGTGCTTCTATTTCATCTAGATCTTCTTCTTCACTTTTTCTTTCACTGTCCCTTCTAGATGAGTATCTATGATTGGATTTGCTTATTTTCACAAAAGACTTAAATGCAAATTCTAAACTTGGTAAGACACTATTGTCAAAGTTATTCATCTCAAATGAAATCAATCTACCAATTAGGCTATCAAGAGTAACTATATTGTTTTCTACTTCTCTCATTTCTTGAATAGCAAAAACTCTAATAGCATATATAGGCAATAAGGTTCTTAAAAATTTACTTACCATTGTTTCCTCTTCAAGTGTACCTCCAACACCTTGTATAGAATTGACTACTTCTTTTATTCTTGTGTTGTATTGTTTGATTTTTTCTCCTTCTTTCATTCTAAGATCATCAAACTTTCCTCTAAGGATTTCTTCCTTGGCTCTCAGAACATTTGTATCACCTCCATGTACAAGCTTTAGTTTGTCCCACATTTTCTTTGCAGTTTTGCAGTCCTTGACATCTTCAAATTCAGCATCAGAGAGTGAGGAATAAATCTCTATAACCATGTAGTTATTCTCATGCTTCTCTCTAAATTGATCTACTATCAATGGTCCTATAGGCAACACATATTCAGTATCTAAGTATTGAGTAACATCATTACCAATACCTGATAAGTTGATTTTTATCCTGCTTTTCCATGAAGCAAAGTTGTCTTTGTTCAACTTGGGCACTTTTCATCTATTCATCTTATGATCTTTACTTAGGTCTTGAAACCTTCCTTCTAAGAACACAAGCTTTGATACCAATTGTTAGTAATAACTAAGAGGGGGGGGGGGTGAGTCAGTGGCTTCAAAAATTTATCCTTTAATTTTTAACCACTAATCAATACACCTTAGATTATTAAGTCCCTACAAGATGGATGCCATGAAATACTTATAATATTTAACTATCTGTCAGTTTACCTTGTCTGTCCTTATTCTCCTTGATAACCGATAACCAGTAAAACTCTTTACCGATACTCAGTAAATATGCAGAGTATACCAATCAATCCAGAAATGCATATGTGAAATTTAAAATAATAAATTAATAAACCATACACACATAACACATGGATTTTAATGTGGAAACCCTATTAACTTGGGAAAAAACCATTGGGACCGGTACCCCAAATTTTCACTCTTCTAAAGTGAGCCCTGTTAGGAGCCAACCCTGTTAAAGGTTACAAACACACTGTTAAGTGTGACCTTGTTACAGGATTTTATACATAGAGGTTGTCACTTAGTATCTAACATCTATTTTGCTACCATCCTTGAATCAACCTCCTTCTTAGACTATTAATAGGCTTTAGGAAAATCTTGCTACCATCCTTGAATCAGCCTTCTTCTTAGGCTATCAATAGGCTTTATTCAATTTCAATGCTACTTTCATGAATCAACTTTTTTGGAAATTTGTTAGGATATACCTCAATTATAGAAGATGGTTAAGTCCTGCTCTATTAAGAGACTTGATGATTCAATGGTTAAACTGAAACATTATGACATTTTTCTAATGCATCTTGAATTTCACATTTTTTGATCTATTTAAGTACAATACCTCTCTGATTAATGTATCAATTAAATTCTTTGTGGTCCACACTTTCTGCTCTGTGGTGCTATGCTTCACTGTTCATCGGTGTTTGCAGAATTCTTTATCTCTCCTTCAGCTTGATTGATCAAGACTGAATGAAGTTATCCCTCATCATTTTCTCTTCAGCATCCTCTTTCTATTCACTCCCCATTCATGTATTTTATTACTTGCAAAAATGAATTATGCTTATCTCTTATATAGACATGATATTCCTTAATTCTTGATTCTTGGTGTGAAAAAAAATCTAGCCAATTTGATTTACAGTTTTAACTCCTGATTTATCTCATAGTTATCTTCTTACCAACTGTACAAATCATCTTTAAATAAATTACTTAACTCTGGCTGAATAAAAAAATAAAACAACCAGTTAAGTTTATCCTTAAGCTCTGCCAGCTAGATATTTTGTCATTTTCTAAACTCTCTATTCTATTGGTCAACTTTATAGTTAGTTGTCGGTGATGACTGCCAGTTCCATCGGTGTAACTCCAGTTAGCTTTGGGATCTCCGTCCATCACGCATCATTGGATTTTACTCATCAGGCAACTTTGTTTTTAGCTCGTCTGGCATCCTATGATTTTTCTTCGTCAGGCAATACTATCTTCTGCTCTTCGGGTATCACTATGACTTTTTTTCTTTGCCTTTACTGATGGTGTGCACTCCATCGGTGTTGTCTGTCACTTAGTGAATACTTTACTTTTATGTATTGCTAAAAGCATAACCTTTGTTCCATTGATTCTCTAAAGTCTTTGGCATTATGTACATGACCCTATATATGATATCAAGTTGACATCAATGACAATACAAACCATTAACTAATTTAATGTCTTGCATCATCTTCAACTTAACATTATCAAACATTCAATCAGTTAAATGTCATCAACCCAATTTGGAGTTACAAACTATTCCTAGGGTTTGGATTACCCAAGTCCTCTGTACAACTCCTTAATACCTTTAGGGAATATATCCTTAAACGTAGGGGTAATTGGTCTAGTCTCTATATTTGACTTCACAACTTGATGAAATTGATTCACCAGCTTCCACCATTACTCGCAAGGTTAGGTCACCTCCCAATCACCAACCTCAAACCATTGAATTTCTTCATTGAATCCAACCTTGTATTTTATAACACTCTGATTCTCTAACTCTCTAGTCGGGCTATAACCAACCTCACCTAGGGAAATTGCTCAAAAATCCACCCCAACTCCTCTACTCCTAAAAAAGAAGAAAATGTATATAAAAAGACTCCTCTGTTGTTCTATCTAGACCCATTTTATATGGCATGGATGGAAGAAATTTGAGGAGCCATTTTCTATGTAAAGTCTAGAATTGGACCAGTGAAGACCAAACATTAAGAAAATTAACTTGTATTTACAAAATGGAAACTATTTGAAAAAACCACTCCACACAGAGTTAAGAAATAGTCATAAGAAGCTAATTAAAATTGAAAGAAGCACAATCTAATCCATTTACAATACTATTCAATTGAAAACATTCAAATGTTGTTACAAAGTATTTCTGCAACTTACAAATGAGTACAAACTTAACAAAATGACATCCAAACTTGGAATCTCACCATGGAATTTCTTAAATAGGCCTCCTTTGACGAAAACAACTACTCAAATTGATCAGTAACTACCTCTAGGACAAATGCAACTTTTCTTGCAAAGTTGTCGAGCAACTTTCAAAAGTTGCAAATGTTTCTTTGAGAAAGTTTTACATCTTTTTGGAAATTTTTTCTTTCTCATGTTTTTACCTCCATGTAATAGCACACCCTATGACTCACAAAAACCTCAAAATGGTCTGCTAATAATCTTGGTTTCCCAATCCACATTTTCACTCAAATTGTCCTCTGGGACATTACATAGGGAAAATTGACAAAAAGCTTCTCAAAAACAAACTCAACATTACCAAAGCTTCTCAAAATCATCCTAAACCGTCCTAAACTACCTAAGAAACTAGTAGAAAACTCAACATAACAAAAATGAAGGGATTTTAACCTTAGGTTTTCCTGCACCACTTACCAATAATAGATCTGTACAAAATAGGATCAACTGCATCAAATTCAT
>MU224184.1:1449141-1461034 GCA_018584345.1 Thuja plicata
TATATATATATATACCATTCTTCAGTTGTGAAACTTGCAATCCAATAAAGAATTTGATCTCCCTAATCATTGACATCTAAAATTCCTTCATCTCTTTTGTAAAAGCTAGATTCATCTCATCATTACCACTAAATATTATGCCATTAAAATTTTTTTACCTCCAACTTTAAGGTACACATTACTATCATCACTTATTTTATCAAAACCAATTTGAATAGGATAGGCATGCAACCTCTCATACCATGCTCTTGGATCTTGTTTTAGTCCATCCAATGCCTTTTTAATCTTGCATACCATGTCTTTCTCTTTTTTCGATGCCAAACAATCTGGTTGTTCTATGTAGACATCTTCTTCAAGAATTCCATTGAAGAATGTGGATTTGACATCCATTTGAAATAGTTTGAAATTATTGTAAGAAGTATATACACATATAATTCTTACCCCTTGTAGTCTTTCTACTAGAGAAAAAGTCTCTCCATAGTCTAGTCCTTTTTCTTGACCATAACCTTTGCATACAACTTTGCCTTATTTCTAATCATATCTCCATTCTCATTCAATTTGTTCCTAAAACCCCATTTGGTACCAATCACATTTTTATCTTTGGGTCTAGGAACAAGTGCCCATTTATCATTCTTCTCTATTTGATCAAGTTCTTTCTCCATGGCTCTTACCCAATAATCCTCCTTGATTTCTTCCTTCACTCTCTTAGGCTCAAACTTAGAAATTAAACATGTAAATTTTCTTTAAGCTTTCTTCCAATTTCAACAACTACTTTATTATCTCCTAAAATTTGATCAGCCAACTCATTTAGCTTCACCTACCCAGGCATCACCCCATTTAGGTCTAGCAACTTCTTCTTCTTCCGATTGAATCACTTCATCCACATTATTCTGATATGTTGGTCCATGCACTTCTGGTTAAATATTAAAAATCTCTCAGTCATCCTCTGTCACTTTCTTGCTTGAATCATCAGGTCTCTCAGGGTATTCATCTACCTTTACATTTACACTCTTAATCATCTTGTTAGATCTTTTATTCAAATATTTTTATGCTTTACTTTTAGTTGAATAACCCAAAAAGATACCTTCATCACTTTTTGGATCAAACTTTCCATTTCCATCATCTCTCTTAAGGTAACATCTACTAAAACTTTGAAATATTTAACATTAGGTGAGTGACCATACCATAGCTCATAGGGTGTTTTATATGTTCCTTTCTTTACTTGTACCCAATTTAATGTGTAAAAAGTAGTATTGGTTGCTTCTTTCTAATATGTCTTCAGTACATCTCCTTAAATCAACATACTCCTTGCATCAACTACTATAATTATATTCCTTCTCTCAAAAACACCATTTTTTTTTGGAGTCCTTGGTGTAGACATTTGTCTCTTGATTCCATTGTCTTCATTATACTTAATAAATACTATAGAAGTAAACTCACCACCTCTATCATACCTTGAACATTTCAAAATCTTACATGATTCCTTCTCAACCAACACCTTGAATTATTTGAATTTCTTAAACGCATTAGAATTCTCCCTTAACAAAGTCACTCATATAATTCTAGAGTAGTCATTAGTAGAAAATATGAATTATCTTTCACCTACATAACTCTTTTGTCTATATGCCCACAAAGATCAGTATGGACCAAATCATGTATGCTTTAATATGGAAAAGACTTTCTCTTGAAATTAGCGCTAGTTAACTTACCCACCTGACATTCTATACACATCATGTTGTCTAGTTTAACTAATTGAGGAAATACCCTAACTCCATTAGACTTACTTACTTTTATCAAACTATCAAAGTCTATATTAAAAAACCTTTTATTCCATGTAACCAACTATATTCAATCTTTTCAACCAAACAAATATTCACAATATTAGTCAAATAAAATAAATTACCTCTAGTTTTCCTATCAGTAGCAATCTCATAACCCAAGCTTCCAATCATTCTTCATACACCACATTTGAATTCTAATATGTAACCTTTATCATTTACCCGACCCACACTCAATAGATTATGTGTTACACCATCCACATAATATACACATGCATTAATTTTATCATTCAAAGAAATATTTCCTTTACCTTTAACCAAACAAAGTGTACTATTACAAAACCTTACCACACCACCATCAAACTCATCAATTTTGATGAACTTACTTTTGTCACTAGTCATGTAATGTGAGCACCCACTGTCTACAACCCATTAATCATTTTTTCTTATGTGAGAAACCAATTCCTTTTCTCTTTCTAATGGATCTTTTATGACTTTCACAAAGACAAACTCCTCTTCTTCATTATCCCCTGATTCTTCATTAGTAATACCTACATCCACTACAACAAAGCATTATTTCTTTAACTTTCCCTTAAACCTTTTGAACCTATCCTTTTGATCACCATTATAACATCTAATATAAATATTTCCAATCTTATTGTATGAGAAACATTTTAGTGGAATTTTACCTTTGTACTTACCAATCCTTCTAGGAATTTTTTTTCTAATAGAGCATCAAGCTATCTTTCTTTACTTTCCTCCTGGAAGATAGCTTCAAGTGTATAACTTGACAAGTAATTAGAATCATGACTTGTTTCCTTGCCTTTCCTCACCGGTACATTAAACACCAATGCCTTAAATGTGGCTTCAACTCTTGGAATATTGTTGTCAAAGTTATTCAGCTCAAATGCAGTAATCTTGTCAATTAGACCATCTCTAGTAAAATTACCAAATGTTCTCATCTCATTTATAATAGATACTCTAATGACATAAATAGGAAATAAAGCTCTCAGCATCTTACTTACCACTATACCTTCTTTAATAGTTCAACTAGAACCTCTAATAGCGCCAACAACTTCTTTTATTCTTAGGCCATATTGTTCAATATTATCTCATTTTACCATCTTCGTGTCATCATACTTTCCTCTAAGACTATCTTCATCAGATATTTTCACATGGATATCTCCACCATAGATTAGTTTGAACTTTCCCATACATCTTAGGCAGTATCAAGTCAAAAAACATCAACATATTCAATATTTATAAAGGTACTTACAATGGCTTCATGTGCTTGAGTATTCTCCTGGTGTTCTTTCAGTTCATCTATAGTGAGAGTTTAAGGAGGAGTGTTATACCTAGTTGTGACATGAAACCAATATTAAGGACCCATACCTTTTAGTTATAACTTCATTTATCACTCCATACTAGGAATTTGTCCTTAGAAAAATTAGGAAGCTCCTTCGTCATCATTGGATCTTTTTCTTGAATCTGTTAGGCTTACTACAAAGAGGACCTAGGATCTGATACCAATTTTTAGTATAATGAGATCTAAGATTACTGAGAGGGAGGGGGGGTGAACTAGTAATCTACCAAATCAAACTTTTAGCTAATCATACAACCATTGCATCAATAAACATTCATTACATGAACAATAGAAAAATAAGAACAAACATCCACAACCATGCAACACAAAAACACCAAAGTGTTTCTCATGGAAACCCAATTGGGAAAAAACATGTGTGGAGATGGAACCCACTAAAATCTCCACTCTCTTGAAGTACACCCACATATCATTTAGCCCTGTTAAAAGCTTACAAAATACCTAGTTAAGAGAATGACCCTGTTAGAAGTCACTTAGTCAAGGGATTTACTTCTAGCCGTGTTAGGAGTAACCCAATTAAAGGATTTCAAACCCTAATTAAAAAGTTGCCATGTTAAATGATTTACACTTTAGACATGTTAGGATCTACCCGATTTAGGGATTTTTATTGATGAAGCTCTTAGAAATCAACAAGTAAATGGTATGAGAAAGTAGCACTTCCTTTGCTTATATAGATCCAGTTCAAGCTTAATCTCTTCTACACATGTAGACACACTTCTCTTTTCTTTGATTACACCTCTGTATCCATGATCTACAGCTTTATATTCCATTATTTTACATTTTATGTTAGTACAAGTACATTAGGGAAATTAACTGCCTTACAAAACATTTAAAATATTTCCCACTCAATTAATAAGCCCTAAAATGTGTTACACAACTAGAAAAATTTATAAAAAAAACTTACTTTGGCCTCTCGATTTATTGCACATCAATTTGACAAAGAATAGTCAAATCATAATACAATTTCCAATGTTCTAGTACAACTACAAAAAATACGATCATAAATGATCACAAATATGTGAACTCTAATATCAATCCTTATCCATCAACAACACCATAATGATCCTTGAAACACATAATCACTTATCGTAACTCTATTTAGCATCACCGGTCAAGGATCAGACTAACTATTCTTGACTATTATCAGAACCACATTAACCCTTTTCTCAACAACCTTCTATTATCTAAAAGTTAGTCTTCTGGTCACCAAAACATGATGTAGTCACACCAGAAACCTCATGACATCCAATATAATCATATCAATATCACAACATCTGAATTCACACCTTTTTGTTACAATCGTCAAATCAATCTTCTTGTCAAACATCTTGTTCTTCTTGTTAACTTGCCAACCTTCAATCAATCATACCTCACAGAGTACATAAGATAAATATTTGCCATCGTAGATGCACCATCTAGAAACATCACTTAGTGTTTGTGCATGATCACATACTCTAATTCTTACCACATCTTTGGATTCAATCTCTTGAACACACATCAGTATAATAGGTACACTGTCAGTTAGAAAACACTAAGTTGACATGAACGAAAACATCATAACTTATCAACCTATCATCAGTTCACCATACAGCACATACTCAAATCAACCTCTTGAACACACATCAATATAACAGGCACACTATCAGCCAACAAACACTAATTTGAAATCAATGAAAATATCATAACTTATCAACCTATCATCAGTTATGCAAATAATGATGACAATCAAGTGCTTTAGTTTAGCCTAGAAGGTATTTGTATGGTGTTATTTTGGTGTGAAGAAAAATTGAAGTATATGCATACCTGGAGTTTAGAGAAAATGACAATGTCACCGATGAGAGGATTGGTATCTTCTAAATCTCCATGATATCATTGGAAGAGTTAGGAATATTAGAGATGCTGGCATTGAAGGTGATGGTAAAAAACTAGAAAATCTCAACCTGTGGAAGCAACATTGGTGCATGTGGCTATTTGTCAAACACATTCACATGTTTGTTGTTGATCTCAATTTTTTTGTGTCATATTTTTAACAAATCCAATTCAAATATATCTTATACTCATTTCATATAGTTCCTTTTCTTGAGATACCTACTAAGTGGTATTTGGTCATTTACACACATTCCCTAACCTTTAATTTTGTTCAAATTTTGCAATCATTTCATTATATTGCACAACACCTAGCATCAACATTCTCTGAAATATATTATATGTTTACCAATTCCATAATGGAATGAATATGGTAGTATTCTCAATATACTCTCATACTCTCAACCTTAGAACAAAAAAGAAGCCTTCTTTCTTTGAGGTTTCATCATTTTTCATCAACTCCATCTAAGGCGCGCCAATTTCCAATAATAAAATGGTGTGTAAATAATAGACATGCAATAGATTCAAAAATATCCCAGTAATTTTCTATCAAAAAAATTATTTTAGAAACAGAAAATTCTATATTGTGGGATCTCCTCACCATACAACTTGTCAGGAGACATACCTTAAAATCTTGCTTCTTTTGAAATCTTCCTTTGGAGAGTCATTACCATACCAAAGTTTTGTGATGTTTTTTTTGAATTGTTGTCATTGATGTCAAAACCTATGTATAATATGGTTTTTCTCTAGGTGATGTACATAATTGATCTATAATAGGCACTATTGTATCGTAACATGTTTTTTGGATGGCTATCCTTATTCCAATAATGGTGGTATATATATAGTATTCAATAGGTACAGAATCATAAAGATTAGATGGTTTTTATTGGCTTCTATGTTCGAATTTATTTTTTGGGTATCCTTTAAAACTACACATTCATGCAATACATAAGTGATGCAGAGAATCCTAAAAATCTTCATACTGCATACATCATTATTACTTCACTGGTCACTAAATCTCTATTTTGAGGAAAATGAGAATTCTTCAAACTTTCTTCAATCCATTATTACATAGCAAATCCACTAAAATTGATATTATCAATAACATATTTCCTCCATAAATTTGTTTTCTAACTTGATAAATAAATAAATACTTCAATCTTGAATTCATCAAATACAAATCGGTTTGATTCTAGTTCAGTGAAAGAAAATTAAACAATTTTAAGACTATCATTTTGATGACATATTTATATACCCATACTCTATTAATAATAAATTTTGTACCTGACATTATATTTGAAATCCCTTTGGTTAGAAGCTCTGTAATTAGGTTGGTAAGCACATATTAAAATCTTAAGGAAATCCAATGGTTCAAATGTATTTTATGATCTCAGCACTGAGAACTATTTATGCTGCTATAATTCACTTATCTTCCGAAGGAAACACCATAACCAAAGTTCATACTTAAAAAATATTTATTCAATACATTTTCCAAATAGTCAAGCTTCCTCTTTACAAAGCCAATACTTCATTCTTTAAACCCGATAGTGCACTACTAAATCAGAAAAAATCCTTCTCATTATAATATCTCAACCCATAGTCTCTTAAATAAGAAAAAAACTCAATATCATAGCATCATGAATCAATATTAAATTTCAGAACCTTGAATCAATTTTTAATGTAAACACTTATAGATTTTAAACAATCCAAAGAAGCCGATAAGATTCATATGGAAATATAAAATCAATCCCTAACTTATTTCTATGATCGATTCATCTATTACAAAATTCAAACACAAATACCAAGTTTTCACATTATCAATAAATTCTCATCTATTTTCACCATGATTCTTGTCTGGTCTATTCGTTCTTGTAGGTGACAGCCTGAGAGTAATTACTTTATCATTTACATTCTTGCTTCCCTCTGTCGTGTCTTTTCCCATCAATATCCAGCATTTTTTATAATTATTTGGGTAGTTACATTCTTCTACGGTTACATTACTCTTTGGATTCCCTTAATTAACCATGACTGTTCATATTCCTTGGTTTCCCACTTTTGTGCATCATTGCAAAATTATGATTTTTTAATGTTGCACTATTATAATTTCATTAAATAAAGTTACCGGCCATATTGAAATTTTAAAATAAATGCCATAATATTATGATGTCGAGGTGCTCATCTACCATACTCCCAAACTTGAAATATTTCCATGTCCCATGGAAATGTGCTACGGAAAACCTGAAAACAAACTCTGCCTCTTCAATTTCTGACTTTGATGTCTTTGTTTCTTTCTCTATCCTTCAACGATGACTCCTATAAATGGACTTCAATTGGCTGCCTCCAAGGTGCCACATCATTCCAAAATTCACTCTTCAATGTTGCTACATAACCAACAACTTCTTCCCCTCACCTGGGAGTCCTTTCCATGCCTCTCTCCCCAGTCTTTTGGTGACACCCAATGAACCATCTCCTATGGCCCTAGACCATCTCCTATGGCCCTTTTGGTAGAACTTCATGTCCACCTCCTACATCGAGTGAACCTGCAACTGCAACCAAAACTCATTAAAAAAATTATTATCTAAATCTCCAAGGTCTTGGTGTGGATTGCCTTCTTCGGTGATCTACCCACACACTCAATATCTTCGGGCTCTGATACCACTTGATCTAGAGCATCCTAAAAATATTCATACTCCATACATTATTATTATTTCACTGGTCACTAAATCTTTGTTTTGAGCCAAATAAGAATTCTTCAAACATTCTTCAATCCATTATTGCACAAAAAATCCATTAAATTCCATATTATCAATAACATCTTTCCTCTATAAATCTATTTTCCAACTTGATTAACAAATAAATACTTCAATCTTGAATTCACCCAATACAAATTGGTTTGATTGGAGTTTAGTGAAAGCAAATTAAACAATTTTAAGACTGTCATTTTGATGACATATTTATATACCCATACTCTATTAATAATAACTTTTGCACCCGACATTATATTTGAAATCCCTCTTCTCAGAAGCTGTGTAATTAGGTTTGTAAGCACATATTACAATCTTAAGGAAATCCAACGGTGCAAATGAATTTTATGATCTCTTCACTGAGACCTATTTCTCCTACTATAAATCACTTATCTTCCAAAGGCAACACCATAACCAAAGTTCATACTTCAAAAACATTTATTCAAGACATTTTCAAAATAGTCATGCTTCCTCTTTACACATCCAATAATTCATTCTTTAAACCTGATAGTGCATTACTAAATCAGAACCAATCCTTCTCATTATAATATCTTGACCCATAGTCTCTTAAATAAGAGAAAAACCCAATATCATAGCATCATGAATCGATATTAAATTTCAGAACCTTGAATCAGTTTTTAATGTAAACACTTACAGATTTTAAAGAATCCAGAGAAGCCCATAGGACTCATATGGAAATAGAAAATCAACCCCTAACTTATCTCCATGATCGATTCATTTGTTACAAAATTCAAAAACAAATACCAAGTTTTCACACCATCAATAAATTTTGATCTATTTCACCATGATGGTTGTCTGGTCTGTTCATTCCTACAGGTGACATCTAGAGAGTAATTACTTTATCATTTACATTATTTCTTCCCTCTGATGTGTCTTTTCCCATCAATATCCAGCTCTTTTTATAATTATTTGGGCAGTTACATTCTTCTATGGTTACATGAATCTTTGGATTCCCTTAACTAACCATAACTATTTGTATTCCTTGGTTTCCCACTTTGGTGTATCATTGCAAAATTATGATTTTTGTTGCACTATTACAATTTAATTAAATAAAGTTACCGACCATATTTAAATTTTAAAATAAATGCCATAATATTATGATGTCGAGGTGCTCCTGTACCAATAAGAATATTTTAGTATGTCATTTGTATTCAATTTTGGATAGATGCTACTCGGTTGGTTCAAAATTTTCTGGAGATCAAGACGTGGTCTTGGTTGTGGTGTTCGTACTGGCCCCATAATATATCTATCTTTTGGTCTTTGAGCTATTTAATATTCATACCTTATGTATGAACTATCAGGTCTAATAGTAGTGTGGTATGGATTTCTCATATGTGCGACCTATCTTTTAGCTCAAGATATTGTTTTGATCTATCCTTCTTATGTTTTATCAATGTTCATGTATCATTAATACAAAATATCGATGAAATGGTTTCTTTTTAAATTGATGCTTTTCCATTGGTGAAACATTTCTCTCATTGAATTAGTGGAACACTTTATTGAAACCTTTGTTTGTTCATTAAAACCTTTTTGGATGAACCCTAAAGCTGCTTCCCCGACATGAATCCTTCTTGATGAACATGAGTTTTGAAGAAACATCTTTTACTTTGTTAGATATCACTTATTTCTTTGATAGAATATTCGGTGGAACTTTCTGAGCCTTTCATTGATATAGCTTTCCTTTGATAAAACCCCTCCTTTTGAACACACCCTTTAACCTTTGTGAGAAATATTCCCTTTCATCGATACCTTTTCTATTTGGTAGAGACTAATGCTTGTCACATTAAAATGAAATTTTGATGTAAAAATAATTTCAAAGTGTTTATTCATCCTTTATTCGATGTCCACCTTTCCTGGATAATATTGTTTTTTGTTAAAAATTAGACCCTCCCCTATTGATAAATACCTTCATACATGTATTACTCATCTAGGAAAATTTTCTACAAAACCTCCACTTTTGGTGAAACATGTTGATCTTTTCTAGATCCTTTGGTTTTATCAAAATGCAATTTTTGGTAGAACACACATGAGTCTTCATCGACAAGGGCTTCTACTTAAGATAATTATCCATTGGTATAATTCCTTCTTTCCCCTTCAATAAAACAATTTTAAATGAATTTCCTCCTTTTGGTGTAATCTTTTCAAACTTGTTAGATAACATACTTCCATTAAAATTCATGCTTTTTTATAAAACCATATATATGTTTTCTCCACATTACTACTTTCGATGCAACTTGATCTTTTGGTGGATCCCTTTTATGTTTGACTAATGGCTAGACTTTATCCAATTAAAATTGATGCAATAAGACTAAATTTTGTCTTATCAAAATGTCATTGACCATGTTACTTCTTGGTTGATTTCAATGAAGCACAAGATTTCTTTGTTATAAACTTCATTTGAATTTGAGTCTTGCGGCCAAAACCTATAATGTTTTATAAAATGAAACATAGTGTACTACTAACGATAAAATATGTTGACTTGTAAGGTGAATATGGAGAGTAAAAATTAGACCCTTGCTCATAGGTTGGTATTGACACATTTTAAGAAAACATTAGTAGCTTCAACAACTGATCAAATATGAAATATTGGGGATGAAAAAAATTGTCCATGAGAGAAGACTATTCATGAATACTTAACTCTAATTTGACCCCTAAATTTTCCCAAAATTTAAGGTTCCAACAATTTGTATATTCCAACACAAATAAATTATCGTTATAACCTCTGGAAGATGCATAATCCTAAAGTTAAGGATAGGGGAGAAGACTTAGGACCTTTTTTAGAGGTACTACAACTATCGATAAATGTTACGATATAATATACAACATAAGATATGTTTGTCATTGATGACAACATATAATATATAGTAGTGTTCTATATGTACTTATCAGAATGATGGTATCAAGCCTTGCACGGTTATATTCATGTTTTAGACATGTTGTTTATGTTTTGTTCATACACGTAAACTTAGATATGAAGTTTCAGTTGTGTTGTGTAATTTTGTTATGTGGCAGTTACAATTTCTGGAGTTTGTCTGTATAGAGCCGACGTATTGCATTGGTTGTTGAGTTACACCTATCTTCAAGATATGTGTGTGTATATTAAAGTTTAGTTATGAGTTGATGATAGTTATCTAAAGGTGCCAAATGTGTTTCAATGAGATTGCAAAGTTAGAGTTAATTTGGTGAGGCCGACATAGTGAAGCGTCACGTCTATTCAGTTTATATTGCACGGTTGTAATTATGCTTGCATGATTAGTAAAGCCGACAAGGATGTTATGAAGAATTTTCTAATAGGTCCCTTGATCTTTTACTTTGAGGAAGATACTTATAGCAAGTCATTTTTCGAATGCTAAGTGTGAATGATAAGAAAATATGCAAGAAAGTGTAGAGCAGAATATCAGTTGAGTTTCATTCATCAAGGATCTATGTGAAGAAGAAGTAAAAGATTACAATACACTGGAACTGCTCAAGATAGTAGGTCTACTCTACAGTTCATCATCAGATATAGTGCATATCTGTTCTTCAGAAGGTTGTATCCTCACCATTAAAGTAGTGAGCTTTTGGATAGTGAGTCCTCACCCTTAACCGGGTTATTTGTAAAAGACTCCTAACAGGGTTAGACCCTTAACCAGGTCACTATACTTATTGCATTGTAAAGAACAACTCCTAACAGGGTTGCAAGATCTTCTAACAGGGATTATTATAAACAAGTATAGTTTATTGTGGGTGTTAATTCCCTCCAGGGTTTTTACCATTTGGTTTCCCTGTAACCAAATTATGGTGTTGTCTATTGTGTTATCTGAATGAGCATTTACTTTATCATATTTTGGAGTTAATAAGATAAAATAATTAATTGGCTGATAACTGAATCACCCCCCCTCTCAGTTATCCTTTGGGACTATTCTAACAATTGGTATCAGAGCCAAGTGCCTTGAAGAAGAAGCCTAACAGCTTAAGGTAGATCAGTTGTCTTACTTGATGCAGGAGCATCCTGGGTGTAAGGGAAATCTTGCATCACCCAAAAATATTTTTGTTTTCTTTTCAATAAGGGCTACCTTGTGCAGAGCTGCTATTTATGGAAACTTTCTATTTTTAGTAAGTTG
>MU224184.1:1476200-1486833 GCA_018584345.1 Thuja plicata
ACACCCATATATACATACACACATATATATTGCACAGATAAAGCATCAAATTCATAGTTCAAAAGATAGAGAAGAATCATTCTTTAATATATAAATACAAATAATGAGACAAAGAAAACATACACTAAAGCATAAATAACCAAATCACAAAATCATAAAACTACTTAACCCCCCCAAATAAGGTGACTTCCTAAATCAGAACCTAAGTCAACAAGGTTCCCTTGAGAGTGCTTTTGGAAATATCTCCACACAACAACATTCAAGGTTTTTTTAAGGCACGCTCAGACCTGTGTAGCCAAGTGAAGTCGATGCCTGGTACTTGCATCCTGCATCACCAAGTCAAGAGAAACATTTGTACATATATATAAATATACAACCAATATCAAACAAGGAGGGGGAGTGCAACTTTGTGTGGATCTCCTATACAAGTAACTACGACTGCCTCTCCTCATCCTACAAACACATCAGATAGCATCAATATCAAGGAAAAATCAGATTAGTATGGTTAGCTATAAAAATAATCATTACTCCATAATGTAAATCAAGAATTGAATCATCTTTATAAGAAATACAATCAAATATATAAAATAACATGTCTAGATAAAAACTTTTAAATCATTTTCTATCTTCCATAAAATATTTTAATTATCCAAACATATACTCATACTCTCTCATGAACTAAAAATAAAGAAAACATAGAGTCCATAATGGTCAATAGAGAAATCATGTCTGTGCAAAATATCAAGATACTAGGGTGGGCATTACACATTGCTCACTTAGCTTAATAAAAAAAAATCTTTGTGCCCAACCTTCAATGTTAAAATATTAAACTTAGGCCAAAAAAATTTTGATCGACCTAAAAACAAGGTGAAAGATTATTTTCAAATATGAAAACCTTTTGCAATGCCACAAACTTGTAATAATTTGAATAAAGTTGTGAGTTGTATAGAGTTTAATTTTTATTGTAATTTGTGTATTGAAGTTCTTCCTATAATTTATATTTATTCTTGTATATGTAAATATTTCATTTTCAACTCATGATATCTTGTGTTTGTTTCAAATTTAAGGTTTGTATGTACTCCTCTTTCCCCCATCTATAGTTTTTCTAGAAATCTTATTTTTTCTTGAAATCATTAGGCTACATTTCATGTTATAGATTCAATCATTTTCATCAAGTCAAGCAATTATAAAAAAATATTCTTCTTTGTAGAAGTTGTTAAGTTCATATTGAAACCAAAAAATTAAAAAGAAAAGCTAAATCTCAATAGAACTTTAGAATATAGTAATTTTATTTTATTTATTCCTTTTAATTATAAGAAAGATTAACCATTTAATTTCAAGAAATATTTTGTCTTATATATTATTTTATTTCATATTGTCTAAAATAATTTCTATAATTTGGACTAATGAATACAGAATACAAAAGAATAAACAATAGAAGAGTTGAAAAAAGAATAACCCAACCATGATTTGAAATGAAAGGCTAAGAATAATACAAAAAGGGTAGTCTCACCATGTCCAAACTACTAATGAGAGCCAAATAAACCACCAAGATTTGACATAAAAAAAATTCCAGGATAAAATATAGAACAATGACAAGAGGAGCATGGGTAGGGTTTCTCGTTGTAGGAGAAGCTCAGATGATGGTGAATCTGGAGAAGACTCAGGTGAAGGTGATGATGTAGACTTTGGGTTTTGGTTTTAGAGGGTGTTAGGTTCTTTCCCATTCTATTCAGATTGTTAAGAGGCCTCCTCTAGTTTGCTAGTAGATACTTCAGTGTTTATTTTGCATTCTAGATTCATTAGATCTGACTTTGTTTGGAGGTGTCCCTATGTCACTGTTGGAGGATCTCTTGGAGTTTCTTTGTCCATTATTCAAGTATAAGAGTTGAAGCAGTGTAGGGTTCTTTGGATGCTTCCTTATGTGCACCTTTTCTCTTTGTCCCCAGCTGGTATTTTTTTTCTAGGTCTTTCTTTCCTACTAGTTGGGCTTTGGTCTTTTGTGGTGACCATATTTTGGGTTGAGGCTTTTGCTCCCACATTATTTAGTTATGGTTGCTTGGTTTTGTGAGAGGGGCGAGGTATTTTTATTTCATGTGCCCTTATCTTCTTACTTTATACCTCCAAGGGTTTGGTGTTGCTAATTTATTGGTGTTGTGTGGTCGTTTGCCTCTTCTCTTGTGGGGTTGGTCTGTTGCAATTTGAGTACGGGTTTTGGTGCACTCCTTGTTTTGGTTTTGGTGGCCTGTGGTGGTTGTTCATGGTGCGTGTGTTTTTATATTTATAGCCATTATTTATTTCTCTCTTGTGGTAAGAGGGATACTAAAAAAATTCTTAGGCCCATGATTTTCATTTGTTGTTTTTGGTTAATGGTTTTTTGTTGGGTGCGGGTTTGGTTTGCTCAGTTTGGAGCCAGGTTCTTCTTTGTTTTTCTTCTTTTGTGGGATCCTTTAGTTGTCTAGTGGTTTATCTTTGATACTCCTTTAGAGGTGGAGAATCCCCCTATTGACGTGAGGTATCTAAGTCCCACCACACTCTGAGTTTGGTTCATTGTTCATCTTTCTTCTTCTTCTATGGATCCTATTGAGGTCGAGGCAAATTCTATGTAGGTGAAGTATTGCTATATGGGAGATTTTCTTGGCTAGTCTATGTAGTTTCACCTCATTGTTTTTAGTCTAAAAGTGGGTCCAAACCATATGGTGGTGCTCCTTTGCGTGTCTGTCATCTTGGCTATTCTTATAGAGATAGATTCCTTCGCTATTGAGGCGGGAAGGATTGTTGTTGCTGAGATGAAGATATTCGGTGGGGTAGGTTGTGCTATTTTTTGTTGGATAGTTGTGGGTTCCATTTCAAAACCCTCTCTGATGGTTGAGGGAGCCTATCTAAACCCCTTCTTCTCCTCCTTGGTTGGCTCAACTTGGGAGGTTTTATTAAGAAGGGATTTCTCTTTCAAGTTATCTTGTTGTTTGGTTTTTTCAAAGTGATGGTTTTGGGAGTCATGATAAACCTAAAGATGTAGGTTTTGTGAGCCTTTCAAAACCCTAATATGGTCCTAGGTGCCATGTCAAAAGTCTTTGGTTCTTCACTTGATTCTTTTATGTGTAATATATATATATATATATATATATATATATTTCTTTGGCTTCTTGTTGTATAATCCCTTGATGCTATTTGTAATTATGGTTCAAGAAGCCTTGAAAAACCAAGTTCTTTGACTTGTTAGGCTTAGGTCTATTGTTTTTCAGCTGGTGTTGTATTTCTTGATATCTTTCTAGGCTGTTCTAACTGTGATGCTGGTTAGTTGTTGTTCTATAATGTAATATTTCTTGCAACTCTTTGTTTAAGGTGGGTTCTAGAGCCCTCTCAAAATTTGGTTGTTCATGGGTTTCAGGCCCCCATTAAAACTTGTTTTACCCTTAATAACAAATTACAAAAAAATTACAGAATAAAAATATATGTACATCTCTAGTATGTTAGTATAATTTATTCTTCCCATTAGCTTAAAAGCTTTCTAAATTTTAATTTATTTTGAAATCATGTGTTTGTTTCGTTGTATCAAGCCTCTTGTATATCAAGACACAAAATATTAGATAGCAAAAGACACTCTAATATTAAAATAGCTTTAGCAAAAGACACCCCAATATTAAAATAGCTTTAGCAAAAGACACCCTATATATAAGGAACCAACAAGAAGCAAAGTTTTACCTAAGACTTCACAGGAAAGTAAAATTACAATAATAGGATGGTTTTATGTTTATATTAATAGCTAACCTTCCATGTAAAAGATCCACTTACAATAGTAGGATTATTATATTTCTATATTAGTAACTTGCTACATAAATATGCAATTACAATAGTAGACATTTATGTCTATATTAGTAGCTTTTCTCTTACAATAGTAGGATGGTTATATGTCTATACCAGTAACTAATTTTCCACATAAAGGTGGATGTTTATGTCTATATTAATAGCCTTTCTCTTACAATTGTAGGAATACGATGATTATATGCCTATATTGATAACTAACATTCCACATAAAGGTGTAATTATAACTATAGATGTCTATATTGATAGCTCTTTTCCCACGTGTATCCCATGTTATGGTGCTTTGGTGGTGAGCCTCCACGAGGGAAGAGCAGAGAGAGGAATCTTCCTTGGCAGGGTCAATCCGAACACTTCCTCCCTATCCAAATCACCCTCCACATTCCAATCAAAGCAATGTATGAGCTGAGCCAGAACCAAGTAAACATTAGAAAGACCCATGGAAATCCCAGGGCATCCTCTCCTTCCTGCTCCGAAAGACAACAATTCAAAGTGGTGGCCTTTCACATCTATGCTTGACCCAATAAATCTCTCTGGCTTGAATTCTAAAGGGTCTTCCCAAACACTTTCATCCCTTCCAATTGCCCAAATGTTAACAAACAACCTTGTTTTCGGTGGAATGTAGTATCCTCCAACATTGCAACCCTCGGTTGACTCGTGTGGCACGAGCAAGGGGCCTGGTGGATGTAATCGAAATGTTTCCTTCACCACACATCGCAAATACTCCAAGTTGACAAGATCACTCTCCCTTACAATTCGCTCTCTCCCAACCTCTAATTCAATCTCTCGCTGTGCCCTTGCCATTACTTGAGGATTTCTCAGCAGCTCAGTCATTGCCCATTCTACGGTTGTCCCAGACGTTTCTATTCCACCGCTTAGCATATCCTGCGAAAGCATTGAACTTCTTGGTTAGCGAAATCTTAGCAGAAATATGCTATTTCACAAGTTCTCGAGACAAAATAGAAAACCCTTAATTTAACTAGCGAGATCTTAGCAGAAATAAGCTATTTCACAATTTCCCGAGACAAAATAGAAAAGCCCTAATTTAACTAATAATAGTAGGCTTTTTCGAGTTATGTAAACTGAACCGACCCAGATGATTGCTTTAATGTGAAGGCGAGAGAATTGTATCTCAGAACTCTCAGCCATGTCCAGAAGCACGTCCACGATAACCTGAGAGTCCGACTTTTTCTCCCTTCTCCGCTCAACGTGCTCATCGATCAGCTTCTCGGCAAACTCATCGTATTTTTTATGAGCGGCCTGCATGCGGCGGCTGTAGCCTCGCCAATCGAGAAAGGCAAGAGAAGGAATGAAATCTCCCACAACAAATACTCCCCCGAGATGCATAATCTCATCCACCATCTTTAAAAACCACTCCCCTCCGCCGAGTTCAGCCTCGGAATATTTTCTTCCTGCTAACATTCTGCACACTGTGTTTAGTGAGAAGGAGGAGATGGGCTTCCGCAGTTGGACGTAGCGCACGCCCTTCTCGCTCGCCTCCCACAGAGATCTCACCATGCCAGACACCTCTTCCTCCCTCACCCACATGAATGACTCCGTTCTCTTGGTCGTCAGCAATTCGATTGTGCAAAGCTTTCTGATATGCCGCCAGTACTCTCCGTAGGGGGCAAACACCATATTCCTGTTCTCATAGGCCATGTACTTGGCAGCCGCTGAAGGTGGCCTGTTTGCGAAAATCAGATCGTGGGTTTTAAGAAATTCTTTGGCAATGGCAGGAGAAGAGGCCACAACCGTGTGCACTGACCCTAAGCGTAAGAACATGATGGGTCCGTACTTTTTTGTGAGATCGGCGAGGGACTGGTGAGGAAGGCTTCCCAGGAGATGTAGATTGCCTACCAGTGGCCATGGTCGTGGTCCTGGTGGCAATCCCAACTCTCCCGTGTTGTTCTTGCTCTTCCTTTGGGTCACAAATCTGTACATTATCCACAGCGAGATGAGCGAGAGACCCAATTCTACTGCAGGGGAATTCAGCCATGCCATATTTGCGTAGCCCGGTATGCAAATACTTCATATGAGCTTATGAGTATTTATCATAAACTACCAGGCATAACGTTTGACACGTTCTCGTAATAAAAGATTGGCTTTCCCATTGTATCCTTTCGCCCTAATGTGAAAGGAGGTTTCATAAGATGCCATTCTAATCAAATCCATGTATTTATTTTCATAAGATGCCATTCTAATCAAATCCTTGTATTTATTTGTGTGAGGTTGAGATTCACAGGTAAGTGTAGTCTTTTACACTCAGATTGTCTGTACAATCAGACACGTTTTCTGTATTTTTCGCAACATGTGCATATTTTACCCTTTCATGACATAACAAATCTTTTTTGATGAAATAAGCCTACCATTAAATTAAAAGATTAGGACATCAATCTAAAACTAATAGTTTGGAGGATGACATAACAAATCTTCACCTTCTTTTCATATAAGAAAGTAATAATGTATGAAATTAAATCTCTTAAAAAAAAGAAACGTTCATTCATGTATTTTAAATCTCCTACACCTTCTAGAAGTATGCCTTGAACCACCACAGCAAGTTTCAAAGCAACATCAACATGGAAAGCATGGAAAATAGAATTGTCATCTCTTTACCGGAAGGGTACTAGTAATCAAACATGTTCCAATAATCATACATTTCATGTACATTTGATCCCCCAATTACTAATTTTAAAGGAGCCCCAAAAATGATAACACGTACTAATAGCTGATCATTTTTTTAGTTTTTTGGTTGGTAATTGGTTGATTTTTGCATGACTATTCGGACATTTTTTCACAAGTACTAGCAATTTTGGGTGAACGGTTATTGGTGCATCTTTGAGTGGGTATCAGATGGGACTTTAATATGGCCACTTTTTGACCCTTCAATCCTTAACGATCTCTTCAGGGAGTTTTGTTAATAAGGAGAAGCCAAAAATATATTTTAAGGTGTCAATTTGCATACGAAGACAACTAAGACAATTGTCAAAATTTGACATATAGTTTAGGCTCTGTTGGTGTGTGAAGTTAGGGTGTGCGGATATCAGTGCTTTTCCCCTATTACGATAATATTAACAAAAAAATACTCTTCAACGTAGAAGCATCCATATTCACTTTGAGGTGTTGAGTCGAAGTGCATGAGCTCTACTAGGGTTTGGTTGCTTATTTTGTTGTACTATATGTCTAAGTATTACATCCTACACTGTCATAACACATTTACTATGAGATTTTAGGCTTTTTTTTAATGGCTTCGACAAGCTTTGGCCCAACTGTTGATGTTGGCATGGACTCTTTGCAATGGGCAATCATGTCACCTCCAAACAAATGACCTTTCACATTTGTTCCAAAGGTGTTTCACGATCTATGACCTCTATTAGTCATGATGTATTGTCTTTGTGGGTAGGGTTCCACCTAAAAGCATGCTACGTAATTGGGCTTTATGGCATCCTAAACCTCACTAAGGGTTTTATTTTTGTTTTGATTTTCCAACTCCTCCCATGTTGAGGGTATTCTCAAGAATGGGACCTTATTTGTTTGATCATCCCTATTGATTTTCCATCCATGGTTTCATATGCAATTAATCTAAAATGATATATAAAAAGACTAGGTAGATTTTTCCTTGTTCACGATGATGAGATGAAAATGGGCCTCATTAAGGTCTTCAAAAAATGCATAGTGTCGATATTGTGTGAAAGAGTAGAATAAAGTGCTTTAAATTTATTGAACTCAAAGGCTATAAGAGGTCGTTAACATAGATACCTGGTAACTATATAGTCACTGAATATTTTTATGTCCACTTTCAATTTGTTTCATGTTATAGTTTTCTAGAACTTATGCTATGAATATAACATAATTATTACAAGGAGAGTGGATAAATTTGTTGGTGTATGTATACTACATTAAATTTCATGGATTGCAAGACACTACAATATAGGGAAGGATAAAATATAATTGTAGGATGTATATATTTAAGATTAAATAAAATTTGATGAGTATCATGATGTGAACATAGTAGAGGTCTCATTATAGGAAGTAGTTGAATTCTATAATTCTAGTGATGGTGAGTATTATCTAATATATACATTAAATATGATGGCTCTAATTTTTTAGATTTTTGTGCTATATACCTACTACATGGGGTCCATGGATGATGAAAAATTTAATTACCATGATGATATCATGAAATAAAGGGTGTTCATAAGATATATGATGAGTTTTCTAAGAAGGTCATCAATGAGCACATTGAGCAAAGAAGGGTGAAAAAATTGGAAGCACGCAACATGGTGGGGATGATGTTGGACAGGGCCAGGAGAGAAAGTCAAGGTTTACAAGTATCTCATGTTCAGATCAAACAAATCATCCAAGTCGGTTCAATTTAACTTATTATCATGAGAAGATACTAGGATTTCTTGTTAGATGTCTAGGTTAGGGTTTGTTCTTTTGTCTACTCAATTTGTTCAATATCAATTTTTTGGTAATAACTATATTGAGACATTCAAATTGAAGAATAAAAAATAATCGGGATAAGGAATCACAATGTTCTCCTAGAAACATTGAAAGAGCTTTTTAGAGCACCAAATTAACTAGTGTTAAAAACTTAGAAGAGGAAAGATAAGAGGAGATAGATTTGACCTAGCTATTAGAAAATCCAAATTTGTTAACCATGGAAAATAAAAATTCCTAGTTGACGCTATCATAACATTTTTTGATATCTAATTTGTTTATCATTGTAAATAATTTCTCTTATGATGCAGAGCAACATACAAAATAACAAAACCATTAAGGATCCTTCTCATCAAAACTTAGCTCAGATTTCTTAACATTTTGAATGAATCATCTAACAATATTAAATCAAAGAATCTCAACTTGTTGATCAACAAACTCATTTTAATGGAAACAGTTCATAGGTAACAAAGAACTTTCACAACCACATCTTGCCATAGAAAAAATTATATTCAATCAAATCCATACATTGGGAAAGAAATATCCTCAAATCCATCATCATTGTGACTATTGCCAAGCATTTGGAATCCAACTCATCCCATGTTTAGGGTATCCTCAAGAATGGTCCCTTATTTATTCGATCATCCCTATTGCTTTTCCATCCATGATCGTGAGACTTTACTATCTCTAAAAAAAATCTTAAAGTCCCCATCTAGATAGAGTTTCAGGGTCTATCTTTGTTGTACTGGTCAATCTTGCAATCTATTACTCAAAACCTAGGCAGGTTGGTTTTCGTTAAACCTAACCATTTTTTCATTCTCCTCCCCAAAGGAGGATTTCTGTAGAAATTAATATATCTCACATTCTCAAAGATAACATTGATATTCAAGTTGGTGGTCAATGCTTCTCTCAATGAGTGCTTTATTTGAACCTTCCCAATACCTGCTATAAGTGTCAATCCTTTGAGAACAAGATGGAAGATTGTCATATTGATACTCCAAGGATGAAATCTCCTCTAAAGGAGATAACCACTCCTTGGTCCTTTGAGGGTGCTTGATGAAGGGTGCTCCTCTTAATGCCACAAACACATAACAGAAATCAAGAAGCAACAACAATTTGCAAGAATAGAAAATGGGCTTCTTATTATCTCCACAAATGTGGAATTACAAACTTTCAAAATTAAAATATGCAAAGCCACATGGGCATTCCCCTTACAATATTTTGTAGGACAAAGCCTCAAATTATTACCCAGATCTACCCAGAACTCCCTAGACAACACTACGGGCCTTCTTTATATAGGCAATTTCCACCGCCCAAGAAGGTTCCAGAAATTTAGCCCATAGGGCTGACCAAACTTAGAATTATTTTATTTTACAATTTATTACATCATAGTTGGCTCAAAATAACTTTTGAAACTCAAAAATAAATTTTGAAGAAAAATTATTTTTCGCCATTTCAGGTGACCCAACTTTCGAAGACCATAAGTCATCACAATTGACCCGATTGACTATTATGACCCCAATCTGGAAAGGCCATGAAGCACTCTATCGGTTTGACCAGTGCAAGTGATTGTCACCCAAATTTTTGACCTCATTCGGGGCCTCTAAAGCCTTCAAAACTGAGTTCAAAGTTTCTGTACCCTGCTGCCAATACCGAAAATCTTTAATATCTTCAAAACTAGACCTGATCTAGCCATGAAAATTTACTGGTAGGCTGATAAGACTGAGATGAACCTCCACATGTGAAATCAGAAAATTCTAAGATCGTATGACCAACTTACTAAAAATAGCAAGTTTCCATAGATAGTAGCTTTGCACAAGATAGCCCTTATTGAAAAGAAAACAAAAATATTTTTGGGTGATGCAAGATTGCCCTTACACCTAGGATGCTCCTGCATCAGTGCTAAAATCGATGAAGGATAGATTATGGTGATTCATAAAGGAAAAAGTACCTTGTATTTTCCCTCAAAGCTGACTCATGTCCTTACTTTAGAGCTAAAACCGCAAGAACTAGTACAATCAAAACCACTTACAAAGACACATCCTTCAATTTCTATAGCTTCAAACCCTAAAGCTAAGCGGAAAAAATTAGCTAAGGGTGGTTCTTTCTCTAAGTGGGTTTGCACTCCCAAAGTTGCATCAGTGGTTTCGTCTCATCCCTCTTCATTGTGTTTCTCTCACAATTATTCTAGGTGCGAGGAATTTGGTAATGAATGTATAGAAGAAAATTAGGTGATTCAATGGAAATGTTTTTGATTAAAATAAGCAGCAAGAGGGTGCTGGCCCGTGGTACAACAGAGCAGAATCACAATGGACATGTCAACACCATATTAACATGAACAAAGGAAACTGCGAGAACACAACAGCCAAAG
>MU224184.1:1498187-1568959 GCA_018584345.1 Thuja plicata
ATCCTTGTCAAGATCAGAGCATCCCATCATCTCCTTGTCATAATCTTCCATATTCAGAAAACATTGTTCCTCTGAATCCCTTGCATAAAAATAAATCCTCTCAAGCTTCAGATGCTCCTATCAAAATTGCTCCTCTCAAAGCTACTCATGCTCCCATTGATATAAAGGTGAATTCAAAAGGGAAGAGCCTTGGCCATGTAGCTCACTCTAAAGATGTTGATATCCCCTCCACACTTTATATCCATCCATTCAAATGTAAACATCAGTCTTCTCCATCCTCCAAATCTATCATTGGTCCGTATATCCCAAAGCTTAGACCGTCAAACCTTCCATCTATATTGGGTCCTTATATCCCCCCCATCTACCATGCCTATCAATACTAGCTTGTCATCCACTTAACCTATCTCCTATCAAGATCAACAAAGACATGCATCTTTGAAGTCTCCCTATCAACCCCTCCATATGAACCACTCATATTGGCCCTATTCATCCACAATTCCTAAGTCTTCTAGAAGCAATTTGGATGTCAAACAAAGAAATCAGAAATACAAGAATCCACTTACATATGAAGATCACTATGTCCCATCTAATCGACATGTGACTACAAAGAAAAATGAAATATTCAAGAGACCACAAAGGTCCACTGAGCAAAGAACCCAATCAAAGAAAATATGGGTTCCTAAATCCATTATGAAAGAATTGCGTTCTACATCATCTGATGCAAATAGAAAATCAAATGCTATATGGATTCCCAAGTCTCTTCTCAAGGACTTGGATACAAAAAGAAAATAAAAATTTATGTGGATTCCCAAGTCTCTCTTAAAAGGCTTGAACAAAAACAAAAAATCAGAGTTGGCATCCAAGCTTCCAAAGTCTTCCACTTCATCTCCATCTAAACATCTCCCATCTTCTGACTCCATCTTGGGTCCTCATGTACCAAGATCCATATCCACTCATCCATCAATGTCTCAAGCTATTCCATTCACTTTTCCTCCATGCGTCCACTACCCTTCGAGGAGTGTGTCAATGTTGATCTTGTCACTTACTATCCTTCCATATTGGGTCCTTACATTCCTTCTTTTTCTCTCATCCAATTCATTACATAAAATCCTAGCCTCCATCTTCCTTATCCTCCATTTCATCTTCCTATCAACATCTTTGAGCGTACTTTCAGTGGCCTTGGCCCCTCATAACATATCTTTCGAAGGAGCACTATCTAAAGAGCAAGAAGCTTAAAATTCCTACATAAATTCAAAAAAAAAAAAAGAGAAAAAAAATGAAAAAGTGCCTTGGTGAAAACCTGGTAAAGAGGCACCTTGGTAGCAAAATTAAAGATAAATCAATTCATCCTATGGTGAAAACCACTTCTTGTGGTGCCTTCGATAAGTACCATGATGAAAACCTGGCAAACAGGCGTCATGCGTAATTCCTCCTACTTGCACTCTTCACTTGGGGAAAAGTTCCTTCCATCTCATCTTATCTTACATCTAGCTAGCTCATGAATATCCATGTTCCTTCCTGTGATCTTGACAAGGTTAAGCCTATCCTTGAACACATGTGTATCTTGACAATTATGATCCCTTTTATTAGCCTATTCATTTTTGCATGCTACCCTATCATGATCTTGCTTATCCCAAGCCTATCCTTCCTGTCTCTGAGCATTCCTCCCATAATCCAAAACATGCACTTATACCTGTATCATCCCTTATCCTAATTATGCTTTCATAGCTATGTCCTATCCAAATTTTACCCCTTGGTCTTGATCAAAATTGAAAAACTGTTTCTCCAAAGTCTCTTGACATGTCCACTCTTTTGGACCACATGCTTTCATGAAATTAGGCCATTATCCTATATGCTCTCTAGCACTACTCCATGAGCCTACATTTGCTATATTCTTGTTTCCCTCGCTTGGGTAATCTTGAGGAGACTATCTTTGAGGGTTGCATTCACCCTCTTCATCCATCATTACCTATTCGTCTCATACATCAGCTTTCTACTCCATTTGCAATGCCCTACACCTTGCTAGACATTGGGGGCACACCACTGTGATCTTGCTTGAGATTAAGTAATCTTTTAAAAATTCTAAAAATTGCAAAATTCTAAAAATCTAAAAATTGTAAAATCTTTAAAAATTCTAAAATCTAAAAAATTGTAAAATCTTTAAAATATTAAAAAAATATTTTGCTTTCCTGCTTTAGTGTGCATTTCACTTTTAGTCATCTTCAAAATTTTGCTCGACCTCACATGGATTGAAACTGGTCATACTCGGGGGCATGTTCCTGGTCTCGGGGGGTATTGTCTTATCTTTTGGAGTTTTTCTCCTCTTGCATCGGTCACCAGTGGATCTCACTGCGTCTACCTGCTGATACCTTGTAGCGCTTCGTCTCTTCTTGAGACTCTCTTCGCATCAGTCACTAGTGGTCCTCACTGTGTCTTCTTTCTGATGTTTTGATCTTGTTATCAATTTTTGTGCTTGAGAATCTGTTGTGATAGTTACCAATGGTTCTCACTAAGTCTGCCTGCTGTCACTACATTGATGGGATTTCTTGCATTGTTTCACTATCCATTTTGCTCGGCTTTGATCCATTCATTACTTGGGGGCATGGCTCCCAATTTTGATTGTGCTTTGGTTTACACTTGAGTCAGTAATCTGGTCAAAGGACAACTTTCTACTAGCACAAACTGGTGTTTCTCAACACCTTAATCAAACAATGTTTTTCAACACTCTCTTTGGACACATCTGTGTTTTTCAACACATTTTAGATTTCTCACGATGTAAGCATCTCTTGATAGAAATCAAACACATTTCACTCATAAGCACAATGGTTTTTCTCAACACCCTAAACATAGACACATTCATAAACCTCAAAACATGCTAAGATATGATTGAATCTTTCTGAGTATGTTGTCTATTCTTATGAATTTCATTGATATTTCCTTTGTCTACTGCTTGTTGGTGTGGTTTCGATGATCTGGCAACGTCAAATAAATAGGGTGTATGTGATAAGAGTTTCTGCATTAAGGTGGAAAAGCTTCACATCCCTTGATCTTGTTTATTTGTACACCAAGGGGAGGTTGAAACTATCTCCTTGACTGTTATTGTTGTGTTTATTTACTTGTGAATTTTTACTATAGCAAGCTGGAAACAATGTTCAGGTCACCTTTGCTTTTGTGCCTTGGTGCTTATGTTCATTTCCTATATTTTATCTGATGAAATTCATATTCATATTCTTATGGTCGCAGCGGCACCAGTAAGGATTGTATTGAATCCAATGATCCAAAAGCACCCAATGATGATAAATACGATGAGTCCAACAACCAAAGTCCTAGGATTGCATTTATCTTAGGCTTGAATTTGCATTGTAGGCTTGCATTCGCATTTTAGGCTTGCATTGTGGTAGTTTGGTGCTCTCTTCATTATCTTCTCATTCTTCTTAGGTCCTCATCATTCATCATGGTTTCTTCTCATCTACGCAAGTGTTCGATCTTCTCTCTCTATCTTCATCTATATGCTCAATCAATTTTTGTGATCGAAATCGACATCTGACACTTCTATATATGCTTGTGTAGTCATCTTTCTGGTGTCACTTTCTTGTCAGAATTATCTCTTGTCATCATTTTCTCAGATTCTGCAATCTTTTCATCAAAGTCAACTCTAGTCATTTTTGGTCAACTATGGTCAAACCTAATCAACTGGACCTCTTGATCGCTCTGAATCGATTCTTCTCTCTCTTGATCTATCTTTCTCTGTGATTTCTAGCTCTCATCTTTATGATGTGTCTTCTTTCAATTTAACTCTCAAGGGGGCAAGATGATTGGATCATTGAATCTTTTTGCATTATTCTCGAATCAGTTTGATCTGAATCAAAAGTCCCCATCGCTAGGGGCATCTCATCACTTGGGGCATATTTAGTTTTTTGTACCTTATGGTCAAAATTGGATATTCCATGATCTTGAATCTTTTCATCACGTCATCTATCTTGCTAGGTATCTGAGCAATCTAACTCGGATCCTCAAGGATCACGCTTCATTCTGGAGACAGTCCTAAATTGATTATCTTTTGAGACAGGTATTGGGGCAATCTAACCCTAACTCCTGAAGGTTGAGCCTCATTCTGGGGACAGTCTTGTGAAAGATATTAATCTAACCAGTGTCTGGGCAATCTAACCTAGACATTGGGGGACTAAGCTTCATTATGGAGATGATTCTTGAAATTTCATTGGGTATTGGGGAAATCTAACCCTAATTCCTAAAAGTTACACTTTATTCTGAAGATGACTCTCAAAAACTCTTTAGACCGTTATCTAGGCAATCTAACCTAGATATTGGAAGGCTTACCTTCGTATTGGGGCAATCTAACCCTGATTCTAAAGATAGTCTTGGATCTTCATCAGCTCTCAGTGGACATTGGGGCAATCTAACCCCGATTCTGATCTTCTCTCAGATGATTCTACTTCTCGATCTATTCGGTATCTTGGTAACCTAAACTAGACTTCTGAAATCTTCATTTTTGCTTCAGACTATTCTTTGAATCAATGCGCTACTCGCAGATCAATTCAAAGAGGGGCAAAATGTAACACCCCAAAATTGGCACCTAATAATCCTAATAAGTTTTGGTGCATTTTCTAATCTTCGAAGTCCTATTGTATTAGGAAAATTATTCTACTTATTGACTTTAATTGACTGAGTTTCAAATGCAGAAAACCCAAATTTGCATAAATCTAACATTACATTTAATTCCTAATTTCTTAATGATTATTAGCTAAAAATCCCTATGATTAATTGATTTAATTCCAAAGTCCTAAGTGCTTTTAATTAAATCAATTCCACCCCCTTTAGCTAGTATACATAAAAGGAATTGAAAGGTTATTTAATTAATTGGGTGAATTATCCTCAAAAAGGAATTCCATAATTTCATGTGAAAGGACACTTGTGTGGCAATAATTCACCCTTTTATTTAAATAATCTTTGTATATTTGTCTCAAATGGAGAATGAAGAGACAACTGTTTCTTTTCAAGAAACTCTTCACTCTCTTTCCTTGGTTTTCTATAAATTGGACTTCTTTTCTTCATTAGAGAGGATGGTTTTGGAGAGCATCAATATTATAGTCATTTTTTTTGCATCAATTCTTTCATATTTCAAGCTTTATTTGCATAATTAAGCTATTTTTAATTGGAATTGAAGATGTTTTAGTTTTTATTTATGATTTATCTAACATCTCAATTTGGTGCTTTAAAGCATCTTAAATCCATTTCAAGTTCAATTCTAGCTTAGAAGTAATTCCTTTCATAGATTACAAGCTTTTCATTTCTAGACTAAGAGTATTTGCTTTTTTGCTAGTTTAATTGTGTTTTCACTTCCATAGAATAACTGCAAATCATTCTTAGATTAGTGCAATTCAATTTCTTAGTTTAATTGCATCTCTTTTCATAGGCTAGTTGCAGATTTCTCATAGAATAATGGCAATTCTTCTCTTCTTGCATTCTTAAAATCCTCCATGTTAGCAATGGTCAGGTTGTTGGCTCTCATTCTAAGGGTAAAAGTCAACATCCACATCTAATTAGGAGGCAACAGGTCACCTGAATTGAATTTGCATAACAAACAATTCATGTTTGTCTTTGTGAATTAAGCAATTGTGTAAGGACTATGTTGTGTTTGTGTTTAATTTAGAGGTGCACATTCAGCATACAATAGATAGTATGTTTTATTCTTTGATCCCTAAGAAGCCAGATTCAGAAGCTACAGAGGAACAATGTGAGGAAATAAAATAATTTTTGACAGGGTATGAAGATATAATCTCAGATAATGTTCCTAATGGATTACCACCTGTGATGAGTATTAGTAATTGCATGGATCTAATCTGTGGATCTAGTTGGCTAAACAAAGATACACACTAAAATAACCCTATAGACAATGATGTGTTGAATAGACAATTACAAGAATTCTTGAAGAAAGGTTTGATTAGAAAAATCTTCAGTTCTTGTGCAGTGCGTGTAGTATTAGCACCTAAGAAGAATGGAGAATGGAGGAAGTGTATTGATTCTATGGAAATCAATTAGGCCATAGTGAAGTATAGGTTTCCTTTTCCTAGGATGGATGATATAATGGATATTTTGAGTGGAGCAAACTATTTTACAAAGATAGATTTGAAGAGTGGGTATCATGAAAAAATAATTAGAGAAGCGGATGAGTGTAACACTGGATTGAAGGCAATTGAAGGGTTGTCTGAATGGTTGGTAATACCTTTTGGATTGGCTAATGCACTGAGTAACTTCATGAGATTGATGAATGAGGTATTGAAGATATTTTCTGGTAAGTTTATGATTGTTTATCTAGATGATATTCTAATTTTTAGTAAGGAAAAGGAGGATCATTTGATCCATGTGAGAAAAGTGTTGGAGAGGTTAACGGAGGAGAAGTTATTGATAAATATCAAGAAGTGTATTTTTATGAAGGAATAAATTATGTATTTTGTTTTTGTGTTATTTTTTGATGGTTTGATGATTGATCTTGTGAAAGTTAAAGCAATTGTTGATTGGCCTCCACTTCAAAGCATTGCAGAGATAAGATCATTTCATGGATTGGCTAGTTTCTATCGAAAGTTCATTAGGAATTTTATTACAATTTGTAGTTCTATGACTAAGAAAATGAGAGGTGATGGAAAGGATTTTAAGTGGACACATGGAGTAAAAAAGAGTTTTGAATTGTTGAAACAAAAGGTGTTTGGACAACGTATGTTATCTTTATCTGATTTAAATAAAGTATTCCAAGTGGACTGTAATGCAATTGGAAGAGAAATTAGAGCAGTACTAACTCAAGAATGTAGACCAATTTCTTATTTCAGTAAGAATTTGAATGATGCCAAGAGAATATATTTAGTTTATGATCAAGCATTCTATGCCATAATTCAAGCATTGAAGAAGTGGAGACATTACCTATTGTTGAAGGAGTTTTTGTTGTATATCGATCATCAAACATTGCAATATTTGAATAGACAAGGTAAGTTGAATAGGAGACACGTGAGATGGGTATAGTTCTTATAGAGTTATACTTTTTGTGTTGAAATAGAGGAGTAGTAAGTCAAACAAAGTTGTTGATGTTTTGAGTAGAAGGAATTTACTGACAGTTATGAGAATTGGAGTGTCGAGATTTGATGAGTTAAATAACTTGCATGAGGAAGACCCTAATTTTGTAGAAACTTGGAAATATTTCAGAGAACCTATTGTTGTAGATCAAAGAAAATGATTGGATTATTTCATGGGTGTTTGCACCAAGTTGTGGACCAAAAATGGGGCATAAGTAGACACATTATTTTTGAAATTGGGTAAACCTGATCTCGGAACATACATTTGAGGGTCATGCACTTAAAATAAGAAGATGTGTAAAAAATAAAAATTGTAGTACTCTGACTCTAGTTTCTAAAACACTAATATTTTTAAAAACTAATAAGATTAGGAGGGTCAAACATTTCCCACACAAAAACATGTTCCTAATTTGTTTGGAAAAAACATAACATAGTTGTTTCTGTGCGTGGTGCAAAAGATATAGTTATATTCAGTATTTTTTAAATCCCTTTAGTAGGATTGTAGGTAAGAGTGAGATATAGAAGTGTATTTTTTGTAATTTTCATATGAGTATTTTTTTTTATGTGATTTTTTGAAATTCTCGCATCTTGAAAATTTGGTACTTGTTCGTGTGTTGGGCATAACTTGCATCAAAATAATCAAAAATATTTTTTTTACTAAGTGTATAGAATCAAGTGTAGAACAATAATATGTAATTTATTTGTAATTTGATTAATTATATCAAAATTTATTTAAAAAATGGTAGACATGTGTCTCCGACGACAATCAAGACACTGGTAAAGAAAATTAAAGTTTACTATGCTAATGTTGTCCAAAAATAGAAAAATTTATATGGTTAGAAAGCTAAGAAGATATATGAGATTATGGTGAAAATTATAAAGCTACGTAGTAGACAAATTGTAAAGTTGATGAGGATAAATTTGAGAATTCATCTTAAAAGATGAAAAAACATCTAAAAGAACAAAAATGGAGGGAAAATGAGCCTCCAAGCCTTTGGGTCATTTTCCAAAGCTCTTCCCAAGACATAACCCAATAGGGTTTCTAAATTTCAAATAACCTAACTGGGTTATAAAAAGCAAAAATTACTTCAAAACCCAATCGGATTTTGAATAAACAAAATTAGGCTTTGCTCTGGAAGCCATAACTTCCACATACGGAGTCTAATTAACTCCATTCAAAAAGTGTAGAAAAGATATTGAGATGACCAAACACATTATTAACCTATGATTATAGTTAGGCATCAAAATTTTTTCTTCCATCTATTTGAATCAAGTAAGGTATAAAATAGGTACTCATTATTGCCCATACATGCAACATATATGAAAATCAGTATGCTCTCTCTCTCTCTCTCTCTCTCTCTCTCTCTCTCTCTCTCCATAAAATTAGATCTAGGGGAGTTGAAAGAGATATAAGGAAGGTCAATAATCCTATCACTAGGAAGATAGGACAGTTGGGAAAGTAAGTGACCAAGACAAGCCATGAATGTGAAGAGATATGGAGAGGGACTTAGTGTGATTTTGAACTTGTTTGAGAGATACTATTGAGTTAGAGGATTAGATAGGATTCCTATATTTAGGGTGGTGATAGGAACCCTAAGAAGACAAATAAAAGGTCTAGTAGAGACAAAGAAAGCTCTAGGAGTGGGAGCTCCCCATCAAAATCTGTATCTGTAACTTCTAATTCTCAATACTTTTATCAAGCTTATACCTTTCCATTTTATGATCTTTTCTCTCAAGTGATTAAACTTTTCCAAATAAGAGATCTATCTTTGATACCAATTGTTGGAATAATGGAAGGGTGTGTACTGAGAGGAGAAGGGTGAATCAGTACCCTTAAAAAATTTTACACATTAAACCTTAGTAATCATTACTTGCATAACTAACCATTGTATTTTTTCTACTTCATGCATGTAACATCATAACATAAATGTAAGTGCATGTAAACAAACATAGAAACATTGATGAAACTCATTTACACATGACACAAGAATTGATAATGCAGAAAACCTCTGTTAGAAGGTAAAAATTGTGGTGGGGATGAAACCCACAAAGCTTCACTATCTACAGAATGAAAGATTGTCAGTTAAGGATACAAGTTGTGATCACTTCTAATGACCTTACCATGTTAGGAGTAACATGTTAGACTTGTTAAGTCTACTCGGTAAAGATATTTCAGCAACAGAATGTATGTGTGCACTTGGGTAAGAGATTTACAATAAGATTGTTAAGTCCACCTTATTGAAGGATTTTTTTTGTTTTCTACATTTATTAGAGCGTAGAAAAAAATATGGATGACCTGATAGCTTGCAATCTTGAATTGTTGATTACAGATCCAGTAAGTTCAGAAAATTGTATATCACCTATTGTGATGGATAAAACCTCTATTCTTCTTGGTAGCCTTGAATGTAGTTCTTCATAATTGAATTCTTCTTTAACTCTCCTTCTACATGAAATTCTTTGTCTGGTCCATAGATGTCCTTCTGTGGCTACAATCATCATGTTCTTAATTGATCATTACATCTATATATAAAGGTTTTGACTTAATTAGGTTTCACGCTTTTCTTGAAAAAGTCTAATGATCAAAGGTTTACAACTTGACCTTGATCTCCTAGTTTGCATGAATACAATCAGTTAACTAATTGCATCCACATATTACGCTATTCTTGTTCCATAAAAAATGGTTTTCCAGCTAAGCATAAAGATTCTTTAAAGATTAAAGTGCTTTACCTGAGGTGTAGTTTTATGTTCCGCTTTTCTTGGGAATAAAACTGTCTCTCGGTAGACTGTTGTTTAGTGATGACTCTATAAAATTTTCTCGGTGATGTCTCTGTAAACTATGCTTGGTGAAGTTTCTATAGAATTGTTCTCACTGATCATTGCGCATGGTGTTCAAAATATTTTGGTGATCACCGCACTTAGCCATTTAGGTGAGCAATGTGTTTGACCATTTTGGTGACCACTATGTTTGGTGAAAGTTGTCACTCGATGATCATGTGACCGATGGTCCAAAACTATTTTCTTATTATACTAATAACAACTTTTGTTCCTTTAAGGATTATCACAAAAATTGTTTGAAGTTATTAGATGATCTGAATATTGTTTGTACATTTAATAAGGTATTATATGAACTCAAGCAAGCTCATAGAGATCAGTATTCTATATTGTATAGTTCTATTTCAATAGGAATTCAAGAAAGGTATGAGATAGTAATCATTATTTTAAGATTGAAGATAATAAGTTTTTGATAGCTATTTTGTATGTTGATGATATTATATTTGGAGATGATGATAATGTTTTCAAGAAGTTATTAAAAATATGTAGAAAGAGTTCAAAATGTCTATGATTTTTGAGATGTCTCCCTTTTTTCTTTTTTAAGTTATTTAGAAGAAGATGGTATTTTTTTTTCTCAGACCATGTATATCATAGAAATGTTGAATAAACATGAAATGGAGGATTGTAAACTAGTTAAAACCCCTATGGATACTAGTTGTTGGTTGAGCAAGGATCATGACTCTCAAAAGGTTGATTAGAAACCATATAGATCTATGATAGGTTGACTATTGTACTTAACCACTTCAACACCATATATTATGAAAAAACTATACATGGCTGCTAGATATCAAGCTAACAGAAAATAATCTCATGAGGTTGTACAGTAAGAAGGATATTAAGACACTTGAAAAAACACTCTAGATTTTTTTATGGTACAAATGGATGGTGATTCATCACTAAGGTATTTTACTAATTCTGAATAGGTCAGATGTGTAGACAAAATAAGTACAAGTGGTGTTGCATTTTTTTTGCAAGATAGCTTATTATCATGGAAAAGAAAAAAAATACAATTCAATTTCATTATCTACTCCAAAGTCAGAGTATATTGCAGCAATATCTTGTTGCACTCAAATAACATGGATGAAGCAAATAGTTACAGATGTGAAGATAGTTTGTGATGAAGCTATTATGATGGTGTTTGTTAACATAGGTTGCATTAATATTTTTCAATAATCCAATGGTGTACTCAAAGATAAAACATATTTCTATCTGATATAATTTATTGAGAAAAATATTTGTTCAAAATAAAGATAAGTTGGATTATGTACCTACTAAGGAACATATTGTAGATAGTTTCACTAAGACTCTAGCTAAGGATAATTTTAAAGATCTTAGATAGAAGTTATGGGGTATTTCCTATCCTTTTTCAAACTTAATGCATCTAAATAGAGGGCCATATTTTTCACTAGGAGAATTATCCTTTGTCTCATAGATTCATGTAGTGGTTTCCTTTTGGGTAGTAGTGAAAGTTATAAATTGTAGAAAATAATGCAAATATTTTGGTTTCTCTATGAAGTATAGTATTCGAAGAAGACATGTTTTTGAGTTATATATTCAGTAGAATAAAGTTAAATGTAGCATTATTTTTTAAAGGGGGGGAGAATTTTTTTGGAGAATGTTTAGGAAAGAAGAGAGTACAAAAGTTTTATCTTTAAAAATTTCTTGTTGTTGACCTTTTGTCCTTGACATCAAGAAGGGAGAAATTTAAAATGGTTCAAGTATAGAAATTTTAGAAGTGTTTGTTGTTGTTGTTTGAAACAATGAAAAGGTGGATATTTTTAGCATTATGTCTTTAGTGTTGTCATTGATGTCAACTACTTGTTTTCATTGATGTTAACTTGCTATGATTAAGGATCTAATAAAGTGGTGTATACTATTAGTATTGATTAAATCTCATGGAGAATTGTGTTGTGTTGGAAAGATTATGTAATGTTTGATATGAAATAAAACATTGATTGCATATATAATGGAGAGTCTTGTTATGCATGAAAGATTATATAATTTTTTATATGAAAGAAAGAGTATAGATACACACATCTTGTATAAGAGAGAACACCTAGAATCACGCTATATTAAATTTACTAAAGAAAAAAATTATAACATGATAAAAAAATGTTACTCCACCAAGGAAAACGTTTCTTTAGAAAGAACAATAGACAAAAAAATAAAACTATTACTCTGATATGTAAAGGTAATGGAAAGTATAACCCATTATGTATCCTACGTGAAAGGTTAATTATAATAGACATTCACTCTTAATAAAGGAAGATATTGTAAATAAGAATGGAAATCCTTGTGCAAAATAGAACAAGGCACTAAAAATAAAGAGATCATGTCATAATACTTACAAATTATAAAAGAGATAATGTATCCTTTAGAAGGATAAGGAAAAGGGGAACCTTTCCCTCCAAGAAGAAAGACGAGAAAAATGACCCTATTATCTTTCTCATGAGGGAAGATTTAAGTGAGCTAATAATATCACATGGTGTGGAGAAACATAATAGGAAGTAAAATTTATAAAAAAAGTTTTTAATATTAAGAAAAATTATGTGATTTTTTTTTTTTAGAATTAAGACTTCTATCTACTAAATATTGAACAAAGTTTTTGAATTCAACACAATTAAAAAATGAATATTTTTTTACTATGATGAAAAATAAAATGAAAGTTTCTATAATGATATCTTTGATTATTTGGGAAATAAAGAAAATGAAAATAAAATTTGTATCATACTTAAGTCTCCAAAAGATTCTTTTAGCCAAGACCAAATGCTCAACATTGAAAGGTAAATGAGAGTCTTTACTTGTGTGGGAGGATTTATAGAAAACTTTGTTGCTTGTTAACTAATAATAGGAATGTGTCCATTCTAACTTTATTGAGATGTAATATCATAGCCTAAATTATAGTAAGTCTCTAGCTGAGAAGGGGGAAGAATTTTATGGTAAGGGTTATGAAAATTTGTATTATAAGGAGGTTTAGTAGGAGGATTCATATCTTTAGGGTGATTATGAATCTTTTTATCATTATTCACATCTCCTTTAGTTCTGGAGGAAGAAGAAGGTTTATTAAGATCTTAAGCCAAAATTTATGTTATCATAGGAGATAAATCATGAAGAAAATGTTGAACATCATGATTATTGAAAATAAATTGATAAATAAAAGAATCTCTAGGAGAAGAAAGAGGATATGAAGAAGTGCATAAAATAATGTTCTTAATCTTTTTCATTAAGGTAGCTTTAGGAAGAGATGATTTATGACTCTCTAATATTGTATTTTTAGGAGTATGATCTCTATACTTATTAATAAAAGACATCCTATGAGAAGTTATAGGTTTTTTTTATGAAAATATCATCTTTAGGTTAATCATTTTTAACAAAGACACTCATGAAATTAACACAATTCATGCATTTCATTACATTGTTTTTATAAATTTATATTAAATATGGATAAAAGTCTTGAAAAATAATTTGTAGGAAGGAAGAATATTGGAAATTATCATGATTTCATATCCAAGAGTGCCATGAAGGAATGGAAGAAACATGAAATTAAAGGGGCTATTATCTACTTCATGTGATTTACATATGGAAGTAATATAAAATTTAATGATATGAAAAGTAACCGGTATCCTAAATTTGTACATGCAAGATGATAATCATAATAACTAAAAAATTGCTTAAAGGTACACCTCTTAAACATTATTGTTCAGCCAATGAAGATGAAATACATTTCTATTGCATTTATGTTACCAATTAGATTGTACTCTAAGTATTCATAATATTTAAATTTTCAAAATTCATAATTGATCATTAAATCGTCCATTCAAACTAAATGTGATAGAGAAATGTTCTTTCATATTACATCTTTCATATTGGAAACTTAGAGAAACATATGCAGAAAATAAATCATGATAGAAGCATGAGTAGGGGTCCATGTATTTCCTTTTAGGGTCTTCTCCATTTAGGATCTGGTTGTCTTCTTTTTACAAGTCTTCATGTCTTTGTCGTTAGTCTTCATGTCTTGCATCTTAGGTCTTAGGGTCTTGTCCTGCATCATGGAAAGAAAATATGTTAGATCCAATTTTGATCCAAGAAATGCAATGGAAACCTATAACAATATAGAACAATCAAACTTACACAACTGCACATCTACCAATAACATTAATACAATGGAAAAGTATGCATCTACATCAAAACAATAATAGTATCAAAGGGACATAAATCCATTAAACCTTTTAGTATCTATGGTTAACATTATGCATTGTACAAGATTTGTTTTGTGTAAAAACAAAAATCTGAATTAAAGGGACTTAGTTCCTATAGCTGAGAAACCTTTTTCAGAACATGAAGGTAGTGTTAGTGGTGCGGGAGCACCCTAAGGTCTTTAATAAGATCTTGAGACATTTTTTCGTGTAGGTTTGTTTTTCCAACCATACATGAATAATGAATAATCTATAAAGTTCCTAGTGTTTTTTGAGGTGTGATTAGAGATAGGAAAGATTAGGGTTTGTTTGTTATAAGGTCTAGTTGATTCTAGAGGTCTAGAACCTAGAATTCAACTCAAAAGTAAAAGGGTTGACCAAAGTCCCAAAGTGGGAATATTTTTAAGTTTTTAAAGTTATCTAGTCATTTGAGGTCAATTGGTAAGGTTTGAAACCAATTAGGACTCTCAAAATGGGAAAATTGTCATTTTGACAAAAAGTTGTCAAAGTTGTCATGACAATTTTTAAAGTTGTCATGATGACATTTCCTAGTTTTCAGGAATCGGCTCTTATGGTGCCCAAAATCCAACCAAAGGGTATAGAAAGGGGGGATAGGAGTATATAATTTGATTTCAACCCTAATCTAACAGTTAGATTGAACATTGTATGGACTAGTGTTTGAGAAGGAGCAATTTACAGTGTAATTAAGTTACAGAGCCATCATCCACCACTTTATTGTATTGAATTGATTGAATTAATGAATGGATAGTGTCTGAACTATATTTCCTAAGATATTTTTTGCATTAGTTTAGTAGATGATACTTTCTGGTTAAGTTTTGTTGAAATTATTGCATTTTGTAAGTTCACTAGCCAGTTTTGGTCCATTTATGTAAAGAATGGGTTTCTTTGGTGTTCCCGTGGTTCAAAATCCATGACCACTTGGAATTCATTAGATCCTTGTATATAATTTGTACATATGTCTTGTGGAGTGTGTGTGTGTGCAGGGGAAGCTTGAAAACAATCAATCCCTAGGCGAGTACTAGCTATTTTGGCTAGGGTGACTGAGCAGTACAACAACAAGGGAGGTTGCAAGTTGATTGGTATGTCCCAATCAATGATAGTGGAGTGTAGGGGAATGGGGTGAAGACCTTTATATTGAAGGAGGATTTCTAAGGATCTCATTAGATCAGTGGAAGAAGATCAAGAAACCAAACTGTTCTTCATGCCCTAGAAACCCTTATTTTTAGGGGTTTGGTAGAAGTCCAATGTACGGACAGAGTTGAGCCTAGAGACCTACAAAATATTAAAGGGGAAGAAAAACCCAAAAATAATATGAAATTTTTTTCTAGGTTTGTTAAGGGGTTTCAGGAGAAAAATTAGATTTTTAGTGATTAGGAGACCTAATAGGCTTTAAAAGGCTACAAGGCCTAAAAGACCTGATTTTGGAACTCGATTGGAAAATGAGTGCAAGATTCACAAAATTGAATCCATAGAGGTTGGATTACACGTAAGAGGAGTTGGTAAATCCAACCTTGATTAGTTTACCCTATTGGAGTGACAGGAGGCTAGTGAAGCCATGGATGCAAGAAAGCTATGGAGGATAGAATAGAGAGGAGTTTGAAGTTGGTGGGAAGTTCCTAGGGGGTTAGGGGATTAGGGAAGAATCCTCTATTTAGGGTAGAGAAAGAGATACTAAGAAAGACCAAGTGAAGGTCTTAGAGAGAGCTAGAAGGCTATATGAGAGGAGCTCCCCATCAAATTTGTATCAGAACCATTGAAAGGCTTGGGAGTTGAATTAGTGCATGATAGAGTGGAGTGAATCCATAGGTGAGAAAATCATGGTGACTAATGCAGAGTTGGCCAAGGATTTTTCAGAGAAAAAAATCAAGAATAGTCTTCTTGAAGAAGCAATGGAGGAAATGAAGATTAAGATGGTAGAGGTAACAGAGATAGCCAACATGTTGAGAGAAGAAATGTATGAAGGAATAGATAAAGGAAAGAAACCAGCAGAAGAGGAAGTAGAACCAGAGCTTGATCCTCTTCTACCTGAGGAAACATTCCTCAAAGCACTCAAGGCATTGTGTGGGAAGGATCTAGAAGGAATACCAATATTCTTTGGTAAGATGGGCACTAAAATGGTTATGGAATTCCTTGAAGGGATGGAGAATCACTTTGAGTGTGATGGGATTATAGAATAACAAAGGTGAAGATAGCCAAATAAGGGCTAAGAGGGAAAGCACTTACATGGTGGAATTTCTTGCAGGAAAAAAGAGAGAAAGAGGGCAAGAAGCCCATATCAAATTGGAAGACAATGGTTGCAAAGGTGAAGGAGAATTACCTTCTGGAAGAATATGATGTTCAACTATATAAGAAGAGGAAGAACCTTAGGAAAAAAGACCTATATGTGCTAGCCTATACCAAGGAATTTCAAAAACTTTGTCTTGGATCAAGAATCTAGGAGAAAAAGAGCATAAAAGTTGCAGGATACCTTAATGTGGAGCATTAAAGAATAACTTAGTCTCTTTACCCTAACTTCCATTCATAGTTGTTTTTAGATGGCTTTGAAAGTGGAAGAGAAACTAAAAAATAAACAAGATTCTAGTTCTAGAAATAGGGGAAGGGGTAGAGAAAACAAAGGTGTCCATAGAGGAGGTTCAAGTGGAAGAGGCAGTGATAGTAGAGGAAAAAGTGACTCCAGATATTCAAAGCAAGGAAAAGAAAAAATAAATAGGGGTGGATACAATAATAGAGGAAGAAGTTCTTACAACAGTGGTAGAGGAAGATCAGGAGGTTTTGGGAGAAGCTCTCACTTTTCTTCCATGAAATGTTACAATTCTAGATAGATGGGGCATCCTGCATATAGGTGTCCAGATAAGCCAACATCCTTACAAGGGGAGAAGAAGATAGCTTATTTCCAAGAAGAATATTTCTCTAAAAAATCATAGGTGAGTTTAGATTCAAAGAAAGGAGAACACCTCATGTTGAGAAGGATCCTAATCAAGACACCCACCAAAGATGAACACAAGTAGAGGAGAGATCTTTTCAGAGTGAAGTGCAAGATATTGGGGAAAGTGTGCAAGGTGATCATTGATATAGGGTCAAAAGATAATGTCATATCTGAGGAGGCAGTAGAGAAGTTGAAACTCACCAAAATCCCACATGTGTGTCCCTATAAAGTTACATGGTTGAATAAGGGTCACAACATCTTAGTGAATGAACAAGTGTGGGTAGAATTTTCCATTGGAAAGTATCCAGATAGGATATTATGTAATGTGTTTCCAATGGATGCTTTCCATTTGTTGGTTGGTAGACCATGGTAGTCTGACAGAGAAGCTATCCATAATGGGAAGGATAACAAGTACACCTTCAAGAAAAATGGGGTAACTTTCAAAATCTAGTCTTTGATAGATGAGGACATAGTGGAGAAGGTAGAATACAGTGCCATGTTCATGAATGGAAAAGAATTCCTAAGGGATATGAAAGATGAAGAAGTTGGATATGCAATCTTGTTAAAGCCAATGGAGGAGGAGACTCATAAGAAAGCACCTATGAAAAAAGAGGTGAGAGAACTATTGGATCAGTTCAAGGATATAATTTGTGAGGGTACACCAGCTTCACTACCACCAAAGAGGGAGATAAATCATCAGATTAACTTCATACCTGGAGCATCCTTTCCGAACAAAGCTGCATACAAGATGACACCAAAGAAAAATAAGGAGATAGCTAGACAGGTGCAAGAGTTGTTGGATCAAGGATTGATTCGGAAAAGCATCATCCCTTGTGCTATCGTAGTGGTTTTGGCTCCTAAGAAGGGAGGTAAGTGGAGGATGTGTACTATTTCTAGGGAAATAAATAGAATAACTATCAGGTATAGATTTCCAATTCCTAAAATAGAAGAATTGATGGATTTCTTCGGGGGTGCCAAGTACTTCTCTAAAATTGATTTAAAGAGTGGGTACTATCAAATTAGGATGAAAGAGGGTGATGAGGGGAAGTATGCATTTAAGACTATAGAGGGGTTGTATGAATGGTTAGTTATGCCCTTTGGGCTTACCAATGCACCAAGAACCTTTATGAGTGTGATGAATGAAGTGTTGAAGGACTATATAGGAGTTTTGTAGTCGTCTATTTAGATGACATCCTCATATTCAGTAAAACCAAAGAGGATCATATGAAACACTTGGAATTAGTGTTGAAGAAGTTGCAGGAGGAAAAAATCATGCCATAAAACTTAAGAAGAGTGAGTTCATAAAAGAAGAGTTAGACTACCTTGGCTTTGAAGTTTCCAAGGGTGACTTGAAAATGGATAAAGAGAAAGTAGAGGCTATCTTGAACTGGCCTACTCCTAAGATAGGGACAAAAATTAGGATCTACCATGGGTTAGCCCAATTCTATAGGAAGTTCATTAGGAGATTGAGTGAGATTTGTGCTCCAGTCCTAGAGACTATAAAAGGAGGATTGAAAACAAAGTTTAAGTGGACCAAGGGAGCTAATGAGGGCTTTGAGAGGTTAAAGAAGGAAGTGGCTACTCAGCCTATATTATTGTTATCTAGTTTTGAAAAACCATTCATTTTTTAGTGTGATGCAAGGAGCATTGCAGTAGGAGCTATCCTAAGCCAAGAAGGCATGCAAGTGGCCTTTTTTAGTGAAACACTAAATGAGGCTAAGTCCAGGTACTCTTCCTATGACTTGGAGCTATATGCTCTTTTGCAAGCCTTAAAGAAGTGGAGGCATTATCTATTTCCTAAAGAGTTTGTTGTCTTCATAGATAACCAAGTAGTGAGTTACATAAACACTCAAGACAAGCTTAGCTTGAGACACATCAAGTGGATGGAATTTCTACAGTCTTACAATTTTACCATAAAACATAAGAAGGGGGTGCAAAACAAAGTTGCAGATGCCCTTAGTAGGAGACTACTTACCATCCAAGAGATTCAGTTGCAAAGTACACGAGTTGAAGGTTTTAAGGACCTATATTTAAGGTGTGTCAGAATTTGGAGAATCACTTTCAGAGTGAGTTTGTAGAGTATACATTGCTGAATGGGTTTCTATTCAAAGGAAGAAACTTTGTGTTCCAAAAGGCTTAATGAGAGAGAACCTCATTCACGAGAAACATAATGGGAGCCTAAGTGGACATTTTGGACTAAATAAGACATTGTACCTAGTGGAAAGGTTCTATTGGTGGCCAAAGATGTAGAAGGAAGTGAGAAGATATGTAGAGAAGTGTGGAATATGTCAGAAGGCTAAAGGCACTTCATCAAATGTAGGACTTTACCAGTCATTACCCATCGCAAGTAGACCTTGGGAGTGCACAAGTATGGACTTCATAGTGGGGTTACCCAGGACTCCAACTAGTTCAGATAGTTTATTTGTAGTGGTAGATAGGTTTAGTAAAATGAGCCACTTCATACCATGAAAAACCACACATGATGCCAGCCATATTGCCTACTTGTTTTTCAAAGAAATAGTGGGGATTCATGGTTTACTAATGAGCATTGTTGCAGACAGGGATGTGAAGTTCATGGGTCACCTTTGGAAGACCCTATGGAAGAGATTAGGTAAAACATTCTCTCATGGATCTACCTATCATCCTCAAATGTATGGGTAGACTGAAGTAATCAATAGAGTTCTTGGGAACTTGCTTAGATGTCTGACTAAGGAATATAGACAAGTATGGGAGCAAGTTATTCCATAGGTAGAATTTTCCCATAATGATAGTACAAATAAGAATTTAATGTTATCTAGTCATTTGATTTTAATTGGTAAGGTTTGGAACCAATTAGGACCCTCAAAATGGGAAAATTGTCATTTTGACAAAAAGTTGTCAAAGTTGTCATGACAATTTTTAAAGTTGTCATGACAACATTTCCTAGTTTTTAGGAATCGGCTCTTATGGTGCCCAAATCCCAACTAGAAGGTCTAATAAGGTGGGATAGGAGTATATAAGTTGATTTCAACCCTAATATGACAGTTAGATTGAATATTCTATAGACTAGTGTTTGAGAAGGAGCAATTTAGAGTGTAATTAAGTTACAGAAATATCATCCACCACAATATTGGATTGAATAGATTGAATTAATGAATGGATAGTGTCTAAAATGTAGTTACTAAGATCTTTCTGGCATTATTTTAGTATATTATACTTTATGGTTAAGTTTTGTTTAAATTATTGCATTTTGTACGTTCATTGGCCAGTTTTGGCCCAGTTATGTAAAGAATGGGTTTCTTTGGTGTTCCCATGGTTCAAACTCCATGACCACTTGGAATCCATTAGAGACTTGTATATAATTTGTACATATGTCTTGTGGAGTATGTGTGTGTGTAGGGGAAGCTTGAAAAAAATTAGGACCTAGGCGAGTACAAGCTATTCTGGCTAGGGTGACTGAGAAGTGCAGCAACAATGGAGGTTGCAAGTTGATTGGTATGTGCCAATCAGTGATAGTGGAGTGTAGGGGCATGAGGTGTAGACAATTTTAGGGAAGGAGGAGTTCTGAGGAGCTCATTAGATCAGTCAAAGAAGATCAAGAAACCAGACCAGTCTTCATGCCATAGAAACCCTTATTTTTAGGGGTTTGGTAAAAGTCCAATGTATGGACAGAGTTGCACCCAAAGACGTAGGAAATATTAAAGGGGAAGAAAAACCCACAAATAATATGAAATTTTTTTCTAGTGTTGTTATGGTGTTTTAGGAGGAAAATCACATTTTCAGTGATTAGGAGGGCTAATAGGCTTTAAAAGGCTACAAGGCCTAAAAGACCTAATTTTGGAACTCGATTGGAAAATGGGTGCAAGATTCACAAAATTGAATTGATAGAGGTTAGATTAGACCTAAGAAGAGTTGGGAAGTCAAACCTTGAGTATTTGACCCTATTGGAGTGATAGGAGGCTAGTGAATCTATGGATGCAAGAAAGCTATGGAGGAGAGAATAGAGAGGAGTTTGAAGTTGGTGGGAAGTTCCTAGGGGTCAGAGGATTAGGGAAGAATCCTCTAGTTAGGGTAGAGAAAGAGACCCTAAGAAAGACCAATTGAAGGTCTTAGAGAGAGATAGAAGGCTCTAGGAGAGGAGCTCCCCATCAGTTAGGATAGTGAACACAATCAATAAACCAACATTCATGCATGAATGTCATGATACATGGCACTCACACAAAAAAATTGATCTGGTCATGTTCACTAACCTAACATATTGGATTTGGTGGTGTTTGCAAATAGAGTAATTAAAAATGTATTTTAATATGATCTATTAACTCACTAATAGTAGAGAACAAAGAAAAGTATAGTGAGTGTCATGAGCTCGTGCTCGAACCTCACAAAATGCATTATCAAAAGAAGTATGCTAGGAGTTCATGAGTTCAAGGATTGGAAAATATAAAAGAGGAAGAGATGTAGTTTATAACAGTTAGTGCAGAGTACAGTAATGTTGTTAATGTTGAAACATCATGAAAAGATGCTACAAAAATGGAGTGAGTAACATTGGAAGACAATGTTGATGCATGTTGTTACATGATTTAATGTCATTTATTCAAATAAGCAGAGTAGAATATTGTTGTTATAAGATTATCTAATGCAATGAAAAGAGGCTACAGAAGATGTATGTGCAAGACATTAAGATATGCTCATGGTGTCATCTAAGACTAGTAAACATGTATTCAAACACTGTTGATACCAAAGTGTAGAGTAATCAAATGCTATTGTAATTACTGGTGTACAAAGACAATGTGTAAACTCATAACCCTACTTATAATCAAATGATAAGGTAACATTGTTATTCAAATTTTCACAATAAAGGTCAATTATAATGATGTTTAAAATAGACGACTATTGTTATGCATGAACAAAACAAGTGATTCTAACCAAAAGTTGTATTTAGTTATTATCAAATGAATTTTGCACATGAATGATATTAATGTTTAATAACATTTTAGTTATGTATATACAAAGCATGGATATACATTAATGTCATCAAAGTGAAATATGCATATACAAGAAATTAAATAACAGTGCATATTGAAGAGAAGATGGATAATAGTAATACTATTATAAAGTGTGCAAGATCATAACAGTGATATTTAATTTGCAAATTAATATGCATTTACAAAAAATGAAATAGAAGTGTTGCTTAATTGAAGATAATATGCATTTTTAAGTTTCGAGCTCTCTATTTTAGAATGTTTTTCATGGGTGTCATGAGCCCATGCTCAAACCCCATGAATAACTTTGTTACTAGAGTCACGTTTGCAATATGATATATTTGTCATTTGTCATTTTAGAAAAATGAAGACTAGACAATGGACAAGTCCATAAAACATGGTGTTTACTATCGTTCTTAATAGTGGTAATGTTTAAACATGATGATCACTATTGATAGTGGAAAAAAGGACAGCATAGAGACAAAACCTAGATCAAATGTAGACATCCAGTGAGGGAGACGACAAGATATGATTACTTCAAAATGCATAACACAAGGTTGAGTTGTCCAAGCCACAACATAAACTTATCTAGTAGTGGGTGTTCAAGCAAAGGTGATTAGAATAGTAGAGCATGAAGAGCCTAAATCATTGCAATAAATCATGAAGACATGATCAACAAGATAAAATCCTGCAACTAAAGACCTTTTAAAAAACCATTGAAATGCAATAGCAAGTTCAAAAAACAAGAGGAATGCGAAAAGAGGACAAAAAATGAAAGCTAAAATAGAGATGGTGACTTATCTAGAGTCAACAAATCCTTGATAGAAGAAATAACAGCAGAGATGTGATGATGTGTAGCCTAAGCTCCATGAAGACATGCAAAAATAATGCCATTGATTTATGGCCAAAAACCTAGATCATTAAGAGCCCACAGTGGTCAAAGAGCCCTAGCTCTCTATTTTCAACAGTAAACTCAAGCTCGAGAGATAGGTTCAAGCACACAATCCACTGCCAAACCCATGAAAAAAGCCCAAGCTCTTTATAAGCACTTCCAGTTGGAACCAGAGTTTCATGCTCAAAGTGGATGTTTGAGATATAGTCATAGCCAAAGATGAAATAAAAACCACATATAACCATATATTTGAGCCCACCAAAAGATAGAGGAGAGCTTCATTACAACCCAACTCCTATTTCATAGTGATGAACTCCATATCAAAAACCTGAGCACAGAGAAGCAAGAAAGGAACCATAATCAATGACCTAACTTCAGCATGGGCGGTGCCATAAATTAGGGTTTCAAAACCCTCACATTTTACCTAAATGCAAATATTTTTCATAGTGTTGGTCATGTTGACCTTGGGGATGTGATTTTAGGTTTAGGTATGTCTTGGGTTATATGTAATAAGGTTAGGGTTTTATATGTTATGGGGTTATTGATTGTTAGGTTTTGATTATAGTTTTGTATATGTTGGTAATATATTTTAAAACATGTATATGTTTAAATACCAATATTAGGGGAATATATTAAGACATGAATTATGCCTTATGGTTAGGGTTTCTAGCTGATTTGGAGGGCTTTTGGGAGGGCATTGGATTTTTTAAATTGGCTAGGGTATATATCTAGACTTGATAATCAGTTTTAGGAGTTCAAAATTTAGGGAGAAGGTGATTTTGTGAACATATATGTTCCTTTGTTCCTTTTTGCATACATTTTGTAATCATAGGTTCAATTATGATGCAAAATTGAGTTTAAGTGAATTTAAATTATTCCTTGGCATGTTTTGTATCTTGGAATGTAACCATCTACATATTTTGAAGAAAATAAAACAAGTTCCCCATTCTTCACATATTTTCTGAGTTTTTTTATCAATCCTTTTCAACATTTTTGCATTTAAGTGTAATGTGTTCTACAACATAGACTAGTGAATTAATCTCATTCCTATTGTAAGTTGTCGAATATAACCTTTTCTAGAATTTGTATGTTTGTTGACACATTATCATTAATTGTGGTACAAACCCTAATAGTAAGTTTTTAGGTCAACCTATACATTGAATAGTGAATGTTTACTACAAATCTCAGTAGTGTGTGTCTTCTAGATGTTGGTTTGAAGTTATGATTAGTCTGAATTTAGTTTGGTATATCACCCCACTTTATTTATTCAATTTTTTTTAATTTATCCTTTTTCCTTTTCCCCAATTAGAGAATCAGTCATAGGTGATACTCCAAATCTAATAGGAACCAACCTAGAATCTGGAGATTGCTTCTTAATCAGAGTCCACCCACAACTCAGGAAGGTTTCCATTGTTAAAATGAGATATTATTATTCCCTAATGCCTGAGTTAGGGTGATATTTCAAGGCCTTAATAGTTTTTGGCACACCTGGTGGGACTCCTTGTGATACACGAACATAATCCTAACAAGGAGTGTAAAAGAGTTTGAGTATTTACAGTTTCACACACTAGGAGAGGAAGAACTTTGTAGAGAGAAGCTAGAGGTCTGAAAGAGCTCTCCTTTTAGCCTGTATTAAGGGGTAGGAAACTAGGAAGGCCAAGGAAAAGAAGTTCTGAAAGAAGTTCAGCTACTCCCTCCTATTACATTGAATTTCCATATTTAGATCAATAATCTCTTGAAAGTCCTCTAGCACTTCAAATTCAAGTTTTTCTTGAACAACCAACAAAGGAAGATTGGCCAACACCTTCTAGTTCTACTACAACACCACCAAGAATGGTTAGAAGGCTACAATTTGTGCCCTTTGATTAGTGAAGCCCTTCAAGGATTTCCAATGACAACAAAATTCCATTGGAAGCCTTAAAAGGGCTACCGTCTTTCATGGGAGAAGGACAAAAAACAACTATTGAGCATATTAGAGATTTTCTTTCTCTTTGTAATGTTCATCACCTCATGGAGGAGGATGTAGCTTTGAAGCTATTGGCTACATCATTGAAGGGAAAAGCATTGGAATGGTTCCAAACTATCCAAGTTGGATCAATTGCTTCATGGGATGCACTAGGTGTGATGACATGTAACTAATTGAATGTTTGAAGATGTTAAGTTGATCACCAAAATGAAGAAAGATAATGCAAGACTTTAAATCGGTTAATGGATTGTATTGTCATTGATGTCAACTTGATATAATCTAATTGGTTATATTCAAAGTGTCAAAGACTTCAGAGAATCAGAGAGATAAATATTATGATTTTAGTAATGCATAAAAGAAAAGCATTAACTATGTGACTTCAAACACTAATAGCTAGTGGAACCCAATGGACAAAGATCACCAAAAATTAAGTCACAGTGATGCCCGAGCAAGAAAATCGATGAGTATTATTGATGAGAAGAATCACAAGCATACCCGACAGATAGAATCATAGTCTAACCCAATGGATAGACAAGACCAAAGGATAGACAACCTTGAAAAACAAAAAACCCCGATGGAGAAGCCTGAGGAGAACTGGAGTGTTGACCAAAGTGAACAAGACTTAAAACATCGAAATTAACTAGAGTTTAGAAATGACAAAATATCTAACTGGCAGAGTTAAATATAGACTTAATTGGTAGTTATCATTATTTTAATCAACAAGGTAAATCCAAGGAGAACTAAAGGATTTAAATCTATTTTTTCCACTTGGTAAGAAGATCTTTGCAAGATAAAACATGAGTTTTTCTTTAAATCAGATTTGTGAGAATTGTGGATCACACCAAGATCAAGAAAATCAAGAACCTAGAAATGGTGATATTGTGTCTATATAGAGAGAACTTAATTCATTACGAATTAAGGGAAGTGAATGAAAAAGAGGATGCTGGAAAGAAAATAATGAAGAACAACTTCATACAATCTTCATCAATCAAGCTGAGGAAAGAACTATATATTTCTATGAAGACTGAGCAATAGAGCATAGCATCACTGAGTAGAACAAAGTGGAGCAAAGGTATTAAAGAGATATATTGATCAGATTGGTTTTATGACCTTAAAATAGATCTAAAAATCTACAAGTATAATTTTTATATGTGAAAAAAATCATACTATTTTAGTTTGACCTTTTATTCACAAAGTCTCGTAACCAAGCAGGATTCAAAGATCCTTTCTATATTGAGATACATCCTAACTAGTATCAAAAAAATTTTGATCATGAAAATAGTATGAGATGCCAAATAACTATTGATAGGCCAAGAGAGTGTTTGATCAAGGAATGTAGCATAGAGATGCCTAATATCAAGTGACAAACTAATCTTTTAAATCCTCTGACAAGGTCATACCTAATAGTGTGTTTTTAACCTTTAACAGTGTTGTTGATGCAGAGGGTTTGATACTCTATGCTTTTCTCCACTCCAAGTTGCTTAAATGACTACCCCAACCATCCAATGGTTGATCTTTGTTGAATATTCCTTATTTTAAGACCTCCAAGATCCTCTTTCCCAACTTCTCCTGCAAGGTATAGTTGTTACTTTGAATACTACATGATTTCTAAGCCTAACTAGTCCAACTAGTTAACCAAAAGCCTAGTTTTTCCAACTAGAACTCCACCTAGAATGGTAATCCTCTACCTAGGATCTTCCCACACATTCACCAAGACTCTAAACACCCTTCTTTACCCCTTCTAGGTCACTCTACAATCATCCCAATACATCAAGAGACTTTACCAATCCAATTGGTCACTATTTTACTAGGAGGCCTAGTTGCCTAATTCCCAGTAGGCCTATTTCCACCGAATTTGGCCAAATGCTAACAAAATCTCCAAGTGACCCCATAATAAAACTTTAAAACCTTCAATAAATCACCCAATTCTATTAGAATCCAAAACCCTAACCTCTAGAAGCACCCAAAACCCAACTTTCATGTAGGCCCTAGATTATAGCCTATTAATTAGGCCTCTGGATGAGTCAACATGAATAATTGAAAAACTTGTCTCCAATCTTGGATTCAAATCCTATCACCTTTGAATACTTTTAGGAGACTATCTGGTGCATCTATAAATTCCACCAAGTCTTCCCAAAAAGGTCATGGGTGCTTGTTCAAATCCTTCCTTCTCCCTGTCTTGGCTCACCTGGTTTCACTAGTCAGCCATATGGCTTCACTTCTAGCCTATGAAATCCATGGAGATAGCTAAAAATAAAACATAAAACCTATCTATGGACCCTAACCCTACTTCCCCCATGGTTTTATACAATTCCACTAGAGGGGCTTTAGGTTAGAGCCATTTCTAACTAGGTAGCATTATTTTTGTCTTTATCAGACCAATGACCTTTAAAAAATTGAAACTTAACACCTACTTTGCCTAAAAAAAAACTACCTATTGTATATGAAATCTGAAAGGAAATACTACACTACCATGGATCCTGATCACCTATGCCAATTCATACACATCCATACAAAAGAAAAAACACAATGCAGATTACACAAAAATGGATACAGTCATCTGTACAAGAGTGTCAAAATTAAGTGTCTCAATAAAAATTATCATTAACCTCTCCAAAACATCTATTCCATGTTAATACATTTAGAATAGGTATTTACAATTAGTTCTAACCACATTTTGTCATTTCTTGCAAAAGTTGCTCGAGCAACTTTCAAAGTTGCTAGCAACTTTTAACATTTTGATGCATTTTGACTTTCCTTGTCGACTTGATGATTGATGTTGATTCTCAAGACCCTAAATAGGATATATAGGATCCTAAAACATACCTCTAACTCATTTTTCACTAAAATGGCAACTTTTTACAATGTGAAGCCAAAATGATCCAAAAATACCTAATGAGCACTAAGGCCCTTACAAACATGAAGTTAAACTAACATTTCTTCCAACCTTTTGGAACTTATTCTAGAACACAGACACAAACCCCTAATCCAATCCTAAAAAACATCAAAACATCAAATGGGGAGGTTCCCTGCACCATACTCCCCTTGACAAAATAACTCAAGTCCCTTGAGTTAGGATGTCTTCAATGGTGAAGCCATGTTTCAAAATATCCAACTCTATCATCCAAGTGGCCTCAGCTTCAGGTAGTCCCTACCACTTGATGATGTACTCCTTATAGTTACCTTTCCTTTTCTTCTTTATCACTTTAGAGTCCAAGACACTTTCCAATTGGAATGGCTTTGGGGTAGGCAAATATTTCACCCAATCAACATCCTGTAAATCTACAAGAGTATATTGACCTATGTCTAGTGTTGGCCCCTTTTAGGGATATAGGCCGAAAACATTAAAAATGGGTGAGATCCCCAAATCATGAGGTAATTCCACCTCATAGGCATTCTTGCCATATTTGTGCAAACTCTTCAAAGGCCCTATCTTTTTCATTAGTAGTTTAGTAGGCTAACCCTTGGGTATCCTTTCCTTCTTGAGATAGGCTAAGACTAGATCCCTAACCTTGAACTGCAAGTCTCTTCTGGTTTGATCAGCTTTGGATTTGTACTTCTCCACTTGTTTGTGTAAAGTCTTATTGACTTTTTGATGCAACTCCTTCATCTATTCTACAAATGACTCTCCTTGTGTAGTCCTCTTGTCCTTCAAACTAAGATCCCTCAACTCCAATATTCCCCTAGGATTGATCCCATATACTATTTCAAAGGTGCTCTTCCCTATACTCCTATTAATGGAGTCATTATATGAAAATTATGCCTGCCATATGATGTGATCCCATGATTGTCTATGTTTTTTGGTCAAACACCTCAACAAATTTCCAATTGACCTATTCACTACTTCTATTTACCCATCTGATTATGGATGATATGCTGAAGAGAAAGACAAGTTTGTTCCAAGCATCTTCCATAAGGTCCTCCAAAAGTTACCTACAAACTTACTATCTGTGTCACTTACAATATTCAGGGGCAATCCATGGATCCTCACAATATCCCTAAAGAATAGACCTCCAATTTGAGAAGCATCATTTATTTTCTTGCATGGAATGAAGTGTGCCATCTTTCTGAAATGGTCTACCACCATAAACACACTATCATGACCCCTAGGTGTCTTTGGTAACCCAAAAACAAAATCCATACTATGGCACTCCCAAGGCCTTTGGGGTCTAGATAAAGGTTGATACAACCCACTACTGCTACTTTGTCCCTTTTCCCTCTGATAAATCTAACATTTTTCTACAAATCTCCTAGCATATGACTGCATCTTAGGCCAATAGTAATGCCTATGTACCTGTTCCAATGTTTTATCCACTCCAAAGTGGCCTCCCAAGCTCCTTGGTGTTTCTCCTTCACAATGTTTTCCCTTATTGAGCATTGAGGTATACACATAAGATGACCATTGAACAATAGTCCTTCCTGCAATACAAACTCACTGAAATCCACCTTGAACCCCTACTGAAACTTCACACAAGCTTCATAGGATTCTTTGAAATCTTTGTCTTCCTTGTAGAGGTCTTTCAAATCATCCAATCCAACACTTTGTAGTTGTATCTCTTGGATTGTGAGTAATCTCCTACTAAGATCATCTACAACCTTGTTACTAACCCCCTCCTTATGCTTAATAACAAATTTATAAGCCTGCAATGATTCTACCCACTTCATGTGCCTCTGATTTAGTTTTTCTTGTCCATCCAGGAAACTTAGGGCATGGTTATCAATATAGACCACAAACTCCCTAGGTAGTAGGTAGTTTCTCCACTTCTTGAGGGCTTGAACCATAGCATATAACTCCAAATCATAGGTGGAGTACTTTTGTTTAGCCTCATTAAACTTTTCAGAGAAGAAAACCATAGGGTGTCCTTCTTGGCTTAACACTACTCCAATAGCCAACTTGATAGCATCACACTCTACCACAAAGATTTGATTGAAGTTAGGAAACATAAGAGTAGGTAGCTTTTCAATCCTTTTCTTTAGCATTTCAAACCCTTGGTTTGCTGCTACTATCCATTCAAACTTACATTTGATTCCACCTTTTATGGTGTTAAGTATAGGGGCACACACATGACTGAAATTTCTCACAAAATTCCTATAGTAAGAGGCCAACCCATGGAAACTCCTAACATCCCCTATGGACCTAGGTGTAGTCCATTCCAAAATGGAATTAACTTTATCAAGGTCCATATTCATACATCCATTAGCAACCACAAAACCAAGGTAAACTAGTTCAATTTTGAGAAACTCACACTTTTCTTGAATTATCATCAACTTCTCTTGATGTAGCTTCCTTAAGACCATCTCCAAATTCTTCATGTTCTCCTCCTTGGACCTGCTAAAGATCAAAATATCATCAAGGTAAACTATTACAAACTTACCAATGAACTCTTCTAACACTTCATTCATGAGCCTCATGAATGTGCTAGGTGCATTACTTAGGCCAAAGGGAATTACTAAGCACTCATATAGACCCTCATTGGTCTTAAAAGCTATCTTCCACTCATCACCAGGTCTCATTCTTATCTGATGATACCCTAACTTTAATTCCACCTTAGAGAGGTAACAAGAACCTCCTAAATTATCCAAAAAATCTTCTATTCAGGGCATTGGGAACCTATATCTTATTTTGATCTCATTTATAGACCTAGAGTCTATACACACCCTCCATTATCCAATCTCTTAGGTGAAATTATTGTAGGCATAGCACATGAGCTCAAACTCTTCCTTATTAACCCCTTATCCAACAAATCTTGAATCTATTTTGCTATCTCTACATTCTGACTTGGTGTCATCTTATATGCTACTTTTTAAGGAAAATTTTCTCCAGGAATGAGGTCAATTTGATGACTCACTTCCCTCATAGGTGGTAATTCACTTGGAAAATCATTATCTACCATGTCATGGTACTTCTTCAGTAATGTTTGTATCTCTGGTGGAAAACTGATTTTCTCCTTAGTTTCCTCCTTTGGTTTTACCACTACTACACAATAGACTCCTTTCTCCTTCTTCATGGATTTTAGAAACGCTTTCCCACTCAATAACATCACACTTGTCCCCACATGCTTCTCTTCATTGGGTTCTTGCAATGGATCCATTTGGAACTTCTTTCCTAGCTTGGTGATGACATAATTGTTCGTCTCTCCATCATGTATTGCTTTGACATCATACTGCCATGGACATCCTAGGTGTAGATGGCATGCATCCATGGGAAGTATTTCACATAGGACCTTGTCCTTATACTCTCCAATATCAAACTCTATTAAGGTTTGTTCATCTGCCACTATTTTTTGACCCGTATTCAACCATGAAACCTTATAGGGTCTAGTATGAGGTATCCTTCTCAACTTCAATTTCTCCACCATCTCTATGGATACTATGTTCTCAGTGGATCAAGAGTTCACTATCACTTTGCAAATCTTCCCATGAGACCTACAAGTTGTTTTAAACAAGTTCTTCCTCTGTGGTGGCTCTATAGTGTTAGGCACTTTCAATAAGGTTCTCCTTAACATCAAGTTCTCTCCATCCAATACTGGCCCTACCTTGGAAATGGGAGAAGTAACACTTTGAGTGTCATCCTCTTCTACCAATTAATTCCTTCTATCCCCCATTGAAGAGGAGGAATTCTTTTTAGGACACCTTCCCATTGTGTGACCCACTTGATTGTAGTTATAGCATCTGCCAGTGAAAACTTAATTAGATCTCCCTTGGGATTGGAACCTACCTCTTGGTGGTCCTCTATCTCTATATCATCCCCTTTGGAAAGATCCTCTATAATAGTTTCCTCCACTACTCTCCATAGACTGATTGTCTTCTTGTCTATTAGAGCTTTGTCCTCTACCAAAGTTACCCCTGCCTCCATGAAAACCTCAATTATTGCTGCCACCTCTTCCTCTTTGATGGAAGGCATTCCTTCTTCTAGCCTTGACCTCTTCTCTTAAAGCCAATTGGAAACATTTGTGCATACTTTCAGGAGCCATCATGTTGATCTCATCTTGTATTCGTTGCCTTAGCCCATTAAGGTACATGGCTGCCTTCTCCATTTCATCTTCTTGTTTCCTAGCCCTTAGGATTAGTTTATGGAACTCCTCTGTGTAGGTACTCACTAACATTTCTTTTTGTCTTTGATTCTAGAGCTTTTGATATATTTGGATTTCATAATCACTAGCCAAGAATTGTGCCCTCGGCCTGATTTTCAACCTCTCCCAAGAAACAATCTTCATCTTTCCACTACTTAATCTCTCATCTTGCATCATGTTCCACCACACCAATGTAGAACCCTTGAGTCTAGCCTTAGAATAACTAACCCTCTTCTCCTATGAGACTTCTTTGTAATCAAATTCATTGTCAATGGCTTCAAGCCAAACCAACAACTCTTCCCTATTTAGACTGCCATAGTAATATGGTGTGTGTTCCATGCTATCCTTGTTTAAAGACTTTAAGGCATCTAAGAATACATTTTCTTCTTTGTCTATGTCAAGTTATTTCCCTTTTCTGAGGACTCTTCTGTCTGACTTTCATCTCCATCACTTTCATCTCCCCTTTTCATGGTCTTCTTTTTGCCCTTTGTCTCAGAAACACTAGCCCCCTCCAAGAGCCCCTGAACAAATTCCACTATGGAATCCCTACTCATTTCCTTAAGAGGCATTTTTTCAACCTCTTGACTCTCCTCCCCTTCAAACATACACAATTTTCAAGTTATTCCAGCTCTGATACCACTATGATGCAGAGGGTTTGATACTCTAGGATTTTCTCCACTTAGAGTTGCTTAAATGACTACCTCAACCATTAAATGGTTTTTCTTTGTTGGATTTTCCTTATTTTATGACCTCCAAGATCCTCTTTACCAACTTATACTCCAAGGTATAGTTTGTACTTTGAAGACCAAGATTTCTAGGCCTAACTAGTCCAATTAGTTATTCAAAAGCCTAGTTTTTCCCACTAGAACTCCACCTAGAATGTCAATCCTCTACCTAGGATCTTCCCACACATTCACCAAGACTCTCAAAACCCTTCTTGACCCATTATAGTTCATTCTGCAATCATCCTAATACATCAAGACACTTTACCAATCCAATTGGTTGTTATTTCACTAGGAGGCCTAGTTGCCTATTCCTAGTACGCCTATTTCAACCGAATTTGGCCAAATTCTAAAAAAATATCCAAGTGACCCTACAAAAAAACTTTAAAACCTTCAATAAATCACCCAACCATTTTAGAATCCAAAACCCTGACCTTTGGAAGTACCCAAAACCCAATTTTCTTGTAGGCCCTAGATTATAGCCTATTAATTAGGAATCTAGACCAGTCAACATGAATAATTGAAAAACTTGTCTCCAATCTTGGATTCACCTCCTACCACCTTTTAATATATTTATAATACTATCTGGTGCATCTAGAAATTCCAATAAGTCTTCCCCAAAAGGTCATGGGTGCTTGTTTAAATCCTTCGTTCTCCCTTCCTGGCTCACCTAGTTTCACTAGTCAGCCATAGAACTTCACTTCTAGTCTATGAAATACATTGAGACAACCAAAAAGAAAACATAAAACCTATCTATAGACCCTAACCCTACTTCCCCCATATTTTCAAACAATTCCACCATAGGGGCTTTAGGTTGGAGCCATTTCTAACTAGGTAGCACTATTTTTGTGTATGTCAGACCTGTGACCTTTAAAAACTTGAAACTTAACACCTACTATACTTTTAAAAAAGATAACTATTTCATATGGAAGCTAAAATTACCATGGATCCTAATCACCTATGCGAATCCGTACACAACCGTATAGAAGCTAAAACACAGTGTAGATTACACAAAAATGGATACATTCATCCGTACAAGAGTGTCAGAATTAAGTGTCTCAATCCAAAATATTGTTAACCTCTCCAAAAAATATATACCATGCTCATATACCAAGCATAGGTAGTTACAATTATTTCTAACCACATTTTTTATTGCTTGCAAAAGTTGCTCGAGCAACTTTCAAAGTTGCTAGCAACTTTTTACATTTTGATGCATTTTGACTTTCCTTGTCAACTCGATCATTGATGTTGAATATCAAGACCCTAAATAGGATATTTAGGGTCCTAAAACATACCTCTAACCCATGTTGCACTAAAATGGAAAATTTTCACAATGTGAAGCCAAAATGATCCAAAAATACCTAATGAGCACTAAGGCCCTTACAAACATGAAGTTAAACTAACATTGCTTCCAACCTTTTGGAACTTATTCTAACACACACACACAAACCCCTAATCCAAACCTAAAAAACATCAAATGGTGAGGTACCCTACACCAACTATCTCTTAACTAAGCTCACTTCAGAAGAGTGAAAATTTTGGGTTACCAATCCCAAGTTGTTTTTCCCTTAACAGGGTTTCCACATTAAAAATCCATGTGTCAATGTGTTTATGAGTCATTACTTTAGTGTTTTTCATTACACATAGCTAATTTGGATTGATCGGTATACTCTAAGTAGTTTACTATTTTTTGGTAAATTAACAGACTGATATTTGGTAAACATACAGAATAAGGTTTAACAAAGCATTCCGAGCAGTAGTAATTCAATAAGTATATTTGAAGGAATTCATCTTATAGGACTGAAGATAACTAGAGGCTTAATATTATGGTACTAAGTTTTTGGGTTGATTAATTGGAATATTTTTGAGGCCACTAATTCACCTGCCCCCCCTCTTAGTTATTACTAACAATTGGTATCAGAGCTTGTGTGCTTAGAAAGGGAGTTTAATAGCTCGGACAAAAGATCACAAGATGAACAGTCGAGATGTGCCCAAGTTGAATAAAGACAAATTTGCATCATGTAAAAGAATAATAAGACTCCACTTATCAGGTATTGTAAATGATATTGTTCAATACTTAGATACTAAATATGTGTTGCCTACAAGACCTCAAACTCTTGAGAAATTAAGAGAAAAACAATATGATGTAGCACTAGGTTTGCTCTCCCTAGTTTCTTCTAGTGTTGCCTAGACTAATCTCCTAACCTAATAGGGTCCTTTCACTAATCGTAGGCTCCTTAGGAATCTTATCACAAGATCTTAGTTCTTTTAAGTAGTGAACACCATCTAGTACAACAAAACACTTCCAAACTTTCTCCTAGACCTCAAATGGTCTTTCTTGCATCTTAGGCCTAAAAAGGCTCCAATTAATCCAAATTGATCAATTTCAATCCAAAAAGAGGATTAAGGTTTCCAAGATTTCCATAGGACCCTTTCCAACACCTGAAAGCATACTTTGTATCAGAACCCTAATTGAGTTCCAAGAACTTACACAATTGCTTCTCAAATAGGGCTATAAGCAATTAGCCCTATTCAGTCACTTTTTCTGCAATAACATACAAAATGTCTTAACAAGTGCCCAAACAATTTTAGGATCCAGACACCCTTTACTGAGAAACTAGATATTTTCTAGGTCTAAAGCTTCCAAGTTGTCCATATAGCTTTGCCTACAAACAAGGCTAAAAATTAGGGTTTTGAGAGTGTCAAAACCAATCAAACAAAAGATTCTTTCTTGCTACCAAAAAAACCTCACAAAATCTTCCCACTCATCTTGGGGTATCTTAACAAACCACCCTACTCCTTTGTAATATTTGATTGAAGCTATGAATGATTTCAATCCACCAAAATGGCTTTGCAACTAATGGTGATCCCTAGCCATGCCACACTGGCTTGCCTAGGGAATCACCTTAAAAATGGCCTCCATAACTTCTAGGGCCCCTCCTTCATGGTACACAATGTACATGGAGTCAACCACCATAATCCAAGATCCCGTGAAAGTGTGATAGTGGAAAATGGAGTTAAGACCCATTTGCAGATGTTACTCAAAACAAACCAACGACTGGACTAAATTTAAAAGATTACAAAAATGAATTCAATCCATTAAACCACCCGATCACCTCAAAAGCTTTAAACAGTCAGTGTAATTGCATTATATAATCCGTACACAAAATTTCTCCAACCTTCCAACCCTTCACACATCTTGAGGATGGTCTTATATAGTTAACCCCCACACCAATTCATCAGTTTCAAACAGTTATCTAACCAATTCCACTGAAAATGCATTCTTTTTATAAAAGTTGTCAATGTTGTCAATGACAGCATTGACAACTTTTTGCAACTTTTAGCTATGGTGTCTACAATTGGTTTAAACTTGTCCAAAGTTTTCAAATCCATAAAATATGATGAAATAACATCAAATAGGAACTCTAGTCCCTTTTTTGGCTCATTTTGTCACAAAATGCCAAAAAAACTCTATTGGACCTAAATGGAGAGAAAGGTCTCTAAAAACTTAATAAGACACATCCTCCTACTAACTCACTATACACTACGAACAAGATATCCCCTTATTAACCTAGTGGTCTAGATGAAACCACTTCAAGCTAAAAACATAATGAAGCCCTAGGTTATAATGCATCCACTAGCCTACCTAGGTGCTCCTGCACCATACTCCCCCAAAAAGAAAAACTATGTCACTCCTACGGACAACATATCCTCTGAGATGACCATGTTCTTGAAGTCTACTTTTGTAATCTAGGAAGCCTCTGACTCTGGCCTATCCTTCCACTGAATCAATGCTCCATGTAGACTTTGTGTCTAGTAGTCTTCTTAACCCAAGAGTCCAAAACTTTGTCAACTACCATCTGAAACTTTGGAGGTAAGGTAGCCACCTCCACATCATCATTGACCCCTTGACTATTTGGATTGATCTCATCCATCTTCCCCTAAACTGGATTAAGTCTTGAACATTAAATACTGAATATATGTTAAAATATGATGGTAAATCCACTTTATAGGCATTAGCCCCATATTTTGCTAAGATTTTGTAAGGTCCCACCCTCTTTATTTGAATCTTGGTAGGGACACCCTTCTATAGCCTTGATTTTTTCAAGTGGACCATGACATAGTCACCCACTTCAAATTGAACATCCTTCCTCCTTTCATCAACTTTGGCTTTCAACTTATGTTGACTATTTTAGATCTGCTTCTTTACTTGGTCTTGTATCTCTTTCATGGTAAGGGTGAAGTCCTCTACATGGCCACTTCTATACTCCATCCCACCAAGATCTATAAGCTCACAAATACCCCTAGGGTGCATGCCATAAACAACCTCAAATGGGCTCTTTCCTGTCATTATATTCTTGCTATCATTGTAAGTATATTTTTCTTGGGGAATGACCACATCCAAAGTTTGTCCATACTCCTTAGTTAGGAAAATCAATAGGTTACCCAACACCCTATTTACCACCTCAATTTGGCCATCAGTTTGAGGGTGGTAAGCTAAACCAAAAGATAGGTTAGTGCCCAATCTTGTCTACAAGGTTCACCAAAAATTGCTCATAAATTTTACATCCCTATCAAAGACTAAACTCAAAAGGAGACCATGGATCCTCACAGCCTCTTTGAAAAATAAATAACAAATGTGGCTAGCATTATTAGTAGTTTTACATGGGATGAAATGCCCATTTTACTAAAATTATCAACAACTACATAAATGCTATCATACCCCTATTTAGTCTTGGGTAAGCCCACAACAAAATCCATACTCACACACTCCCATGGCCTATTAGGGACTGGTAGAGGCTGATACAACCCTAAATTACTCATTCCTCCTTTGGCCTTCATGCAAAAAACACACTGCTCCACATATTTGGTGACATCTTTCACCAACTTTGGCCAATGGTAGAACCTTTAGACCAGTTCCAAGGTCTTTTCCTTACCAAAATGACCACTTAGAGAGCCATTATGTTTCTCTTGGATGAGGTTCATCCTCATTGACCCTTTGGGTACACACGACTGATTTCCCTTGGACAAAAATCCATTCTGTAAAGTAAAATCAAATAACTTTCTATGAAAATGATTCTCAAAATCAACACATACCTTATAGGCCTCACCAAAATCCTCATCTAATTTGTATAGGTCTCTAACACTTTCAATTACAATGCTATTCAAGTGAACTTCTTGCATTGTCAACAACATGTGGCTTAAGGCATCTTCCACCTTATTAAGTTGACCCTTCTTGTGCTTTATAGTAAAAGTGAATGCCTACAGGTACTCCATCCACTTCAAATGCCTATTTATTAGTTTTTCTTGAATGTTGATGTAACTAAGAGCCTAATTTTTAGTAAATACTACAAACTTCTTAGTAAAAATATATAGTGCCTCCATTTCCTCAAATATTGGACTAAGGCATATAGTTCCAAATCATAAGAAGAATACTTCTTCTTAGCCTCATTCTGTTTCTCACTAATGAAGGAAATTGGTTTGCCCTCTTGGCTCAATATACCCCCTACTTCCATTCCACTAGCATCACACTCAATGGTAAACAACTTCTCAAAGATTGGCGACTGTAGGACTAGTTGAGTAGCCACTTGTTTCTTCAACAACTCAAAAGCTTTCACTGCCTCTACTGTCCATATGAACTTAGTTTTAACCCCACCCATTATAGTATCGATCAAAGGTACACATATCCCACTGAAATTCCTAATAAACTTCCTATAAAATTGGGAAAGGCCATGGAAACTTCTTACCTCTGTGGCTGCGGTAGGTGGAGGCCAATTTAGGATGGAAAAAACTTTTTCTTTGTCCATTTTCAAAGACCCCTTGGACACTAAAAAGCCCAAGTAGACAAGTTATTGGTAAAAGAACTCAAACTTCTCAAGGTTAATGGCCAATTTCTCTTCATGTAAGATTTTCAATACTACCTCAACATGTTTGATATGCTCCTCTCTTGTCTTGCTAAATATTAGTATATCATCAAGATATACCACCACAAACTTCCCTATGAAGTCCTTTCACACTTCATTCATGAGCCTCATGAATGTGCTCGGAGCATTAGAGAGGCCAAATGGCATAACAAGCTATTCATATAACCCATCTATGGTCTTAAATTCTATTTTCCATTCATCACCTTCCTTCACCCTTATTTGGTGATAACCACTCTTCAAATCCAGCTTTGTAAAGTACATTGCCCCTCCTAGGAAATCCATAAGATCCTCTATTCTAGGGATTGGGAATTTCTACCTTATTGTAATCCTATTTATAGCCCTTGTGTATGTACATAATCTCCACTTTCCCCCCTTCTTGGATGCTAAATCAATTAGGATTGCACAAGGGCTAATGCTCTTCTTGATCAAGCTTTGATCTAAGAGTTCCTGCACTTGTCTAGCTACCTAAAAGTTCTGATCCGGAGTCAACTTGTATGCTAATTTTTTGGGCAAGGATGCCCCTGGCACAAACTCTACTTGATGACTTCTAACCCTCTTAGGTGGTAGGGTTGTAGGAGTGCCATCACTCACTATGTCTTTGTACTTCTCCAGTAATTCTTGCACTTCTCAAGGAAATGGCTCATTCTCTAATTATTCTTCTTCCTTGGGCTTCAATACAATGGCATACCCCTCACTCTCATAACCCTTGACATATTTTAAAAACTCCTTTCCATTGCATAACATAACGCTAGGAGTTTCAGTCTGTGGTTATTCATCCTCTAGTAATGACTAAATTTTTAAGGTCTTCCCTCCTTTCTTGAAAGTGATGGAGTTCTCTTTCCCATCATACACTGCCCCATTATAAAATTTCCAAGACCTCACAAGAAGAAAATAGTAAGCATCCATTGGTAGGATGTCACAAAGAAATCTGTCCTTGTACCCTATTATTGAGAACTCTACCCATGTTTGCTCATTAACTAGCACACTTTGGCCTTTGTTGAGCCATGTCACCTTATAGGGATACACATGGGGTATCTTGGCTAGCTTAAGATTTACTACTACCTCCTCTGAAATGATGTTATTTGTGGATCCAGAGTCCACAATCACCTTACACACTTTAACAAGGATCTTGCATCTGATTCTAAACAGTGCCCTCCTATGTTTGGGCTCATCCTTGATTGGTTTCCTTATTATTACCCTTCTAAACATTATATTCTCACCCATCTCTAAGTCTAGATGGTCTACCTCAAAGGTTTTGACACTTGACGTGTCCTCATGTTCATTTTCTATCCTCTTATCACAATTTGTTGTAGAAGGTTTGTTTGGAAATCTATAGGCTAGTTGACCTAGCTGCGCACAGTAATAACTTTTCATGATTGCAAAATAAGAAATACTCCTACCTTCTCTTCCTCTATTAGGATCACCATGATTCCCTCTATCTCTGTTATAGCCTCCTCTTGAACTGCTTTTAGTCGGCTGCTTTGTCAACTTATTCTCTCCTTGGGATTTGTGTTCACTACCCCTGTCTTGGTAGCCTCCTCTTTGACCCCTCTGATCTCTACCTCTCCCTCTATTGTTATTGTAGTTCTTTAATGTAGAATCCCCTTTCTTCTTATTCTTTTCTTCCACCTTTATAGCCAATTGCTGGCACTTTTGGATAGTGGTAGGTGTCCATAGCCTAATCTCCTCTTGGATGTTCCACTTCAATCCACCTAAGTATCTAGCCACTTTGATTGGCCCTTCTTCCTACAATTTAGACCTTAGACAATCTCTACAACTCCTTAGTATATGAGGCCACATCTAGGTATTTTTGTGTCAAGTTTTGTCTCTTCCTATGAAGTTGGATCTCATAGTCCTCAGGAAGATAGTTTTCCTTCAATTTGGACACCATAGCATTTCTTTCCCATACTTACCCTCTCATCTTGAAGGTATTTCCACAAAGTCAAAGCTGACCCTCTGAGTCTAGAATTGGCCACTTTTCTCTTTTGGGCTTCACTTATCCCCTCACACTTGAAGTGATTGTACATTGCTTCAATCAAGTCCATGACTGTCTCAATATCCATCTTTCCTCCAAATAAATGTATCCCTTCAAAAGCTTTGCAACTTAATGCCTTTATGGCCTTCAAGAAAGGTTCCTCATTCAATACTAGATCTGGTTCAGGGATGAAGTCTTCCTCTTCAATCTTCTGCTTACCCCTACTATTGGTTTCAGTTTCAAAGTCTTTCTTCCTAGCAACATCTACTAGTTCTTCCATCTTTATCCTCATTTCTTCCAAGGTACCTGTTACTGATTTTCGGTACCAAGGCTGGCGGAATTCTACCTGCTAAAGAGATTTTTCGCAAAGGCTGGCAGATTTCTACCTGCTAAAGAGATTTTCCGCAAAGGCTGGCGGATTTCTACCTGCTAAAGAGATTTTCCGAAAAGGCAAAAAAGAGAAGGTTTTTCCTTGTTGAGGATTTCTACCTGGGAGGGTGATTTTTTGCAAAGGCAAAAAAGTGAAGGTTTTTTACATATGGCAGAATTCTACCTGTGAAGGTATTTTTCAGCAAAGGCTTGTGGGTTTCGCACCTCTCAGGTAATTTTCTGAAAGAGTAGAAAAGAAGAATTTTGCGTTCGTGGCGGAATTCTACCTGCAGAGGTAATTTTCCGAAAAGGCAAAAAGAGAGAGTTTTTTACATGTGGCGGGTTTCTACTTGTGAAGGTATTTTTCCGCAAGCAAAGAAGCGCACCCTGTTTCTGCTTTTTTGCATGTCCACCCACATGGAAGAGAAGGAGCTCGCCAGTGTGTGGCGAGCTAAAAGAGGAGCTCATCACTCATTCCCACAAGTATTTCTCAACAGTCATAAGAGCTCGCGAGTGTGTGATGAGCTAAACACAGGATGCATCGCATAGTCGCACAGGCATAATTCAAGATTCATAAGGGTCTGTGACCGAGCGACCAAAGGAGCCATTCAGCTCGTTGCTAAGTCACTGCTATTTTCAAGTGATCAAAAGGATCCTGCGGGTGTGCGATTAGCAAAAAGATAAAGTCATCACTCATTCACTTGTTAAAAAGGATGCAGGGAGATCAGCTCATGAGTGAGCGACTGAGCAAAGAATAGACATAGTCATGCACTCGCTGTCAATAGTGAAATGAAATTTCTGAGCTCGCGAGTTTGCAACTAAGTAAAAGATAGATGTCATCGCCCACTCACGCATAAGATGAAAGCTGAAGAAAAAGATGAGCGAGTATGCGAAGAGATAGAATATGCAATGAATAAAATGGATGCCGCTCAGTCACTCAGAATCCAAGGGTCAGTTCAAAGAGCTCTCGAGTGTGCGATGAAGGAATAGATGAAGAGTAAAACACATAGGCACTCAGTCGTAGAGACTCAGGTGAAATAAATAATTAGCTCGCGGGCTTGCGACTGAGGTAAGAGACAGTGTCGCTCACTCACATAGAGGAAAAAAGTAGAGCATAGAAGGATGACGAGTAGGCGATAGGAAGGAAATACTCACAGAAAGCAGGAGTAAGACAGTCAAGAGTAAGAAGGATGATTTTCAGAGCGAATGAGATCATATTTTTTCAAAAGACAGAATAATATCAGATTGTTCTCAGACGATCTAAATCAGATATCTTATAGGTGGAAAGATCAGATTTTTAAAAAGATCAGAGGTTGCAGTTGTCAAAGTCTGTAGAAAAGTTATTGTAATTCAGAGACTTTTGTGACTCTTCTAGTGGGATAAGACTGCTTCTGAGAAGGAGTATTTATGTTGATATTATTTGGGCATGACTTTTGGGTCACCAAGTTGCATTTTTGTAGACTTTTGAAGGGCTAAAAGGTGGCTAGATAGGCCAAATCCGATCCAGAAGTTATTGCTCTCCAAAATGCAGTTGGCTGAAAAAGCATAAGTATGAGTTGAGGACTCATTTGTAACAAGTTTTGATTATGCAGATTGGCATGCTTTGTGACATTTTCTCTATCCTTGGTGTATTTTGTGTAGAAGTCTGTAACTCATTGTGAGAAATAATATGCAGAGTTTTGAAGTTCTTGGAACCAATTTATTGAATTGTGTCAGCCTTGTCTCTTTTCTGCTTGTTTGTATGCGTTGTAGATGGTTGATGGGTTAATTGTGAATGATTTTATTTCCTTTTAATCATGTCCCATTTGCAGCATCTACTTGTAGAAGAGTATGTTTGCTTGCAGGTTGTAACTAGTGTCTTACTTTTGAGCTGTTAACTGTGAAGTCTTTCCTCTTAACAGGTTTAAATCATGACCTTGTTATGAAATATTAATGTATGCCTATATAAGAGATTTGTGTTTTACCTCCAATTAAGTTAGTTGACCTAGGGCTTAATCCTCTGTGTGTTTTTTTATGTCAAATTTTGTGGATCACCTTAGTTTAGATTTCATTTCAGTTGTTTACGTTTCATGTAGTCCTTCTATCCCTTTTCCCCATCAGTTTCCAGTCTTTCAAGAATCAAACAGGTGATCATCATATAGGAAGCCGGCCTAGGATCCGGAGATTCATTCCAGCCATAGTTTACCCACAAACTTGGAATGTTTCCATGTTTCTCCAAAAGGTTAAGTTCTTGCGAACTTAACAGGGTGCAATTTTGAGAGACAACAGTTTTGGCACGCCCAGTGGGACCAAGAGCTGATTTTTCAGTTCTTTTCAAGCTTTTTGTAACTGCTATTTGGTGTGGACAGTAGTATTTTTTTCCTTTGGAGGCAAGTTCTAAGCACACCTGGTGACTCTGGAGTGTATTTTTCACTGGTTTCAAGAAGACTCAGTTGCTGGTATGAAAAATGAAGTCTGGTTTTTCCTTGTTTTTATGAGAAATGGCTTATCATTCTCCATTCCATGAGGTTTTTGCATTTTTACCATCTAATCAGCCCTATCAGCCATATCAAAATGACTATACTACTGGTTTTACTCAGAATAACCCTATAGCAGCAAGTAGCCAACAAATCCCATATGCATACCACCCACCCACCCCTGCTCCAATTGTTTGGCAGCATGCCTATCAACACCCACAAGATAGCCATTTTTTTCCTAGCTATCATTATGATTTGCAGAATCAATCCCAACATGTTGTAAGCATGAATTTAGATGAACTTTTGGCAAACTTTCAAGCGTAGATGAGGGCCTTGGATCAGGAACAAAAGTACTACATGTAGCAGGAGGAGCTTGCTTATCAAGATCATATTCAGCAACAGGAAATAGAGGCTCAAAGACATGATGAGGAATTACTTGCTGAGCAAGTTGCACTTAAAGAAGAGCAAATGAGGTTGTTGATCACGTGATTACAAGAACTAGAGGCTCAAGCGGCTTCTTGTGTCCCATTGCAGCTTGCCAATAAGGAAGTTCCTAAACTTGTAATTCCAAATTTTAGGTCAGGAGTTTCCTCTCAATCTACAATGAAGATTTCCAAGACTGAGATTCCCAGTTTTAGGGGTCATCGTCCTACAGAAGAAATAGAGAAACCCCTACAAGAGTCTTTGAGTGAGCATAAATAATCAAGCCACCTTATAAGTCCACATATTCAGCCATGTCAAGAGCCCGTAAATATTCAAAACATACAGCAACCATGGAGGCTTTCGTGGACTCAGCATCCTGACTTTTGAATGCCAAAAATTATAAAGGATACCCCATGTGAGCTAGTTCAAAGTCAAGAGACTGAGAATGAGGACACTACTGCTTATTCAGCACCAGACAATGGAGAAATAGCTGTGAAAGAGCATCACCAGTTGAGGTAGCAAGTTTTTGAGTAATTTAAAGCTGCTGAGCAAGGAGTATCAGATTTGTTTGCTGAGTTGCCTATGTTTATTGAGCAGGATAATAAGCACACTTTATTGGCTGTAGAGAAGGAGACTAATCATCAAGAGGAAGTTGTCATGTTTTCCTTTGATGAGTTACCCCTATTTGTGGAACAAGAGGAGAGTACTGATATTCGCAACATATCCATCCACACTTTGCAATAGAAGGACATCAATGATGGGGCTACACTTGACAAAGTATCCACTCAAGATATGGAGGGTGACGAGATCTTAGCAGAGGACTGTTTTGATAGTATTATCAAAGATTTCTATGAAAATCTTATTGTTGGAATTTCAGAGTGTGAGCCTATTGAAGAGAGACTTATTTTGGAAATCACTCCTAAAGATCTTGTGCCTAAGCTAAAGTTTGAGCCGCGTGCTGAGAATCTTTAACCGGTTGATAGCTTGGATAATCTATTGGAGGTCCTGACAGAAGATGGTGGGCCTCTAACTGAGAAGGAAGAATTGGCATGGAAAGCACTAATGCGAGGAAGTCAGTATGAACAGGAACATGGAGCTAGTAGAGTAAGCCCTAAGTTTGTAATCTCTAGAGGCTGCCCCATCAGGCATTTGGCAAGAATGGAGGCCAATAATGAAGGAGTAGCTGTTTAGGTAGCTAAACATGATCCTCCATAAAAGATGAAGCTGAGGATGCATTTGCAGCTGAGTCAGGGAAATTTTGACTCATTTCTCCAGTCCTGGGTAACAGAGCATTTGATCAATTAGATGAGGTAAGTGCATTCGCCTATATCTTTCAAGACATGGTGTATCAACTTTTGGGTCATCTGCCTATGTTTCATGTATTCTTTACTGCTGTTGAGTATGTTCTCCTATGCAAGATGAGGAGAAAAGGTGGATATTTCTCAGAACCTGTAAATGTATTTGTTTTACCAAGCTTCTATGCCGGTTAGACTAGGGTAGGTTAGGTAGTTTTTTTTTCCTCTAAGTGTTGGTTGCACAGTCAGTTGGTAGTTAGTTTTCTTTCTGTGTGGTCAGAGTAATAAGAAGAAAGCAATGTTGAAATTCATCATACTGGTATAAAGAGAGGATCTATAACAGAAGATAGGAGTGTACTCCACTATCTCATATCATAAGCATTTCCTTCATATGAATATCATGAGCTACAATAGTGTTTTTGGTTGGAAGTTTTCCAGTTAGTTAGTTTGGTTTCAGTTTTCTAGTTTTCAGAAGTTCTCAGAAAGGTTCTCAGTCATTCAGAAGTTACAAGAGAGGTGCCATATTTTCCTATCACAACTCATGCATCCATTTTCAATCAGTTCAGAAGGTTGCATCAGTTTTCCAAGTGGAATTCAGGTTGCCGGTATGTTTTCCTAATGACTCCATGTCCAATGGATAGTTAAGGCTACTGGTTCTTGATGTTTAGCAAGCAAACATTTTGCAGATGTCGCCAAAAATGTTACCAATTTTTTGTACCAAGGCTGGCAGAATTCTACCTGCTAAAGAGATTTTCTGCAAAGGCTAGCAGATTTCTACCTGCTAAAGAGATTTTCCGCAAAGGCTGGCGGATTTCTACCTACTAAAGAGATTTTCTGAAAAGGCAAAAACAAGAAGGTTTTTCCTTGTTGCAGATTTCTACCTGGGAGGGTGATTTTCTGCAAAGGCAAAAAAGCAAAGGTTTTTTACATATGGCAGAATTCTACCTGCAAAGGTATTTTTCAGTAAAGGCTTGCGGGTTTTGCACCTCTCAGGTAATTTTCCAAAAGAGCAGAAAAGAAGAAGTTTGCATTCGTGGTGGAATTCTACCTGCGGAGGTAATTTTTTGAAAAGGCAAAAAGAGAGGGTTTTTTACATGTGGTGGGTTTCTACCTATGAAGATATTTTTCTGCAAGAAAAGAAGCACACCCTGTTTCTTCTTTTCCACAAGTCCACCCACATGGAAGAGAAGGAGCTCGCGAGTGTGCGGCAAGCTAAAAGAGGAGCTCATTGCTCAGTCGCACAAGTATTTCTCGACAGTCATAAAAGCTTGCGAGTGTGTGACGAGCTAAACATAGGATGCATCGCATAGTCATACAGGCATAATTCAAGATTCATAAGGGTCTGCGACCGAGCGACCAAAGGAGTCGTTCAGCTCATCGCTCAGTCGCTGCTATTTTTAGGTGATCAAAAGGAGCCTACAGGTGCGCGATTAGAAAAAAGATAAAGTCATCACTCAGTTGCTAGTTAAAAAGGATGCAGGGAGATCAGCTCGCGAGTGAGCAACTAAGCAAAGAACAGACATAGTTGCACACTCACTGTCAATAGTAAAATGAAATTTCTGAGCTCGTGAGTTTGCGACTGAGTAAAGTATAGATGTCATCACCCACTCGTGCATAACATGAAAGTTGAAGGAAAAGGTGAGTGAGTATGCAACGAGATAGAATATGCAATGAAGAAAATGGATGTCGCTCAGTGGCTCAGAATCCAAGGGTTAGTTCAAAGAGCTCTTGAGTGTGCGATGAAGGAATAGATGAAGAGTAAAACACATAGGCACTCAGTCGTAGAGACTCAGGTGAAATAAATAATTAGCTCATGGGCTTGCGACTGAGGTAAGAGACAGTGTCGCTCACTCATGTAGAGGAAAAAAGCAGAGCATAGAAGGATGGCGAGTAGGCGACAGGAAGGAAATACTCGCAGAAAGCAGGAGTAAGACAGTCAAGAGTAAGAAGGATGATTTTCAGAGCGAATGAGATCATATTTTTTCAAAAGACAGAATAATATCAGATTCAGATGATCTAAATCAAATATCTTACAGGTGGAAAGATCAGATTTTTAAAAAGATCAGAGGTTGCAGTTGTTGTAATTCAGATACTTTTGTGACTCTTCTAGAGGGATAAGACTTCTTCTGAGAAGGATTATTTATGTTGATATTATTTGGGCATGACTTTTGGGTCATCAAGTTGCATTTTTGTAGACTTTTGAAGGGCTAAAAGGTGGCTGGACAGGCCAAATCTGATCCAAAAGTTATTGCTCTCCAAAATGTAGTTGGTTGAAAAAGCATAAGTATGAGTTGAGGACTCATTTGTAACAAGTTCTGATTATGCAGGAAGGCATGCTTTGTGACATTTTCTTTGTCCTTGGTGTATTTTGTGCAGAAGTCTGTAACTCATTGTGAGAAATAATATGCAGAGTTTTGAAGTTCTTGGAACCAATTTATTGAATTGTGTCAGCCTTGTCTCTTTTCTGCTTTTTTGTATGCATTGTAGATGGTTGATGGGTTAATTGTGAATGATTTTATTTCCTTTTAATCATGTCCCATTTGTAGCATCTACTTGTAGAAGAGTATGTTTTCTTGCAGGTTGTAACTAGTGTCTTACTTTTGAGCTATTAACTGTGAAGTCTTTCCTCTTAACAGGTTTAAATCATGACCTTGTTATGAAATATTAATGCATGCCTATACAAGAGATTTGTGTTTTACCTCCAATTTAGTTAGTTGACCCAGGGCTTAATCCTCTGTGTGTTTTTTTTGTGTCAAATTTGGTGGATCACCTTAGTTTAGATTTCATTTCAGTTGTTTACGTTTCATGCAATCCTTCTATCCCTTTTCCCCATCAGTTTCTAGTCTTTCAAGAATCAAACAGGTGATCATCATATAGGAAGCCGGCCTAGGATCCAGAGATTCATTCCAGCCATAGTTTACCCACAAACTTGGAATGTTTCCATGTTTCTCCAAAAGGTTAAGTTCCTGCGAACTTAACAGGGTGCAATTTTGAGAGAAAACAGTACCCTCAAGGAGTCTATTTTTCTCCTTTTTCTCTTCCATGTCCTTGGCTAATTCTACATTTGTAACCATCTTTGTATAACCACAAGATTCCACTTCTGACATAAACCAATCTTCCCAAATTTCTAAACTTTCTCTGATGCCACTCTGATGTAGCACTAGTTTTTCTCTCCCTAGTTTCTTCTAGGCTCTCCTAGGCCAATCTCCTAACCTACTAGGGTTCTTTCACTAACCCTAGGCTCCTTATGAATCTTATCACAAGATCCTAGTTCTTTCAACTAGTGAACACCATCTTGTAGAACAAAACACTTCCAAACTTTCTCCTAGACCTCAAATGGTATTTCTTGCATCTTAGGCCTAAAAAGGCTCCAATTGATCCAAATTGATCAATATCAATCCAAAAAGAGGATTAGGTTTTCCAAGATGTCCATAGGACCCTTTCAACACCAGTAAGTATACTTTGTATTAGAACCCTAATCGAGGTCCAATTACTTATATAATTATTTGTCAAACAAGGCTACAAGCAATTAGCCCTATTTAGTCACTTTTTCTGTAATAACATACAAAATGTCTTAACAAGAACCCAAAAAAGTTTAGCATCCAGAAACCCTTTACTAGGAAACTAGATATTTTCTAGGTCTAAAGCTTCTAATCTATCTGTATAGCTCTGCCTACAAACAAGGCTAAAAATTAGGGTTTTGAGGGTTTCAAAACCAATCTAACAAAAACTTCTTTCTTGCTATCAAAAAAACCTCACCAAATCTTCCCAATCATCTTGGGATATCACAACACACAACACTACTCCTCTGTAATCTTTTATTGAAGCTATGAATGCTTTCAATCCACCAAAATGGCTCTGCAACTAATGGTGATCCTTAGCAATGCCACACTGGCTCGCTTAGGGAATCACCTTAAAAATGGTTGTGATAACTTCCAAGGCCCCTCCTTCACTATACACAATGTAAATGGACTCAAAAACCATAATACAAGAGCCCATGCAATTTCTACAGTGGAAAATGGAGTTAAGACCCCATTTGCAGATGTTACTCAAAACAAACCAGTGACTGGACTAAATTTAAAAGATTTTAAACAAGAAACTAAAAATATTGAATCTACCAATATAAAACCACAAGAAGTATTGAAATAACCTAAATTATACTAAACAAAGCTTACAAAAATGAATTCATTCCATTAAACCACCCGATCACCTCAAAAACTATAAACAGTCACTATAATTGCATTATACAGTTCATATACAAACTTTCTCCAACTTGCCAACCCTTCACACATCTCAAGGATGGTATTATATAGTTTACCCCCACACCAATTCATTGGTTCTAGATAGTTATCTAACCAATTCCACTGAAAATGCATTCTTGTCATTAAAGTTGTCAATGCTGTCAATGACAAGATTGACAACTTTTTGCAACTTTTAGTTATGGTGTCTACACTTGTTCTAAACTTGTCCAAAGTTGTCCAATCCATCAAATATGATGAAATAACATCAATTAGGACCTCTAGTCCCTTGTTTGGCTCATTTTGTCACAAAATTCCAAAAACACCCTATTGGACCTAAATGGAGACAAAGCTCTCTAAAGACCTAATAACACACATTCTCCTACAAACTCACTACACACTAGGAACAAGATGTCCCCTTATTAACCTAGTGGTCTAGATAAAACCACTACAAGCCAAAAACATAAGGAAACCCTAGGTTATAATGCATCCACTAGCCTACCTAGGTGCTCCTGTACCACATGAGCATAATTGTATGATGATATAACTTGCCTCATCACTCTCCGATGGGTATTTTGAAGATGTCAAAACTTGCACCTATGCAAAGAAAATGTGGGATAAGTTAAAGCTGGTACATGGAGTTGATGCTAATGTACTAAGAGATAAGGGAGAAAACCTAAGATGGATGTTTGATGAACTAAGGATGAAAGAAGGAGAAAGTATCACTTAGTATAGATGCAAAATCAAATAAGTAGTCAATGTTATCTAAGGAGTTGGAGGTACACTTGAAGAGAAGACAGTGGTAAGTAAAATCTTAAGAACTTTACTGCCTATATATGCTATTAGAGTTTCTGCTATTCAAGAAATGAGAGTAGTTGAAAACAATATAGTTACTCTTGATAGTCTGATAGGTAGACTAATTTCATTTGAGATGAATAACTTTGATAATAGTGTCTTACCATCTATAAAATCTGCATTCAAATCTTCTTTAAAGATAAGTAATTCAAGTCATAGACATGCTATTAGAAATGATAGTGAAAGTAATAATGAGGATCAAGGACTTGATGAGATTGAATCAGTAATGGAAAGAAGATTGCAAAGAGGCAAAGGTAAATACAAAGGTAATTACCACTTGTATGTTTCAATTGTAAAGAGGTTGGACACTTTGTTGCAAGATGTCCAAATAGAAGAAAAGATGACAGAAGTAATGATAGATCATATGAGAAGAAGTTTGATAGATGTGATGACAAAGATTACTGAAGCAACCGACAATTTGACAAGAGAGATACCTGAGACTACAAGGACAAAGGGAAGAAATCTTGTTACCTAGGTGAGAACAGAGTTGATGACACTAACACCAAATTTGAGGAAGACATTGAGATGCTATTTGTTACCATGAAGGGTGATTCAAATGAAGAAGGAGAAAGGTATGTAGAAATTGCACTCAAATCTAAAGTTAGTAAGAATGATGTCTAGTTCATAGATAGTGGCTACACTTACCATTTGACCGATGATAAATAAAAGTTTGAAACTTTTGAATAGTATAATTTGATGGTTTAGTAAGAATGGGTAATGACACACCTTGTCTAGTTAAAGGTAAAGGAACCATAATGTTAAATAACTTGATCAAATGTGAAAATGCTTACCAGGTAAAATGACTGAATTATAATTTGTTAAGTGTCTCACGACTAAACAATTTAGGTCATAGAGTAGCATTTGAAAATAACAAGGCAAAGATCTTTAATGAATGAGGAAGGTTGATCAAAACTAGTGAATAGATAAAAGGTAACCTTTTCTATCTTGATGACATTAAAACCACTTGTTTAATTTCTAGAAACAAAGACATATGGTTGTGGCACAAAAGATTGTGTCATGTGAACTTTGACAATATGATAAAGATAAGCAACAAAAGGAATTTCAGATGCTTACCGAGTATGACTAAGCCTTAGCATATCATGTGCAAGAATTGTCAAAAAGGTAAGATGACAAAGTCTATTTTCTAGAGTAAAATTCATACATCTAATGTAATTCTAGAATTAGTCCATATTGATCTATGTGGACCCATGAGGACAAAGAGTTACTATGGAGATAGGTATTTTATTCTCTTTGTTGATGATTATTATAGAATGATGATAGTTATGTTTTTTAAAGATAAATCAGAAGGATTCAAGATGTTTAAATGGTATAAGGATATGGTAGAAAAACAAAGTGAAAACAAATTGAAAATCTTAAGGTCAGATAGAGGAGGGGAATTTACTTCAGATGAATTCACTAACTGGGGAATTTACTTCAGATGAATTCACTAACTATTGAAATGAGCATGGAATTAAAAGAAAGGTTTTTGCACCAAGAACACCATAGAAAAATGGAATTGGTAAGAGGAGAAATAGATCAATTGTTGACTGTGCAAGAACATTGATGATTGAGAAGAGCATCACTCAAAAATTTTGGAGGGAAGCTATTAGTACTGTTGTATAAACATTAAAAAAATTACAATTGAAGAAGGACACAAAGAAGACATCCTATGAGCTATGGTATGGTCATACATCCAAGGTAAGTTACTTCAGGATCTTTGGTAGTCGATATTATATATTGAAGGATGATAGAAATGGAAAACTTGACTCCAAAAGTAAAGAAGGTATCTTTCTAGGGTACTCAACCAAAACAAAGGCTTATAAATTTCTTAACAAGTCATCTAACAAAATCATTGAAAGTGAAAATGTGAAAATAGATGAATTTATAGAAAAGAATGATAAGGAATGAAGAAGAAAACCAGAGGACTATAATAGGTTTGTTTATATAGAACCTGACACTCTACCCAAGCAACAATGTATCACTCCTGAGAAACAAAAGATTGCACCTGAGCATCAGGCTATAATTACCAAAAATTAGGAAAATCCTCAAGATGGAGCAATGGAGATTAGAATGAAGGTCAACGAGTTGATCAGAATGATGAACAGAGAGCTGAATCAAAACTTTCTAGGTATGTTAGAAGAAATCATCCATAGAATCAAATCATAGGAGACAAGAAGGGTGTAATGAGAACAAGAAGGAAGTCACTAAACACCAGATGTTTACTTTGTGATTTTGAGCCTAAATTTGTTAATACTACACTTGAAAATGAGGAATGGGTCAGTGCTATGAATGAAGAAATAGAACAAATTGAGAAGAATTGTACATGGACACTAGTACCAAGACCAGATGACAAGAATTTCATCAGTACCAAATGGATATTCATAAACAAGCTGAATGAGAATGTAGAATTCACTAGAAACAAAGAAAGGTTAGTATGCAAGGGATATGCACAAGAAGAAGGTATTTATTATGGTGAAACCTTTGCACCCATTCCTAGACTAGAAGGAGTTAGAACCTTACTTGCTTATACTACATTCAAAGGATTCAAGGTGTACCAGATGGATGTCAAATCTGCATTCCTAAATAGAATAATTGAAGAAGAGGTATACATTGAACAACCAGAAGAGTTTGTTGATCCAGACAAGAGAAACATGGTATGTAGACTACATAAAGCCTTGTATTGATTGAAACAAGCACCTAGATCTTGGTATGAAATAATTCACTCCTATCTCATTAGCATTGAATTTATAAGAACAAGTGAAAATAGCAATTCGTACTTAAAAGAAGATATTGATGGTAATATTTTGATTGCTGAAATTTTTGTTGATGATATCATTTTTGGGGGAAAATAAATGTTATGCAAATCCTTTGCTAATGAAATGAGAAAAGAGTTTGAAATGTCTATGTTTGGGGAGATCAAATTCTTTCTTGGTCTACAAATTCTTCAATAAGATGTAGGCATTTATATAACTTAGTCCAAATACATCAAGAAAGTGTTGAAGATATTCAACATGGAAGATTCCAAACCAATTGGAACACATATGGCTACCAAATGTAAGCTAACAAAAGAAGACAAATCTGGTGAGGTAAACCAAGCCTTGTATAGATCAATGATTGGAGAACTAATGTACGTTGTTCATACCAGATGAGATATAGCACATGCAGTGGGAATAGTTGCAAGATTCTCTTCTAATCCCAAAGAATCACATATGACTATTGTTAAGAGAATTTTGAGATATCTAAAGAACACCAAGGACTATGGCTTATGGTATAAAAGAGAAGGAAAATTTGAGCTACAAGTCTATAAAAATGTTGATTGGGCTAGAAACATTGATGACCGAAAGAGAAAAACTGGAGGAGCATTCTTCATGGGTGATAGACTTATCACATGGATTAGCAAGAAGCAAGGATGCATCTCTTAGTCTACTGTAGAAGAAAAATATGTGGCTGCTTCTACAAATTGCTCCAATATTTCATGGATCAAACAGTTACTGGAAGGGATGAATATGAATATTATTGAACCAGTAATTATCTACTGTGATAATACTAGTGCAATTAACATTTCTAAAAATCCAGTCGTGCATGCTAAGACTAAGCATATTGCTATCAAGTATCACTATATAAGAGAAGTGCAAGAAAAAGAGGTGGTACTGGAATATGTTCAATCAAAGGAAAAATTAGCTAATATATTCAACAATCCATTACTGAAAGAAACTTTTGAGTACCTGAGATAGAGACTAGGGGTCCAACGCTTGTCTATCGGTCAATAAGCTGACTAGGAGGTTGCATTAGCCTAAACATAATCTAAAGATTATTCATTTTGATGCAAGCACAGAGATGGAAAACAATAGATAAACCTATACATAGCAAGGTACAAATCTGCACCAAATACCAGAGACATTGTATTGATGGTGGATAGGGAAATTCAAGGAATATATTATAAAAAGGATGGAAGATGATATAGAAGGTTTTTGTTTGGCATTGTTGTCAAAGGGAGAGATTATCTCATTATCATCATCTCAGTATCATAAAGGAGATATATAAGGAATCACAAGGGAGAGATTATCTCATTGATCAGAAAAATATTATATCATTATTCATGAAATGATGTTACTAAGAATTTAAGGGAAGAGTTACTCAATATTCAAAGGGAGAGAGATTGATTACATATGAAATATCCATCTAAGGGAGAGAAGTAACAAAGGGAGAGAGTTCATACAAAGAGAGAGATTTTTGTCAAAGGAAAAATAGATTATCAAGAAGAGGATCAGTCAAGGAAGAACACATATCAGAATAGGAACATAAGCTGCTACATCTATCTAGTGAAGGGATTGACGATTGAAGACAACCACTCTGCAAGAAACAAATCCAAGCTATTTGAGCTTACCGAGATCTAGAAATTTGTAATAGTTACAATAGGAAAGATTGAAGAAACTATTATATTTCATATTATATTAGTGATAGTATAGTATGATAATGTAGTGTGTTTCCATCAATGCCATAGGGAGAGATTTATGACATGTAACTGATTGAATGTTTGAAGATGTTAAGTTGATCACCGAAATATAGAAAGATAATGTAGGACATTAAATTAGTTAATGGATTGTATTTTCATTAATCTCAACTTGATATAATCTAATCGGTTATATTCAAACTGTCAAAGACTTCAGAGAATTAGAGAGATAAAGATTATGCTTTCAGTAATGCATAAAGGACAAGCATTCATTATGTGACTTCAAACACTAATGGCTAGTGGAACCCGATGGACAGAGATCACTAAAAGTTAAGTCAGAGTGATGCCCCAGCAAGAAAAATGACGAGAAGAATCACAAGCATACCCAATGGCCAAAATCATTGTGTAACCCAATAGATAGAAAATCCTGAAGGACAAATAACCATGACGAATAGACAACCCTGATAGAAAATCCCAAGGAGAACTGGAGTGTTGAATGAAGCTAGCAAGAGTTAAAACACTAAAAACACTAAAATTAACTAGAGTTTAGAAATGAAAAAATATCTAGCTAGCAGAGCTAAATATATACTTAATTGGTAGTTATCATTATTTTCATCGACAAGATAAAGCCAGAGATAAGTAAAGGATTTAAAGTTGTTTTGTCCAGTTGGAAACAAGATCTCTGTGAGATAAAACAAGAGCTTTTCTTTAAATATAATTGGAAAGATTTGTGGATCATGCCAAGATCAAGAAAATCAAGAACCTAGAAATGGTGATATCATTTCTATATAGAGACAACTTAATTCACTACAAATTAAGGGGAGTGAATGAAAAAGAGGATGCTAGAGAGAAACTGATGAAGAAAAACTTCATACAGTCCTAATTAATCAAGCTGAGGAAAGAGATAAAGAATTTTGTAGACACCGAGCAACAAAACATAGCATCACCAAGCAGAACAAAAGTGGAGCAAAGGTATTAAAGAGATATATTGATTTGATTGGTTTTATGAGCTTACAATAGATCTAAAAATCTGCAAGTATAAGTTGTATGTGTGAACAAATCATACTATATTAGTATAACCATTGATTTAGAAATTCTCTTCACCAAGCAGGATTTAAAGTTCCTTTCTATATTGAGATACATCCTAAGGAGTATCAAAAAAAGTTTGATCATGAAGATAGCATGAGATGCCAGATACCTATTGACAGGCCAAGAGAGTGTTTGATCAAGGAAGGTAGCATAGAGATGCCCAATATCAAGTGACAAACTAATATTTCAAATCCTCTAACAAGGTCACACCAAATAGTGTGTTTGTAACCTTTAACAAGGTTGGCTCTTCACCGAGCTCACTTTAGAAGAGTGAAAATTTTGGGTTACCAGTCCCAAGTGGTTTTTCCCTTAACAAGGTTTCCATGTTAAAAATCCATGTGTCAATGTGTTTATGAGTCATTACTTTAGTGTTTTTCATTACACATTGCTAATTTGGATTGATCGGTATACTCTAAGTAATTTACTATTTTTCAGTAAATTAACATAATGCTATTCGATAGACATGCAAAATAAGGTTTAACAAAGCATTCCGAGTAGTACTAATTTGATAAGTATATTTGAAGGCATTCATCTTATAGGATTGAAGATAACTAGAGTCTTAATATTGTGGTACTAATTTTTTGGGTTTATTAATTGGAATATATTTGAGGCCACTGATTCACCCCCCCCCTTCTTATTTATTACTAACATAGGTGATAAATTGTCAAAGTTTTTTGAAGATAAATCTGATAATCTTTCTTTGGTAGAGAAACTAACTACTATTAGGAGGGCTCCACAAGAAGAGATGAGTGATTTCAATCTCTATTTTCAATAGAATTTGAATTGGATTCCTGTCACAATAAGACCCTCTACTAAATATGCATTCTTGTACTTCCTTAAGAGTCTAAATAGTGACATCTCAGTTATGACCAAATCTATGGGGGATATTCTTTAGCTCAAGCTTTTGACATTGCTATTAGGGCAGGGATTAGTCTCATTTAGGCAAGAAAGATAGATCCTAGGCCACCTATTCCTTTCTTTCCTAGAATCCATTCTAGTATTCCATTGATTACCCCACCTCTTGCACCTTTTCCATCCCCCAAAAGTGAAGAAATGATGCTCGTTACCCTTCCTAATGAGTTGCAAAGCATAAAAGATAGCTATAAAAAAATTGAAAGTTTATTGAAAACCTTGTGAAATGAGTTGGTAAACCTTAAAAGGTATCAAGATCAAGGAAATACAATAGCCCATATACAAAATTAGTTTTCTAGTTTCTCATCACAATAGCCTAACCAACCCATTTACCAAGGAAGTAAGTAGCAGTACTAAGGAAATAATAATACCAATAGGCAAAATTGGAATCAAAGGCCTTATAGGCCTTATAATCCTCCACCTCTTAATGCTATTAGGGATATTGTTCCTAGCCAGAATAACCTTGTTGTTGAATATGAGTGGTGTTATCCTTATGGGAAGTGCCACAATCAATCAAAGTGCACTAATGGAGTGCTTAATCAGGCCCTAATGGTTCAAAGTGTGATTGATTCACAACAAGATGCACCCATTGAATAGAATCAACATCAACTGGACCTTAGTGCTCTGGACATTGATTTTCTCAATTGGAAAGAGGAAGAATTATGTGGGGTGAGTAATGATTCACCTATATCAGCAAACACTAGAGCTAAAAAGAGAGCTCTATAAATAGAGAAATCAGCTACTAAGATTGTTGCTACAACTCAATCACCACCCATCCCTCATGTTTCTATACTGAAAGAACACTCCTCTTTTATAATCAAGGAGAAGCATCAGAAGCATGCAGATTAGAGAAATGATTAATCTCCTCAAAAGGTATAGTTTTCTATCCCTTTTAATATTGTTGATAATATGAAGAATATGAATGTTTCTACTTCTATGTGGGATTCTTTAGCAATTCCAAGGAAGGAAAAATTACTTAAGGAAGATTTGTCTAAAGGGGCAGCTAGTTCACAACAAGCCCTAAAGAAGCCTTCAAGGACCATTTTGGCTAATTCAAGGGCTACAAATGTGCAAGGAACAATAGTAAAGGATGGTAAGAAAGATACAAATGTTAAGCCACCTCTTTTTTATGTGTCCTTGATAATTGGTAATAAATTAGTACATAACTATATGGTTGATAGTGGTACAATTAACACAGTAATACCCAAGAAGATTGCAAATTTACTTGATTAGATGGTTCATTAGTCCACACTTTAGGTGTTGTTAAAAATAAAAGTTTGACCCTCCATGCTTGGCCAAATTTCCCTATTCCACAAGACATCTATGTTATAGATCTGCGTCCTTATTTTTCCCTATGTCTATCTAGGGATTTTACAACAAAGATAGGTGGATATTTCTCATGTGATTGGTTTCACATGCTTTTTAGGACAAGATATGGTGCAAAAGTGACCATAAAATCAAAATTGTTGACCAAAGATCACATAGAGCCATTTATTCCAAGTCATATTAATGCTAGTTGTGTGATCATAGATGTTGACGATCTCAAAGACTATCCAACCTTTGATACTCAAATAGAGGGCATCCCTGAAATATTATTGGATGAGTGGGAAAATAGAAATGCCTTTAGTAACCAAGATAGTGTTATTTATGATGCTAGTTTTGGTAATTATATGATTTTTGAATCTGACCCTACTATGCCTAACTTGATAAAATCAAAAGATGTTGATTCAGAATAGCCTAATCAGCTTTGGGACTTGTATTTTTATAGATCTAGAAACAAGGATGGAGATGGTGAAGGGGTTATGCTTGTGTCTCAAGATGGTGACAAATATTATGCTACATTCAGATTATCTTTTCCTTTTTCGAACAATGTGGCTAAACATGAAGGATTAATACAGGGCTTAGAGTGGGCAAGAAAGAGAAATGTTAAATGTGTAAGGGAATTTAGAGATAGTGAATTGGTGGTCAATTAGGTGAGAGGTCTAAATTATATTAACAATGATATCATAAATTTGTATAAATCTAGAATATCATATATTTTAGATGATTTTTATGCATTCAACCTAATTTTTGTACCTAGAAATAAAAACTAGCATGCTCATAGATTAGCTACTATTGGTGCCCAAGTTAAAATTTATGAGAATAAAGGTGTAAATACTAATCAATCTCATATTCAAATTATTGTTAGGCCATCCATTCTAGCTAATGAATTTAATTGGCAATTTTTCAATACCGATGAGAAGATCTTAAGTTTTATGGTAGAAACAGATGTCTTTGTAGCTTCTAAAGATAGCAAAGAAAAATAGAAATTTGAGGACCAGATCATACAACTAAAGTCAAATAAGTTTCCTAGAGGACTAGTTAGTTTGGATTCCATCTTTAATTTTGATGATCAGTTCAAGAAGAAAAAAACCAGCATGCTCATCAAGGAGGATCATTATGAGGAGATGGAGATATTCATAGACAAATTCTTAAAGGTTGGTAAAGTTAACTCTCCTCAAGATAAGGAGTTTCTTATCACTCTATTCAAAGAATTTAGTGATGTCTTTCCTTCGGATTATGCTGATTTGAAAGGGTTTGACCCTCAATTGACCCAATGTACATTAAATTAGATCCCAATTCTAGGCTAATCAGGAAAAGACAAAGGCCAATTACTCCCAAATTAGAGCCCCTAATGCTTAAAGAGCTGAATAAACTGTTGGATAGTGGAATAATTTTCCCAATCAAACATACAACTCGAGTTTCAAATCTAGTTTGTGTAAGGAAAAAAAATGGGGAGATTAGATTGTGTGTGGATTTTAGATACCTTAATAGGGCATCTCTAAAAGATAAACAACCTCTTCCATCAATGGAAAAAATATTGCACTATGTTTTTGGTTCTAAAAGGTTTTCCCTTCTAGATGGTTATTCCAGTTATAATCAAGTATTAGTAAAAGAGGAAGATCAGTTTAAAAAAACTTTCACCACTAAATTCAGAACAATGATTTATTTAAGAATGCCATTTGCTTTATCAAATGTAGGTGCCACATTCCAAAAATCTCTAGACATGGCATTAAAAAATATGATGTACAAATTTGTTTTGGTTTACTTGGATGAAGTTACTATTTATAGCAAGATTGTAGATCAACATATAGGCCATTTAAGGCAAGTGCTTAAAAGATGCAGATAGTTTGGAATCTCTTTCAATCCTAAAAAAATATTTTTTATAGTCCATGAAGGTAAACTTTTAGGGTATCAAGTTTCAAAAGAGGGTACAATAGTAGACCCTGAAAGAATCTATGAAATTATAGATTTATCTTTGCCAAAACACAAAAAGGGGCTGAAAAGCTTTATTGGCATAATTAAATTTGTAAGACACTCTATTCCATACATTGTGAATTTATTAAATCCCTTACTGCAACGCTAAAAAAGAATATTCCTTTCAGCTGGACTAAAGAGGGGAAAGTCAAGTTTGGAACATATCAAACAAGCCCTATCATTAGCTCCCACATTATCTAACCATGGTTTTTCTAATTTTTTATCTTATATTCCTATGGAAGCTATGATATTGTTTCAGCTATGTTGGTGCAAAAAAATGATGACAATCTAGAACAACCAGTTACCTTTTTCAGCAAAGGGATGGATGACTATGAAAAAAGGTATAGTTTTGTTGACAAAAATGTACTTGATGTTATTAAATATTTAAATAAGTTTAAACATCTGGTTGCTAGAAATAAATTTCATCTAATGGTTTCACATCCTAGCATTAAAGAGTTTCTATTTAACAAAGATATGAATGAGAAAAGAGCAGGATGGATCACAAGAGTTACGGAATATGATGTGCATATATTCATGTAACCAAGTTGGTCAGAGGAAAGGGTTTGTGTGCACAAATGGCAGAAGGAGAAAAAGCTAAAAGTAATAAGAAGGTTCTATTACTTCAAGATAACCTTGTACTTAATGACCAACCAGAAAATTGGTTGGCTAATACGAGCAGATTTTTGCAAACTGGACAATGTCCAGCTAATTTTGATAAAACCAAAAGGAGGTATTTTAGATTGCAATTTGTTCCTTATGTTTTGATAAATGGTATTCTTTATAGAAAATAATTTTTTGGAATGTTTCTAAAAAGTATTGATATTGCTAATCAAAGCAAAAGTTTGTCTGAATTTCATGATGAATTATGTGGAGGAAACTTCAATCCTAAGACTACAACTTGGAAGATATTCAAGGGAGGTTATTATTGGCTTGATTTATTTAAGGATGCCCATTCTTGGGAAAGGAAGTGTTAAAACATTTCTCTTTTTGCAAGAAAACAAAGGCTAGTAGTATTTCCATTGAAGCCTATCATTGTTGAACAACCATTTATCAAGAGGAGAGTGGACCTCATAGGACACGTTAACCCTAATTATAGTGCAGGTCACAAATGGATTTTAACTGCTATAGACTACTTTACAAGATGGAATGAAGCTATTGCATTGAAGGAATCAACTAGATCTGTTGTTCTCAACTTCTATGAAGACATTATAACCAGGTTTGGAGTACCTCAATCAATTATTTTTTATAATGCATTGGATTTTGTTGGTTCTAGAATAATAGAATGGGCTGTTAAGAATGAGATCTATCCAAATACATCATCTAACTATTACCCTCAGGGTAATGGACTTGTTGAGTATACTAATAAAAACCTCATAAGGATTATCAAAAGGACTCTATAGGAGAACAAGAGGGATTGACATTCCAAACTCAAGGAAGCCTTATGGTTGGACAAAATTGCACTAAAGTAGATCATTGGTAGCTCACTGTATGTACTAGTTTATGGTAAAGAAGAAAGGTTTCTAATTTATACTGAGTTTTCAGCCCTACAATTAGTTGATCAAATGATGTGGTTGGAAGAGGAAGACCCTCTTAAGCTAAGGTTGGCTTAGTTGTTATAGCTAGAAGAGAAAAGGAGAAAAAAATTAAAGAACTTTGAGCGAAGGAAAGTTCAGACTAAGAGGTCTTTTGATAAGAAGGCTACACCTAGAGAGTTCAAATAAGGTGACCTAGTTCTTAAATGGGATGTGCTAAAAAGTAGAGAAGGGCAGCATGATAAGTTTGACAACTTCTGGTTAGGTCCATTTGCCATCACTAAATGTAAAGAAAATAATGCCTTTAAGCTATCCACCGCAGATGGAGAGATCTTGCCTATCCCATTCAATGGGATTTTCCTCAATCTTTCCTTTGAGGGTTAGTACTTTCTAATTTAGGTTTCTTTTCAATAAGTACTATCAAGTACTAGGTGTCATTAGTTTTTCATTCACAATAAATTCCTTCAAGGAATAAGGTTATTTTTATGTTGCATGAGTCTAGGTTTAGGTGCATTTTCATTTCAATAAAGCTTGTATTTGATATGTTTTGGTTTTGGACTCCATTGCCCAATAAATAGGGTCTATAGTTCATGTCTAGCAAATAAACATCCTGCAGAAGTCGCCAGAATTATTATCCTAAATTTTTACATCCATGATGATAATCATAAACACTATTGCTTAAAGGTACACCTCTTAAACATTATTGTTCATCTAATGAAGATTAAATACATTGCTATTGCATTTGTATTATCAGTTACATTGTACTATAAGTATTGATCATATTCAAATTTTCAAAATTCATAATTGATCATTACATTGTGCATTCAAACTGAATGTGATAGAGAAATATTCTTTCATATTGGAAACTTAGAGGAACATATGCAGAAAAGAATGCATGATAGAAGCATGAGTAGGGGTCCGTGCATTTCCTTTTAGGGTCTTCTACATTTAGGAGCTGGTTGTTTGCTTTGTCCAAGTCTTCATATATTTGTCATTAGTCTTCATGTCCTGCATCTTAGGTCTTGGGTTCTTGTCCTACATCAAGGAAAGAAAAGATGTTAGGTCCAAATTGGATCTAAGCAATGCAATGGAAACCTAGAACATCATACAAAAATCAAACTTTCAGAACTACACATCTACAAATAACACCAATACAATGGAAAAGTATGCATCTACATCAAGAGAATAATAGTATCAAAGGGACATAACTCCATGAAACATTTTACTATTTGTGGTTATCATTCTACTTTGTACAAGAGTTGTTGTTTGTAAAACCAGAATTTTGAATTAAAGGGACTTAGTTCTTGTAGTTGAGAAACCTTTTTTAGAATAGCAAGGTAGTGTTAGGATAGTGAACAAAGTCAATCAACCAAAATTCATGCATGAATGTAATGATACATGGCACTCACAAACAAAAATTGATCAGTTGGTCATGTTCACTAACCTAACATATTGGATTTGGTCATGTTTTCAAACAGAGTAAACAAAAATGCATTTTAATATGATGTATAAATTCACTAATAGCAGAGAACAAAGAAAAGTGCAGTGAGTGTCACAAGCCCATGCTCGAACCTCACAAAATACATTATCAAAAGAACAAGTATGCTAGGAGTTCATGAGTTCAAGGATTGGAAAATGCAGAAGAGGAAGAGATTTAGTTGATAATAGTTAGTGCAAAGTACATTAATGTTTTTTTTTTTAAACATCATGAAAAGATGATGCAAAAATGGAATGAGTAACATTGGAAGACAAGGTTGATGCATGCAGCTATAGGTTTTAATGTCATTGGTTCAAAGATGCAGAGTATAATAATGTTGGTATAAGATGATTTAATGCAATGAAAATAGGCTACATAAGATGTATGTTAAAGACATGAAGATATGCTCATGGTGTCATGTAAGAATAGTAACCATGTATTCAAACACTGTTGATACCAAAGTGCAAAGTAATTAAATGTTGTTGTAATTATTGGTGTACAAAGATAGTGTGTAAACTCATAACAAAGATGTGAAAAGAAGGAGGTGAATTACTTCTTGAAATCAAATGATAAGGTAACATTGTTATCCAAATTTTCACAATAAAGGTCAATTATAATGTTATTTAAAAAAGATGACTACTGTTATGCATGAACAAAAAAAGTGATATTCTAACTAGAAGTGTCATTTAGTTATTATCAAATGAATTTTGCACAAGAAAGATATTAATGTTTAATAAAAATTCAATTATGTATATACAAAGCATGGATGTACATCAATGTCATTCAAAGTGAAATATGCATATATAGAAAATAAAATAACATTGCATATTGAAGAGAAGAGGGATAACAATAATACTGTTATAAAGTGTGGAAGGTCATAATAGTGATATTTAATTTGAAAAGTAATATGCATATACAACAAATGATATAACAGTATTGCTTAATGGAAGAAAATATGCATTTTTTAAGTTTCGAGCTCTCTGTTTTATAATGTTGTTCATGGGTGTCATGAGCCCATGCTTGAATCCCATGAATAACTTTCTTACTGGAGTCATCTTTGTAGTATGATACATTTGTAATTTGTCATTTTAGAAAAATGAAGACCAGATGATGGACAAGTCCACAGAACATGGTAGTTACTATCGGTCTTAATAGTGGTAATGTTTAAACATGATGGTTACTGTCGACAGTGGACAAAAGGACAACATAGAGACAAAACCTAGATCAAATATAGACATCTAGTGAGGGAGCCGACAAGATATGATTACTCCAAAATGAATAACACAAGCTCAAGCTATCCAAGCCAGAACATAAACTTATCTAGTAGTGGGTGTTGAAGCAAAGATGATTATAACAACAGAGCATGAAGAGCCTCAATCATTGCAAAAAATCATGAAGACATAATCAACAAGCTAAAACCCTATGACTAAAGATATGACTAAAGACCTTTTCAAAAACCATGTAAATGGAGTAGCTAGTTCAAAAAAAAAGAGGAATGCAAAAAGAGGACAAAAAATCAACGCTAAAAATAGATACGGTGACTTATCTAGAGTCAACAAAGCCTTGATAGAAGGAATAGCAACTGAGATGTGATGATGTGGAGCCTGAGCTCCATAAAGACAAGAAAAAATAGTGCAATTGATTTATGACCAAAAACCTAGAACATTAAGAGCCCGTGGTGTTCAAAGAGCCCGAGCTCTCTTTTTTCAATAGTAAACTCCATCTCAAGAGACATGTTCAAGCACAAAATCCAATTCAAAACACATGAAAAAAGACTGACCTCTTTATAACCACTTCCATTTGGAACCTAAGTTTCATGCTTGAAGTGGATGTTTGAGATACAGTCATAGCCAAAGATGAAATAAAAACCATAGATAACCATATATTCTAGCCCACCGACAGACAGAGGAGAGGTTCACTACAAACCAACTCCCAGTTCATAGTGATGAAATCCATACAAAAAACTGAGCACAAAGAAGCAAGAAAGGAACTAGAATCAATGTCATGACTTCAGCATGGGCGGCACCATGGATTAGGGTTTCAAAACCCTCACATTTTCCCCAAATGAAAATGCAATGCGAAGACCTAGAATAATGCAAAGTTTTGTTTAACTTTGGAATTTATTGTTAGGAGAGTAAAAGCGTAAACAATATAGTGCATGACAACTAGTTCAAAGTACCATGACAACATCACCACAGCCCAGCCTATGCCATGATGGAAGTGTAGATATTTTTCATAATGTTTTTCATGTTGACCTTGGGGATGTGATGTTGGCTTTAGGCATGTCTTCAGCTATATGTAATGGGGTTAGGGTTTTATATGTTATGGGGTTATTGGTTGTTAGGTTCTCATTATAGTTTTGTATATATTGGTAAAGTATTTTAAAAGATGTATATGTTAAATTACCAACATTAAGGGCATATATTAAGGCATGAATTATGCCTTATGGTTAGGGTTTCTAACTAATTTAAAGGACTTTTGGGAGGGCATTGGATTTTTTAAATTGGCCTTGAAAGGGTATATATTTGGACTTGATAATTAGTTTTAGGAGTTTAGAATTTAGGGAGAAGGTGATTTTGTGAACATATTTGTTCCTTTGTCCCTTTTTCATACATTTTGTAACCATAGGTTTAGTTTTGATGTAAAATTGTGTTCAAGTGAATGTAACATATTCCTTGGCATGTTTTGCATCTTGGCATGTAATCATTTGCAGATTTTGAAAAAAATAAAGAAAGTTCCCCATTCTTCACATATTTTTTAAGTTTTGTTATCAATCCTTTTCAACATTTTTACATTTAAGTTTAATGTGTTATACAACATAGACTAGTGAATTAATATGATTCCTATTTTAAGTTCTCAAATATAACCTTTTGTAAAATTTGTATGTCTATTGACAAATTATCATTGTTTGTGGTAAAAACCCTAATAGTGAGTTTTTTAGGTCAACCTATACGTTGAATAGTGAATGTTTACTACAAATCTCAGTAGGTTATGTCTTTTGGATGTTGGTATACATTGAATAGTGAATGTTTACTACAAATCTCAGTAGGTTATGTCTTTTGGATGTTGGTTTGAAGTTCTGATTAGTCTGAATTCAGTTCGGTGTATCACCCCACTTTATTTATTCATTTTTTTTAAGTTATCCTTTTCGCTTGTCCCCAATCTAAGAATCAGTCATATGTGATATTCCAAATCTAATAGGAACTGGCCTAAAACCCAGAGATTCCTTCTTAATCAGAGTCCACCCACAACTTAGGAAGGTTTCCATTGTTACCACGAGATATTAGTATGCCCTAAAGCCTAAGTTAGGGTGATATTTCAAGGCCTTAACACTAACATACCAATCTAATTTAGTAAACTCATTGATGAAACTAAAAGATATGCAAATAAAATCTATGAATGAAAATTAGAACTATGTAAGAAAAAGTTAGATTTACCAAAATGTAATGAAATACAATTTAGTTTTAGGAAGAGGATGTTCACTAGTTTGGATAATCAATGCTAGAAATCTCATCCCCTATTTTCTCTCTATACATATGAAGTAAAATTTTCCACTAGGCTTAGGAGGACTCAAGAATTGATCAAGTATTTGGTTTTTCCTTTGTTATATGGATTATTGATTGTATAAATAGAATAAAGAAATGAAAGATGTAGAATTAGAGTAAGGGGAAAAAAGTGTTTTATTTTATGTAGAGGAAACAAAAAATTGAGAAATCAAAATCCAAAACTAGATCTGAGGAGCCAATACAAAAACTAACTTACACTCTAAATCTTAGCTTGAATTTCCTATATGAATGATCTTTGAGTGTAGGGGCGAGTAGACTTTCCCTCTAAAATGGGAGGTTTGATAGGAATAACAGTCCACAAGACAACTAAGAGGGGGGGTGAATCATTTGTAGTATATATTATTAAAATTTAAACTTTATAAACCAAATCTGCAAATGTAAATGATAATACAATAAATCCCAACACCATAACACAATATTTTTTGTCAAGGAAACCCTATAAAAGGTAAAACCCTTATGGGAATTAACACCGACAAATAATGTACTAAGAGTATAGTATCCATGTTAAAAGATATAAGCCCTGTTAGGAGCTTGTTACAATATTATAGTACACATTCCCTGTTAGGAGACAGACCCTATTAGAAGTCAAAGAAAATAGTAGGCTCAGTGCCAAGGAACACTGTGCAAAGAAGGCAAAAGTGACCCTCAAGGATTTACAATCTGAAACAAGTTTATAAATAAAATGCACAATCCAGTGAACTATCTGATAGCAACTGTCTTTGCTTGGTCAGTTCCAATGAAGTACCAACTCTTCTCTATATCCAACAGTAAAAAAGCTTTACAGCTTCCACACATCTTTATCCTTTATTCTCTACCACATCTTCTCCACAAGAAAAAATCATTCATATATACCTTCTTACAATAATTCATTAGGTCAGCCAGTTAAGCTTTCCTAATACACAAATAATTAATTAGTTCAGCCAATTAAGGCTTTCCAATACACAAATAATTATTTGACCCCTTTCTAAGATACACACAATACCTATATCAATTAAACATCAACTATAATCCATTACATATACTTTCAGATCCATAATGCATGCTCACAATTAACTCCACACTGATGTAGCACTAATCTTGCTTCTCCCTAGCATCCTCTAGGGTCTCCTAGGCCAATATCATGACCTACTAGATTTATTTAAAGAACCCTAGGCTCCTTAGGATCTTTTCACAAGAACCTAACACTTTCAACTAGTGAACACCAAAAAGGTAGAACCCAAACTCTTCATTCTCTCTCCTAGACCCAAATTGGTCTTTCTTGCTCCATTTGCATAATTTGATCCAAATGGATCCCAAATATTTCCATATGGAAAGGTAGTCTCCAAGATTTTTAAGTGAACCAATTTCAATGTCCACAACTTTCTTTGGAAGTGAAACCCTAAACGATTCCCAAGTTCCAAGTCAAGCTCACCCAAAATAGGGCTACTAGCTTTAGGCCTAATTAGGCTCCTTTTATGCAATAACTCTTAAAACCTTCAAAAAAGTATGAAAATAAACTCCAAATATTGATACCCTTTATCAATAACCTAACAATTTTCTAGGTCTTGGCTCTAAAAGGTGTCCGTGCAGTACATCCTACATTCATGCCTAAAATTTGGGGTTTTAGGTCTTTGACACTGTCTGCTCAAGAAATGAATTTCCTTGGCTAGATAATTAGCTTACCCAAACTCATCCTATGAGTTAGGGTTCCTTTAATGACTCTAATACCTTCCAAAATTCAATTATTAAAGCCATGAATTATTTCAATCCTTCTAGCAAGCTCTGCAATCACTGGTGATCCCTAGCCACGCCACTTTGGCTCGCCTAGGGCATCACCTTAAAAATGGCTGCCATAACTTCATGGGCCCCTCCTACACTGCACACAATGTACTTGGAGTCACCTTCCATAATCCAAGAACCTATGCAAGTGCCATGATGGAAAATGGATCTATGACCCCATTTGTTCACAGTGCCCAATTCAAGACTGTGATAGTCCAGAAAACAAAAGAATTTAAAGAAGCAACTAAAACTCTTGAATTCAACAAAATAACACCACAATAAATATTATATCAACCTACATTACTCAAATCAATGCTTATAGAAGTTACTTCAATCCATTAAATAGTCTGATCTTTACAAAATACCAAAACTATAACTGTATATTCAATTCACAGTCCGTACACAATATGACTTCAAAATACCAACCCTTCCATAAGCTCGAGGATGGTCTAAATAGTTGACCAAGGCACTAGAAAAACAATTTTAGATATTCAAGGAACTAGATTTCTTTAAGTTACATTCTTTTCATAAATGTTGTCAATCTTGTCAATGACAACACTGACAACTTTTGGAACTTTTTGGATATGCTATCCAAACTTGGTCTAAACTTGTCCAAACTTGTCCAAACCACTAATTAGGGTGGAATAACATAAAATATGACCTCTATCTCTTTGTTTGACTTTTTTTTAAATCAAATACCCAAAACCCCTATTAGACCTAAATGGACACAAAGGTCTCAAATGACCTAACAAGACAATCCTCCTACTTAGCACTCTATATACTTAGAATCTTAGTCCTTTTATTCACCTAGTAGTTTGGCTAGAACCACTACAAGAAAAAAAATAGAAGAAGCCCTAGGTTACATTGTATCAACTATCCCACCTAGGTACTCCTTCAACATACTCCCCCAAAAGGGGAAAGTTATGTCTCTCCAGTGGAGATGAGATCATCTGAGATGCACACCTTCTTGTAATCTACCTCTACAATCCATGAGGCTTCTGACTCTGGTCTATCATTCAACTGAATCAAATGTTCCATGTAGACCTTGTGTCTAGTAATCTTCTTAACCTAGGAGTCTAGAACTTTGTCAGCTACCATATGAAACTTTGGAGCTAAGACAGCAACCTCCACATCATCACTGACCCCCTAACTATTTGGATTGATTTCATCCATCTTCCCTCTGAACTAGATTAAATCTTGAACATTAAACACTAGAGATATGCTCAAGTCTGAAGGTAAGTCCACTTTATAGGTATTAGCCCCATTTTTTGCCAATATTTTTCAAAGGGCCCACCCTTTTCATCAGAATCTTGGTAGGTAAACCCTTCTATAGCCTTGATTTGTTCAAGTGAACCATGACAAAGTCATCCACTTCAAACTGAACATCCTTCATCTTCTCATAAAATTTGGCTTTCAAATTATGTTGAATATCTTGGATCTACTTCTTGACTTGGTCTTGGATCTCTTTCATGGTATGGATGAATTCCTCTACATGGCCACTTTTGTAATCCATCCCACCAAGATCCTTGAGCTCACAAACATCCCTTGGGTGTATCCCGTAAACTACCTCAAATGAGCTCTTTCCTATCATCCTATTCTTACTGTCATTATAAGCATATTCTACTTGAGGAATTACCACATCCCAAGTCTACCCATACTCCTTAATTAGGAACCTCAATAGGTTACCAAAAACCATGTTTACCACCTCATTTTGGCCATCAGTCTGAGGGTGGTAAGTTGAACGAAAACATAGATTAGTTCCCAATCTCGACCACAAAGTCCTTGAGAAATTACTCATAAATTTCTCATCCCTATTAGAAACTATACTAAAAGGAAGACCATGAATCCTCACAATCTCCTTATAAAAAAAGAAACGTGACTAGCATCACTGGTAGTTTTACATGGGATGAAATTGTTAGAAACACTGAGAGGGGGTGTGTGAATCAGTGTTTGTCTATTTATTATATTTCAGCAACTTTAAACATAAACCAAATATATATATCAATTGAGGCTTAATACAAGAACACATAGAACATGATATGATTATGGGGAAACCTTGATCAGAGGCAAACCCCAGTGGGAATTAGTACCCACAAATATTGTACTAGTATAATGAACCTGTTAAAGTTCCTTTTCCTTGTTAGGAGTAGTCTTTACAATGCAAGTACAATGACCTGGTTAAGGGTCTGACCCTGTTAGGAGTATTTTACAAATAACCCTATTAGGGGTGAGGACTCACTATCCAAGAAGCTCACTGCTCAATAGGATGAAGGCTACAACCTCCTTGATATTAGATATACACTATATCCAAAAGTGAACTACTGTATGTGACACAATTGTCTGATCACTTCTGGTTATGTGTTGATGCTCTTTTACTCTTGAATAGATTTATCCCATTCTGACATCTTATACTGATCTTTTATATCTCTTTTCTACATATTTGACTACACTTTCTAATATAACTTTGCATGTTATATAT
>MU224184.1:1569022-1586167 GCA_018584345.1 Thuja plicata
ATATATATGTTCATGCCTGAATAGAGGCGACCACAAACAAGACCTTAGTCAAACCAAAAATAATATTCACAATGCTTCCAAACAAATTGTCTTAAACATGTCTATAATAGTAATTAAGACATGATTAAAAACATACTATAATAGGCACTTGACCTTTACATAATAAACTATTATACTCTGATCCAAAAACTAAAGTCAGCTTCATACTCTATTTTCTGAATTGCTAATATCACTGTTCTTGTTGTAACTTATCTGTACTGACATATCTAACCATGCGTGTCTAGGGAAAGCACAAAACCATACCATAGAACTTAATTCTAAATGCGCATATCCTGATGTGATTGTATGCATGTGCGCTGGTGCTCTGATCAACTACAAATCACTATTTTGTCTTGACTTCTATACTTAGTCAATTTTCACTTCATAGTTTTTTGTCAAACTTTCATATGACTTTTTTTCCATAATGACAACACAAAATAAGTCATATACACCCTGGGAGTCAACTTGCCAACAATCTCCCCCTTTTTCATTAATGGAAACAAAGGAATGTGACCAAGTTACTCAAAATTAACTAACACAAAAAAAATTGTTTATCATTTTACCCTTTAACATATACATACACTACTCCCCATATATACACATATTCCTTAGAAACATTACTCCCCCTTTGACATTAATGAAAAATGTGTCCAAAATTTGTAAGTCCCTGAGTACTTACTTTGTATAAACATCTGGATAAGTAATCTGTAGATTTTTTATTTCCTATTGCCAGAATGCCTTTAATGCATCTATGGTCTGAAGATGGGCACATAAAGGATATCTAAGCTTTTCCATTTTGGTCAAATCCATACTGGGACCCTAATCATATGTGGGATTTGTTGTATCTATATGTTTGATGTTTTCATTCAAGACTACTAGAGAGGGCGCTAGTGCATTTCTCAGTTGAGTCCACCTGATTCTTATCTTATTGATCTCAAACTTTGCCTTTTCAATCTTGTCCATCTGACCTTGATAGATATTGTTGTAGATTTTCATGTCTTGCATGGATGTTTCAACTAATTTTCTAACACTGACAACTAAGATGTTAGCTTCCTCAATCTTTTTGATGTGCTATGAGGTGAGTTTAACTCTCTCCATATAGTTTTCTACTGTATTTCTTCCTTTAGCTGCAAGTTCTTTTAATATTTCTTGACCAATCTTTAGTGAGTTCAGATCTAGGGAGAAATTCTTTGTCACTTCATCTAATCTTCCCTTATTGTACTCATCTTCTGCAATTTTAGTAGCAGAGTCTACTAAACTTGTGAAATGTGATTTGAAACTTGTCAAGATGTTTTAACCATCATCAACAGACTGAATCTTAGCCATTTTCTTGTATGTTGGCACTAATTCATTTAGAATTTTCAGTGTACTCTATTAAATTTTTGTACCCAATTTTCATAAAAATATTTGTAACTTTTTCCAATAGTAAGATCAAGCAAAGTGGCCTTAGATATAAGATCATTTTTCATCCCTGTATACATCTTCATTCTTGCATTCTTTTAAACTTTGTACAATGTCCATGCACTTTAGTCAGTCTTTCATGTACCAGTGATAACCAGTGTGCTTGAGACTTCAAATAAAACATATGTTGACGTTAATGAAAAAACATGAATGTCAATACCTTTCACAGAACCAATTCCAACAATCTCCCCCTTTGGCATTGATGGAAACATATGATAAAATCCATCAACACAAAAATATCATTCTCAATACAATCTTCTCAATATCCTCTTCATATCTCCCCTTAAACCAGTAGGAATTTTCTATTTCTATCACTCCCCTTTGATATCATGTCTTCAACCAGGCGCTTTATCACCCAAATGTTTTTTGATATGTTTTGTGATTACTCCCACAGAGGAGTGCATCCTGATAGCAAGTCCATAGATTGATATACCTCTAATAGCTACTAGACTAATGCATTTATGTATTATTTAGTTCTCATAAGGAGGGTTACCACCCCAATCATACCTTTGAGATACTGAAAGTCATCTTTTCAAAAAACTTTTGTGAAAATATCTACGATTTTCTCATTTGTACTAATGTACTCCAATCTAACTTCCTTTTCTAAAACATTGTGTCTCAATATGTGATATTTGATTTAAATGTATTTTGTTTTTTAATGCATAACAAGGTTCTTTTACATGTTCACTATGCTTGTATTATTACAAGTTATAACCAGAGGTTATCCAAAAGTGATCCCAATATCATTTAGCATTTGTTTCAATAGTAGGCTAAGTTATACAATCTTTCTTCTTTCTTAACCATGAAACCAACCCATTTCTTAGAAAAAATGAACCTCCACTTGTGCTCTTTCTGTCATCAACACTTCCTTCCCAATCAACATTATTATAAGCATGCAAAGTAAAATTATCAGACTTTTCATACCATAAGCCCTATTCCATTGTTCCCTTTAGATATCTGAATATCCTCTTAATTGTAGAAAGATGAGTCTTTGTAGGATTTTCTTGAAACCTCACAACAATTCTAATTGCACTAGCTCTCAAATACTAATTACTGTATGTACAACCTTTTCTGATCTGAACTTTGTTGAAAATAATATTGACTACTTCTCTCCAATGAAATACATTACCTTTAAGAATTATTGTCCTAGAAACATATAGTATGGTTCTAATTCTTCTCTCTGCTATAACATGTTCTTCATAATAAGAATTGAACAAATCTGATGTAAACTCTCCACCTCTGTCTATCTCCAAACATTTTATCTTCAAACTAGATTCAATCTCAACTTTTTCATTGAAAATATTAAACTCATCAAATTCTTCAATCTTCTCTCTAGGAAATCCAACCCACATCATAACAAAATGTATAAATAAACTTTTATACCATAACCATCTATCATCCATCTTCACAAAAAAATGAGTAGCCTCTATAGTATTTAATTTAAACACATTACCTCTTGACTTTGTACCTGATGCAATTACCTCTCCTGACTAAATTTTGATAGTACATTTTTCATCATTGGACTTTAAATGATATCTTTTGTTTATAAGTTGTCCAACACTCAAGAAGTTGTGCTTAAGCCCATCAACAAGAAAAAAAAATTCAGTATTAGTTTTACAATCAAGATTAATTGAACCTACTCCAATGATAAGTTTTGTAGTATTATCACCAAATATAACTACACCACCATCATATGTATTTAGCTAAATAAAATTAATTTTATCACTAGTCATATGATGTGAATAATTACTATCTATGACCCATTCAGATTTCTTTTCAATATGGAAACTAAGGCTCTTTCTTCATGAAGAGGCTCATCATCTTTAATAAATAAATCCTATTTCATCATAATCCACAATATCATCATCAGACACACCTTCAGTATCATATAACATTCTTTATCCTTAGAATATTTTGATCCATGAAACTTAGGATTATTCTTAGGAACCCTTGTTGGACATATAGATGAAAAATGACCAATCTTATTACATGAAAAATACTTTAGGGGTAACTTTACATCAAATTTACCCTTACCTCTCTTTTCTCTTCTTGCAATCAAACCCACAAGTTCATCTTGTTTCCTTACACCTTTACTATATTTTCCCAATCCTCAACATATTCATCAAGATATTCATACCTAATATCTCTCCTAGTGCTTGCAAGACTTGATAAAAAAAAATTTAATTGTACACATTCACCTTGAATGAATATTCCACCTTAGGTAATGTTTCTCCCAACTCTGTGACCTCAAAGGTGGTCAACTTAGAAATCAATACCTCTCTATTGAAGTTTGCTGACAAAGGTATGATCTCTTCTATAAATTGCAATTTAGTTTTGTAAATAGGAATCAAAGATCTAAGAATCTTTGTGATCACTCCTTCCTTACTGTATGTTCCTCCTAAATTTTTGATCCTTGTAAAAGCCTCTTTAACCATCTAAACATATGCTCTGATATTCTCATCATCTCGCATTCTTAAACATTCCATCTTAGTCTTCCAATTCTACAACTTTCTTTTCTTAGTAAGATTATCTCCTTCATATAGTTCTTTTGATCTTGTCCATATTTTGTATGTAGAATCCAAATCTTTAACCTCTTTGAATTCACCCCCAGAGACCACATTGATCAATTCTTATCTAGAAACCATATTACAATTGAATAACTTATTTTCATCTGCATCTACAGTCTCTAATTCATCTTCATTCTTGATTTGCTCATCCTTATTAGTAATCATATAGTAATCAATCACCAAGAAGAGTAGGTGAGCTCTCATATTTTTCTTCTAACTATCAAAATTTTTAGGATCAAATTTTAGACTATCCTTCTTCTAGTATGCCATCTTCAGGATCTCCTCAAGTTGTTAAGATTTCTCTCAAAGGACCACAATATTTGATACCTATTGTTAGCAATAATAGTCCACCATCACAACTAAGGGAGGGGGGGTGGTGAATTAGTGGTGAGACAAATAAAATTAAAATTTATACTATGTTAAACATATACTTAATGAAAATCTAAACATATCAAATGTAACACCATAACATAAGAATTAGTTGTTGAGGAAACCATGTTAAGGGAAAAACCCATGCGGGAATTAACACCCACAAATAATGTAGTGAAAGTATAGTATCCATGTTAGGATCTGATTATTACATATAGTACATAATCCCTATTAAAGGATAGATCCTATTAAGAGTCAAGAAAAACAAAACGCTCACTACCCAAATGTGAAGGTTAAATCCACATTCCAGACTCATTGTTCAAAATACAAATATATGAGTAATAATAACTAGTGAACTGAATGATAGAAAATTTATTTTCTTAAACATCTCCAATTAAATTACTCATAATCTCTATTTCTTCTCTACATATAGAATACTTCACTGATACAAGCTCACATCTTTAACATTCCACATCTATACTTTATTACTGAGAAACAACTCTTATTTATATAGGTTTACAATATAAAATTAGGTCACCTTGTTAAGACTTCCCCAATATAAAAACAATTAAATAGACCCTTTCTAAGATACACATTATACCTTACACAAGTAAACATCAATTAAAATTATTAATTATACTTCATGATCTGAAATCCATGCTCGTCATCCTCTAAACATGTTACACAACTCTAGTCTTCCATAAACATATCTTCGTAATATCACACACCTAGATGATGTCACCAAGACCATAGTGACCCAAAAATCATAAGTAACATTCTCCAACATGTCTTCGTCCATGCCTTAAGCTTGAAAATCATAACTCATGCTCACATCCAATTTATCTCAAAAACTCAAAGATCAAATCTGTCAGAATTCTCTATCACATTTCTGTACCCAACTTTCACAAAAAAAATTTGTAACTTATTCTAAAAGTAAGATCAAGCCAAGAAATATTAGATATAATATCACTTTGCATCCTTTTATATATCTCCATTCTCATATTCTATAAAATTTTGTACAACATCCATACACTTCTATCAATCTTCCATGTACCAGTGATAACTAGTTTTCTTGAGACTTCAAGTGCAACATATGTTGACATCAATGAAAAAACATGAATGTCAACACCTCTCACAAAACCAATTCCAATAGGCATACACATGCTACATTAATTAGGTAAAAGGAAATAAAACCAAATCCAATATTCATCATTATCTAATACCATGCTACATTTTGTAAAATCATCATCTAGCAGAAAAGGAAGGCACTCATAGTCTGCCCAATAGCTAGAATTGTCAAACATACTTCTATCAAAAGTTTGGATGTCAATAAAATATATCCTAAGGGAACCTTATTGAAAATTATATAGATCATATGAACTACCTTCTAATATTTAGGAGGGAGAGAACCCACATATAAGCTCATAAGGTAAATGTACATTTTGAGTAACTAAATCATAATCCTCGAATGATTCACTGAATAATTATAAGTTTGAAACATACACACAATCTAAATTATCATCCCAAACTATATTCAAAATCATGCCAGGACCCTTTGCTTCTTCTTAATCTAAAAATGCACCAATGGTCTCAAGATTTGATACATCATGTTCATCCTTATTATAGCCAAGTGATACATAAGCACAAGGAAAATTAGACACACATGTGTCAAAATATTTACTATCAACTATGCATTCTTTATCAAACTCAATCTCTATTTGGTGTAAAGAATCAAAGCTATCCATACTTGAATATCTTAAATATTCATAAGTCAAGAACTCAGAGATATTTTTACTATGTAGTAAACCATTTTCATAACTCACGCCAACTTTTGATATGCAATCACAAGCATCATTTTCATTTATCCCATCATATCCTTCTTGTTGACCATACACATGCCCTCTCCCTCATACCAATAATAAGAATCACTTTCATGATCAAAAGAGACAACATCCATCATGGAATCATCTCTATGACTCTAATTTCCATCACTCTCACTATCCACATCACTGGGCTAAACATTATGTGCATCTTTAGATTCAAGACCCTCAATAACTTTTATAGTTTTCCTAACATACTCAAGAGATTCTACCTTCAAGGCTCTAGGCCAATCAACTAAATCAGGCACATAAGGGACCAAAAATAAATCAGCCCTTACTTACTCCTGAGGTATGAAAGGAATAGGAAACTCTCTTAGTGCAGCAACAAACCTCTTATAAAAAAGAAGTTCATATTGTCCCTCAATTATTTTCATTATTTCTTGTAGTTGCAATATGATATGTTCTTCAAGCTTATGTTTCAACAAAAATATATCTTCAACAACCTCTTCAAGATTTGGCAAAGACTTTCCATATGTGGACATATCAGCAAGATCCATTACATCTATTTCCACTACTTCTTGAACCTTGTCAAAGAAAAGTCCTCTTTGTATGGCTAAGAGGATAAGGTGCACCAAAATCACTTTGATGACCTTGACTTCTGCTCCTAACTCCCATCTCTAAACATGACTAAGACTCAACCTCTAAAAAAACTCTTGTGTATACATGTCAACCATCATTTTGGGAAATCATTTTTACTTTCACAACCATAAGCTCTCTGTACTCACCATGTAGTTACACAATCCAACAAGTAATACATACTTCCAAAAGAGTTTATGAAAGATATTTTAACCATGAAATATGTAAACTCGTACCCACAAGCCTTTTTCCTTCTCTTAGTGCTTAACTTAGTTAATAAGGAAACATTTTTATAAACTACTTTAATGGAAAAAAAACTTTACCCATGAAAAAAAAAAACCTAGATTTGTTGTAGTAGCTACAAATAATAACATATCTGATGTTACCTTCACATCTCCAATGAATCCTTTGGTAGAGTCGCCACCTCTCTGTAGAGGACATATAGTTTGAACAACTGATAACTCTTCCTAACTCCAACCTTCTTAAAAACCAGAAACATCACAATACAACCCCATCAAAAAATATGGCCTCATATGTATTCCTTCCTTGACCATGCACTTCATTATAAGAGCCCTGACTTGCTTCATCTCCACTACAAGTCCACTGGTCTCATTTTTCAGTTCTTCTCAAATAGTGCACACTGGTGTAAACAAAGATCTAAGAGTTGCCACTCACAACATGTGAGATAATATGAAATATTCTTGGAACATGGAATCATTTGGACAAACTTGCATTGAAAGAGAGAAAAAACAAAAATAGACTTGATAAGGATGAATATTTCATTATAAACACATGACACTATATAGTAACATAGCTTCTAGGAAAATTGAAAGAATAATTTTTAATTTGGTCCCTAGTAAAGTCACCAATTATTTTGGCTATTTTTCTTGCTACCTCCTTTCCTACATAAGAGTATGAGATTCGGTTTGTGAGATTTGAAACCTAGGAAAAATAAACAACACCATTAATAGAATTGAGATAAGAAAAAACAACAATAACAAGGTACCTAGACCTTATTCTCTTTGAGCTCCACATCACTTAGGTGAGTGTACCTAATCTCCACATATATAAATCCTTTTGACATACAACACCTTGCACATATACAACTATGGATAGTTCTCAAACATCTAGGTAATGGGTACTTCAAAATCTACAAAATATTAAGCAACACCCAACTTCCATTAAGTATGCTGAGGACTAGAGTTACAAACTCCTCTCCTACAAACATGAAATGGAAAATTATTTTCTATGCATTTATGGGTCCTTAAAAACATCCCAAGCCCTTCATAGATTAGTTCCTTATCCAATGGGCAAAAGAGCCAAACATGAAACTACAACAGAAAGATTATGAACAAAACAAAACAAAATTTTCTATATACTAAAGCCTAACATTAACTCTTGGTCCTACTGAGAGGTGGGGATTAGACATTTCAAAAATTTAACACTCAAACTTAACTCATTAATCCACTCAGGAGAACGGAATATAGTAATAACCGAATCACCTAGCAACTTAACAACTTAAGTAAACATACATATCATGATATGCAAATAATCATTCAAACATAAATGGTGTAGGAGCACCTAGGTAGGCTAGTTGTGGAAATGTAACCTAGGGTTTTCTCCTTCTTTGTTTTGGATTGTAGTGGTTCTAGCCAAACCACTAGGTGAATAAAGGGACCAAGTGTCCTAATGTGTGAGGTGTTTGTAGGAGGATAGGTCTTAATAGGTCCTTAGTGACCTTTAGGTCCATTTAGGTCCAATTAGGCATTTTTGGCATTTTGTAACAAAATGAGCCAAGTAAAGGACTAGAGGTCCTATTTGATGGTTTTTCATCATATTTGGTGGATTGAACAAGTTTGGGCATAGTTGGACCGATTTTGGAGACCACACTTGAAAGTTGCAAAAAGTTGTCAATGTTGTCATTGACAACTTTTATGACAAGTTTGCATCTTCGATAGAGTTGGTTAGATAACTGTTTGAAACTGATGAATTAGTGTTAGGGTCAACTATATAAGACCATCCTCTAGATGTTTTCAGGGTTGGCAAGTTAGAGCAATTTTTTGTACGGACTATGTGAAGCAATTACAGTGATTGTTTATGCTTTTTGAAGTGATTGGGTTATTGAATGGATTGAAAGAACTTCTGTAAGATTTGTTTAGTGTAATGTAGGTTATTTTAGAACTTCTTGTGGTGTTATATTTTCAGTTTCAATAGTTTTAGTTGTTTGAATAAAATCTTTCAAATTTAGTCCAGTCACTGGTTTGATTTGAGCATAGTTTGCAAATGGGCTCTTAACTCCATTTTATACCATGGATTTGGCACGAGCTCTTGGATTATGAGAGTAGACTCCATGTACATTGTGTACATGGAAAGAGGGGCCCAGGGAATGTTGCAAATCATTTTTAAGGTGATTCCCTAGTTGAGCCAAAGTGGTATGGCTAGGGATCACCAGTGATTGCAGAGCTAGCTAGAGGGATTGAAAGCATCTATAGCTTCAATCAAAAAATGTGGGAAGGTAGGAGATTCAATTGAGGACCCCCAAACTAGAAGAGGAGTTTGGAGGAGTTACTTTGTTAGCTAAGAAATTTCATTTCTTAAGAAGACAGTGCAAAAGACCTAAAACCCTGAATTTTAGGCATCAATGTAGGGAGGAATATACAAACACCTTTGAGAGCCAAGACCTAGAAAATCCTTATTCATACTTTTTTGGAAGATTTAAGAGTTCTTGTAGAAAAGGTGCCCAATTAGGCCTAAAGCTTGTATCCATATTCTGGGTGAGATTGCTTTGGAATTTGGAACTCATTTAGGGTTACATATCCAAGAAAGGTTGTGAGGGTTGGAATTAGTCCTCTTAACATCCTTGAATCTTGCCTTTCCAATTTGAGTATGTTTGGGATCCAATTGGATCAGATATAGAAAATGGAGCAAGAAAGACCAATTTGAGGTCTATTGGGGACTATGCAAAGTTTGAATCCTATTTTATTGATGTGCACTAGTTGAAAGATTTATGATCTTGTGATAAGATACCTGAGGAACCTAGGGTTAGTGAAAGAACCCTAGTAGGTCATAGAGTGACCTAGGAGTGTCCTAGAAGAAGTCACTGAAGGAGAAAGACTAGTTTCTACATCAGAGTGGTATCAGAGCAAGTGGAGAAACTTGGGAAGATTGGTTTATGTCAAAAGTGGAATCCTATGGTTCTATAAAGATGGTGACAAATGTAGAACTAGCAAAGAAAATGGAGGAGAAAAAGGAGAAAAATAGGCTCCTTGAGGATACCTTGGAAGCAATGAGAGTAAATATGGAAGAACTAGTAGATGCTACTAGGAAGAAAGAATATGAATCAGAATCTAGTAGTAAGGGTAAGAAGAAAATTGAGGAATAAGACTACATTCCTGAACCTAGCCCAATATTGAATGAAGAACCTTTCTTAAAGGCCATAAAATCATTCAGTGGAAAAGATTTGGAAGAGATACCTTTATACAGAGGAAAGATGGATATTGAGGTAGTCATGGACTGGATTGAAGCAATGGAGAATCACTTCTAATGTGAGGGGATAAGTGAAGCCCAAAGGGTTAAAGTAGCCAAGTCTAGACTCAGAGGGTTAGCTTTGATTTGATGGAAATACCTTCAGGGTGAGAGGGTAAGCATGGGAAAGAAACCAATAGAAAATTGGAATGCTATGGTAACCAAATTGAAGGAGAGTTATCTCCCAGAAGACTATGAAATAAAACTCCATAGAAAGAGACAAAACTTGAAGCAGAAAGACCTAGATGTGGCCTCTTATATTGAGAAGTTTCAAAGATTGTGTTTAGGGTCTAAATTTCAAGAAGAAGAGACAATCAAAGTGGCTAGATACTTGGGTGGATTGAAGTGGAACATCCAAGAGGAGATTAGCCTATGGACACCTACCACCATCCAAAAGTGTCATTAATTGGATATAAAGGTGGAAGAGAAGAATAATAAGAAAGGGGAGTCTAGTTCCAAGAACAATAATAACAATAGAGGCAGAGGAAGAGACCAGAGGGGTCAAAGGGGAGGCTACCAAGGAAGGGGTAGTGAACAAAGATCCCAAGGAGAAAATAAATTGATAGAGCAGCAGACTAAGAATAGTTTGAGAGGAGGTTCTAATAGAGGCACAGGTAACAATGGTAATAGAGGAAGAGGAGGTAGGAGTGGATCTTACTTTTCCACTATGAAGTGCTACTACTGTGGGCAACTAGGGCATCCAGCTTACAGATGCCTTGACAAACCTTCTACAACAAATAGTGACAAGAGGGTAGCATATTCACATGAGGATACTTCTAGTGTCAAAACTCTAGAGGTAGACCACCTAGAATTAGAGATGGGTGAGAACTTAATTTTTAGAAGGGTACTAATAAGGAAACTAATCAAGGATGAGCCCAAGCATAGAAGGGCATTGTTTAGAATCAGATGTAAGATCCTTGGTAAAGTAAGTAAGGTGATTGTTGATTCTTGATTCAGAGACAACATCATTTTAGAGGGGGCAGTAATAAAGCTTAAGCTAGCCAAAATACCTCATATGAACCCTTATAAGGTGACATGGCTGAACAAAGGCGAGAGTGTCTTGGTAAATGAACAAACATGGGTAGAATTCTTAATAGAAGGATACAAGGACAGATTGCTTTATGATATCCTACCAATGGATGCTTGTCATTTTCTTCTTGGGTGGCCTTGGAAATTTAATAATGGAGCAGTATATGATGGGAAAGAGAATTCCATTACATTCAAGAAAGGAGGAAAGACCTTCAAAATTTAGTCTTTGCTAGAGGATGGGGAACCACATAATAAAATTCCTAATGTTATGTTATGCAGTGGTAAGGAGTTTGTGAATGACATAAAATATGATGATGTAAAAGGTTATGCTATTTTGTTAAGACCTAACAAGGAGGAAACACCAGTGAAGGAGCCACTACCAAAGGAAGTGCAAGAATTGCTTGAGAAATATAAGGATATTGTGAGTGATGGCACTCCTGTAATCCTACCACCTAAGAGTGTTATAAGTCATCAAATAGACTTTGTCCTAGGGGTATCCTTTCCCAATAAAGAAGCATAGAAGTTGACTGTAGATCTAAACTTTAAGGTAGCAAGACAAGTACAAGAACTCTTGGATCAAGGCTTGATCAAGAAGAGCATTAGCCCTTGTGCAGTCCTGGTTGTTTTAGTATCAAATAAGGGGGAAAAGTGGAGATTATGCATAGACTCAAGTGCTATAAATAGGATCACAATAAGGTTTAGATTCCCAATCCCAAGAATAGAGGATCTTATGGACTGCCTAAGTGGGGCAATGTACTTCAAAAAGATAGATTTGCAAAGTGGTTATCACCAAATCAGGGTGAAGGAAGGTGATGAATGGAAAACAACATTCAAGACCACATATGGGTTATATGAATGGATTGTGATGCCATTTGGCCTCTCTAATGCTCTGAGCACATTCACGAGGCTCATGAATGAGGTGCTCAAGGATTTCACTAGAAATTTTGTGGTGGTATATCTTGATGATATACTAATTTTCAGTAAAAAAAGAGAGGAACATATCAAAGATGTTGAGGTAGTACTGAAAAGTTTACATGGGGAGAATTTGGCCATTAACCTTGAGAAGTGTGAGTTCTTTAAATAAGAACTAGTTTACTTGGGCTTTTTAGTGTCCAAGGGGTCTTTGAAGATGGACAAAGACAAAGTTCCTGCAATCTTGAACTGGTTTCCACCTACCACAGCCATAAAGGTAAGGAGTTTCCATGGCCTTGCCCAATTTTATAGGAAGTTTATTAGGAATTTTAGTGGAATATGTGCACCTTTGATGGATACCATAAAGGGTGGGGTCAAGAATAATTTTAGATGGATAGTAGAAGAAGGGAATGCATTTGAGTTATTGAAGCAACAAGTGGCTACTAAAGCAATCCTCCAATTCCCAAGCTTTGAGAAGTTGTTCACCATTGAGTGTGATGCTAGTGGATTAGCAGTAGGAGGGGTATTGAGTCAAGAAGGTAGGCCTATTGCCTTATTTAGTGAAAAATTGAATGAGGCTAAGAAGAAATACTCTTCTTATGATTTGGAACTATATGCACTAGTTCAATCCTTGAGGAAATGGAGAGACTATTTGTTTCCCAAAGAGTTTGTAGTATTCACCAACAATCAAGCTCTTAGTTACATTAACACCCAAGAAAATTTGAGCAAGAAACATTTGAAGTGGATGGAGTACTTGTAGGCATTCATTTTCACTATCAAGCACAAGAAGGGTCAACTCAATAAGGTGGCAAATGCCTTAAGCAAGAGGTTGTTGAAAATACAATAAGTTCACTTGAATAGCATTGGGATTGAAATTTTTAGTGACCTATATAAATCAGATGAGGATTTTGGTGAGGCCTATAAGGTATGTGTTGATTTTGAGAATCATTTTCATAGCATGTTCTATGATTTTACTTTACAAAATGGATTGTTGTTCAAGGGCAATCAGTTATGTGTACCCAAAGGGTCAATGAGGATGAACCTCATCCAAGAGAAACATAATGTTTCTCTAAGTGGTCACTTTTGTAAGGACAAGACCTTTGAATTTGTCCAAAGGTTCTACCATTGGCCAAAATTGGTGAAGGATGTCACCAAGTATGTGGAGCAGTGTGTTGTGTGCATGAAGAAAAAAGGAGGAATGAGTAATGTAGGGTTGTATCAGCCTCTACCAATCCCTAATAGGCCACGGGAGTGTGTAAGTATGGATTTTATAGTGGGATTACCCAAAACTAAACAGGGGTATGATAGGATTTATGTAGTTGTTAATAGATTTAGTAAAATGGGACATTTCATTCCATGCATAACTACTAATGATACTAGCCACATAGATTATTTGTTTTTCAAAGAGATTGTAAGGATTCATGGTCTTTGTTTGAGTATAGTCTTTGATAGGGATGTGAAATTTATGAGTCACTTTTGGAGGACTTTGTGGACAAGGCTAGGTACTAACCTATCTTTTAGTTTAGCTTACCACCCTTAGACTGATGGCCAAACTGAGGTGGTAAATAGAGTGTTGGGTAACCTTCTGAGGTGCCTAACTAAGGAGTATGGACAAACTTGGGATGTGGTCATTCCTCAAGCTGAATATGCTTATAATGATGGCACAAATAGGATGAAAAGAAAGAGCCCATTTGAGGTTGTTTATGGCATACACCCTAGGGGTGTTTTTTAGCTTAGAGATATTGGTGGAATGGAATATAGAAGTGGCCATGCAGAGGATTTCATCTCTACTGTTAAAGAGATACAAGACCAAGTAAAGAAGTAGATATAAGACAATCAACTTAAGCTGAAAGCCAAAGTTGATGAGAAGATGAGGGATGTTTAGTTTGAAGTAGGAGACTATGTGATGGTCCACTTAAAAAAATCTAGACTATATAAGGGTGTCCCTACAAATATTCAAATGAAAAGGGTGGGACCTTGCAATATCTTGGCAAAATATGGAGCTAATGCATATAAGGTGGACTTACCATCAAACTTGAGTATATCTCCAATTTTTAATGTTCAATATTTGATACAGTTTAGAGGGAAGATGGAGGAGATAATTCCAAATAGTCAAGGGGTCAGTGGTGATGTGGATGTTGTTTTATTACCTCCAAAGCTTCAGATGGTGGATAACAAAATTTTAGACTCTCAGGTCAAGAAGACTACTAGACACAAAGTCTACATGGAACATTTGATCAAATGGAAAGATGGACCAGAATCAAAAGCATCATGGATTATAGAGGCTGATTTCAAGAAGGTGGGCATGTCAGAGGATCTACTATCCATAGGAGCGACATATCTCTTCCTTTTGGGGGGAGTATGGTGTAGGAGCACCTAGGTAGGCTAGTTGTGGAAATGTAACCTATGGTGTGCTCCTTCTTTATTTTTTCTTGTAGTGGTTCTAGCTAGACCACTAGGTGAATAAAGGGACCAAGTTTCCTAGTGTGTGAGGTGTTTGTAGGAGGATGGATCTTAATGGGTCCTTAGTGACCTGTAGGTCCATTTATGTCCAATTAGGTGTTTTTGGAATTTTGTAAAAAAATGAGCCAAGTAAGGGACTAGAGGTCCTATTTGATTTTTTTTCATCATATTTGGTGGATTGGACAAGTTTGGGCATAGTTGGACCAAGTTTGGAGACCAAACTTGAAAGTTGGAAAAAGTTGTCAATGTTTTCATTGGCAAATTTTATGACAAGTTTGCATCTCCGGTGGAATTTTTTAGATAAATATCTGAAACTAATGAATTAGTGTTAGGTTCAACTATATAAGACCATCCTCTAGATGTTTGCAGGGTTGGCAAGTTAGAGCAATTTTGTGTACAGACTATGTGAAGCAATTATAGTGAATGTTTATACATTTTGAAGTGATTGGGTTATTGAATGGATTGAAAGAACTTTTGCAAGATTTTTTTAGTGTAATATAGGTTATTTCAAAACTTCTTGTGGTTTTAAATTGTCAGATTCAATAGTTTTAGTTGTATGAATAAAATATTTCAAATTTAGTACAGTCGCTAGTTTGATTTGAACATAGTTTGTAAATGGGGCTTAACTCCATTTTCCACCATGGCTTTTGCATGGGCTCTTGGATTATGAGCGTAGACTCCATGTACATTGTGTACATATAAGGAGGGGCCTAGGAAATGATGGAAAGAATTTTCAAGGTGATGCCCTAGGTGAGCCAAAGTGGCATGGCTAGGGATCACCAGTGATTGTAGAGCTAGCTAGAGGGATTGAAAGCATCCATAGATTCAATCAGAGAATGTGGGAAGGTAGGAGAGTCAATGAAGGACCCCCAAAATAGAGGAGGAGTTTAAAGGAGTTACTTTGTTAGCCAAGAAAGTTCATTTCTTGAGTAGATAGTGCAAAAGACCTAAAACCATGAATTTTAGGCATTCATGTAGGGAGGAATGTACAGACAACTCTGAGAGCCAAGAACTAGAAAATAATTAGGTTCTTGATAAAGGTTATTAGGATATGAACTCATTTTTCATACTTTCATGGAAGATTTAAGAGTTGTTACAGAAAAGGTGCACAATTAGGCCTAAAGCTTGTAGCCTTATTTCGGGTGAGATTGCCTTGGAATTTGGAACTCGTTTAGGGTTACATATAAAAGAAAGGTTGTGAGGGTTGGAATTAGTCCTCTTAACATCCTTGAATTTTACCTTTCCAATTTGGGGATGTTTGTGATCCAATTGGATCAGATATTGCAAATGGAGCAAGACAAACCAATTTGAGGTCTAGTGAGGAGTATGTAGAGTTTGAATCCTATCTTGTTGATGTGAACTAGTTTATAGATTTAGGATCTTATGAGAAGATACCTATGGAGCCTAGGGTTAGTGAAAGAACCCTAGTAGGTCATAGAGTGACCTAGGAGTGTCTTAGAAGAGGTCACTAAAGGAGCAAGACTAGTTGCTATATCAATAAATAACTCTAGATTAAACTCAGTTGACTTCATATTTAATGAGGAACCCCAATTAGGGAAAAGCATCTATGGGAATTGTGAGCCATAATAAAATTGTACCCTTCTAAAGTACACTTAGTTAAAAGCTTATCCTATTAAAGATTTACAAACACATTTGCTAAATGTGACCCTTTTAAGGGATTTACCTTAGATCTATTAAGATCTTCATGATGTTAAAAGTGGCCTTGTTAGAGGTCTATAAACACTCTTTTGGAATGTTACCTACTTCTAGGATTTACATATAGGATTGATAAATCCACTCGGTTAAGATATTTTCTCTATTACAAATGTTAATAAGCAACAACAAATTTTGATATGTAAAAATAGCAGCTTACTATGCTTGTTTCAGATCCTTTATGCTCAAATGAATACTAGAATCACATACAACATCAACCTCTGCTTCAGACTGTCGATTCTTCAAAATTTTTTTACTTATTTTTTCTCAATAACTCTATTCTTCAGCTGCTTTTTGTTTGTCAACTTAACTTTCCAGTCTCTCTGTGTTCTCATGTTTCTCATTATTTAAATAGAAATCATTTTTCCTCTTAATCTTGTTGATTAGGTTTTCCATCATTTGCACTAGCCATTCGATCAATTTCTGCACAATGTCATCTCGATAAGTCATTACACTTTTACATTAGAACTTGTGTTTTTCTTGGAACTCATATAATCTGGTTTAACCACTTGATCTTCAGCTTAGATCTTCATCTTGAATTTTCTCTCTCATAGATCTTGTAAAAAACTTTATTTAATTCATTTCCTCATCCAACTCATCACACACACACA
>MU224184.1:1600945-1632169 GCA_018584345.1 Thuja plicata
TCCTAAGACATAAAGATAGACAAATCCCAAGCGAGGATAAGATAGTCATGTAGGAAAATGAAGTCAGCGTATGAGCATAGGCAAAATTATGAAGGCCTAGTATCAGTAGTGCATTGATAGATGGAGCGCAGAACACAAATGACACCTGATTGCTAGGTTTTCACCACTTGGCAAGATCTTTTTCTTTCTTTTTTCTACCAAGATGCCTGTTTTACCAGGTGCTCATAAAGGTACTTTTTCTCTTTTTCAAATTTTTTTCTATTTTTGATTTTTTGAATGTTTTTGTAGTATCAAGGTGCATGTTTACTAGGTTTTCACCAAGGATACCCATTTTGAAGGACCTTTTCCATTATTTTTGGATTTTTTCAGGATCAGTTTTCTGAATGTTTTTGGTGTTTTGCAAGAACTTTTTGCTGTACAGGCTCTGCTAGCTGAACATTAAGCGTAGAATCACTTCAAATGTAGAGTGTTGATAGGATCGGGAAGAACATCTCCCTCAGGTGTAGCTAACTGATAAGCTCAAGTCCCAAAAGCAGTAGTGATAACATAAGGCCCTAGCCAGTTAGGTTCAAACTTTCCTTTCTGCTCTCTGTTAGGCTGGTTCTTAGGATTCTCTTTCAGGAAAAGGTCCCCCACTTCAAACTTGTATGGTTTAACCTTCTTCTTGTAACCTTTGGACATTCTTGCTTGGTACACTTTGAGGTGATCGAACTCTTGTTGTCTGCGCTCATCCAGTAGGTCCAGAGAAATTATCCGATCAATGCGATACTACTCATCAGTAACTAGTCCTTGTAGAGATATCCACAAAGATGGGATTTCAACCTCAATAGGTAGTACTGCCTCAGCGCCATAGACTAGAGAAAATGGTGTGGCTCCAGTCGGTATTCTAATGCTTGTTTTGTAGGCCCATAGTGCCAAATTTAGTTGTAAATGCCAGTCTCTGCCAGACTTGCTCACAGTTCTATGTAGGATTTTGAGGATGTTTTTGTTTGATGCCTTAGCCTATCCATTACCTTGAGGATAATAGACTGAAGAGCAATGTTGAGTAATGTGGAACTTTTCATAGAGGCCATCAATGTCTTGGTTTTTAAATTGGCCCCCATTATCTGTCACAATTGAAGAGGGTATCCCATATCTACAAATAATGTAGTTTAGAATGAACATAGCCACCTATTTTCCAGTGGCTTTGATTAGGAGAACGGCTTCGACCCACTTTGTGAAATACTCAGTGGCGGTAATGATGAACTTGTGTCCATTTGAAGAGTTAGGATATATCTGTCCAACCAAGTCAAAGGCCCATTGCTGAAATGGCCAATGTGTTATAAAAGGTATGAGTTCTCTGGTAGGAGAATGGATGAGGTTTCCATGTGTTTGGCATTTAAGACATGTTTTGGAAAATTGAATAGCATCTTTCTCCATTGTAGGACAATAATAGCCTACTCTGAGCAAGTTTTTAGCTAATGAAAAGCCATTCGAGTGTGATCCACATACACCTTCATGGACATCTTTTAAAGCTAGATCAGACTCTTCTTGTTCTAAACATCAAAGAAGTGTACCATCAAGACTACGTCGATATAGGTTGTTAGTTATGAAGATGTAACGCGATGCTATCCTAATCAGGGATAGTTTCTCATTTCTAGATAGATTGGCAGGAATGGTTTGGTCTAAAAGATAGGCAATAATACTGGCATATCGGGATTGAACGGGAGTGTTTAAGGCATAGATTACCTGATATTGTGGATTAGCAAAGGCGCGGTAGGATATTTTTCCACCAAGAAGTCATAGAGGAATTGCTGTTCCTCCAGTTGTAACATAGATGCCAACGTAACCATAGCATCTGCAGCTTTATTCTCTGATCTTGGTATCTGCTGAAAGGTGAGGAAGACAAAGTATTTTCCCAAATCATCAACTAGTTGTTTGTAGGGTACCAATTTCTCATCTTTTGTTTGGTACTCCCCATTGATTTGATTGATAACTAGTTGGGAGTCACCATATATGTGTAGCTCAACGATCTTCCATTCTATGGCGAGCTTGAGACCATTAACCAACACTTCATATTCAGAGATATTGTTGGTACATGGAAACTGTTGGTTGTATTTATTGTTTTGGCAATTTTCTTCGTTCCTTGTCCTGCTCTCTATGCTTTGGTATTTCCAAATCAGCTACCTCTTGTTTAGTATGGCTTTACCTCTGTCATGTTTTAGGTTTTCAAGTTTGAACTTGTCTCATTTTGTAAGAAACCCTGAAAACCCTAGGCTATCCAAGTGTTAAACGATGAATTTAAACCCTAGGTCATGGCATTCTATTTTGTTGTTTCTTTTTCCTTTCACTTAAAGCATGTGTTTCAATTGAATCACCTTGTCGCGATACGCCAAGCGAATATTCCAAATGTCTTCCCAACTTGGCATTTTTCTCTTGTCACATGGTCTCATTTAGATTCAGCATATTCTTTCAGTGTTCTGAGACTCAGCGATTTCTTCATGTCGGGTAGTCGTAAGATAACAATGTTATAAGGCTTTATGCAGAAGGGACCCACTACTTAGTAGGGTGATCGTGGGAGATTATTAACAGTTATGAAAATTTTCTCAAACTTCATGATTACCTTATGTCGTGTTATTTCCAAATCAGTCAAAGCTAACAGTTAAGTCAGACCTTCAGTCGCGTGGTCTTGAGATGGAACGATGGTTAAGAGATTTTAATTCAAACTTCGCGACTGACCGTCTGTAGTTTTGCAGTAAAGTGTAGTCGACATGTCACAAAAATAGAATGATGACTCAATTCTCTAGTATGCAGTAAGTGAACCAATGACTGCGTGACATGTGTCATAAGGCGGTGGACACTAAAAGGATTATCGCATAGTCGCCAGAAGGAGAAAATGGATTCAGCGACTTCGAGACTAAGTGTTTTCCCTTCAGTCGCAAAGTCTGAGAAAGATTTAAGGGTATGTAAGGAACATTAAGTGATTAAGCGATGGTCATAGGATGAAGAGATAAAAGGATTTGACGGTGGTCACAGAGACTGAGAAGAAAAGTGCCCTGAAAGAAAATTCCTCTGACTTCGCGACTAAGCAAAGAACAGATGCCATCGCTCACTTGCGCATAAGATAAAAGCTGGAGTACTAAGTGGCGCGACTGAGCAACCAAACAGAGTATGCATATTCTTGAGATAAAATTAAACACTCAGTGACAGGGAGATAATCGTAATTGTCAAGAGCAATGGTTATTTGCAAGGTCTTAGAATGAATGGTGAGTTAAATGTTAACTGTGCGCGACTATGATTTCAGTTATGTCACTTGATCTCCAGATTATGACTTGGGTCAACCAAAGTTAAGAAAAAACATTGTCACCAGGTCTTGAGATGGAACCATGGTTAATGACAGAGGCCCACGACAAAGAGACTTAATGCAGTCGCGCAGTCACCTGATCCCAAGATCTAAAAATGGCGGCAGTTTCTTGATGTGACAGTGTGAATCATTCGGTGACCAATCAAAGGCTTGCATTTTGATTATTGTGCAAAAAGAGTAGCTGAGATGTAAGACAGTTGACAAATTACAGTGTGACACATCAACCTTTTTTGAATGCAGTTGGATCACTCTAAGGATTCACTTTCAAAATTTGATTTCCTGTCAAGCTCAGGAACTACGACTAGGTTTTTACTCAAGTTCACAGCATGTCGACTTTATGACAGAACTGATGTTTTTGAATTATAAGTTGTGTACTCTGAATGATGGCTATAAAGAGTTGATGGTGCATTCATTCTCATTCACTATGCTTTCAATTTTTAGAGCCCAATTTGCTAATTTTTCAAAAGAGAGATATTTTTCTCAATTTGCAGTGTTTCCAGAGTTGATCAGAGAGTTCTAAATTGCAGAAAATTGTGCATAGGACAGTCAAATGCTCTCTGTGATAGATTTGTTCCAATATCTGTTAGGATAAAGAGATTCAGAGTGTTGCAGACATGAGCAAAGCTATGAGTGTGGCTTCAACAAGTGGAGGGAGTGAAGAGGAGCAGAAAGGAAAGGCAATTTTCTCTGATGAGTTTCTTCGTCTTCTGCCTGGTTCAACGCAGAATAAAAAGGCTAATGCAAGTGTCCTCCTGGATGAATACAAAGACATCTGAGATGCTATGACTCTAGGGAGAATAGGTTACTCCCTTTTCAATTATTTTTATAAGAATTCTCATAAGCCCATCCCAGTATCAAACCCTTGGACATGTGGTTTGGCAAGGTTACTTGTTCCTGATGTCTTCTTAGATGTAGACCTATTTTTAGACCTATCCAATCACTATGATATCCTGACAAAGACCATCAAAAGGAATGATGGAACTTCCCTTTTAATCTTTAATAGAAACTCATTCATGTAGGCTTTTGGCTTGTTTAGTACCATGTCTACTAAGATTGACATGACAAAGTAGGAGAAGAGGTATAGTTCAAAGCCTGGTATTGCTAAAGGCTTGTTGCAAAAACACATGTCAAAAGAAGTGAAGAAATACTTAGACCCTATGAAAGAGCCTTATCCATATTATTATAAGGATCTACATTTCTACATTAATTATAATGCCTATGCCCTGTGTAGAGTGCTAGGGATAGATGGAGATGCAGAGAAAATCAATGCTGGCATCCTGATGATGGTGCTAGAATTGCAAGAGGTGCATTCAAGCACCAGCTATGATTACATATAGCACATAATTAATGAAATGCATGAAGTTTTTGTTGTAACCTAGAAAATATTAAAGAATCCAAAGGAGGAGGAACCTAAATTCTTGCATTATTCAGTCTTAATGCACCTCCTCTTATACTTCAATTTTACAATGATGGATGTTCATAATCTGACTCCTCAGAGATTCTATCAAACAGCACCAAATCCTATCCAGTTTTGGGCGATGGTTTGGAATTACACTTCTAGGGAGTGTGACTACTGTGCTTTTCATAATTGGATTGTGTATCCAATTGTGTAGAGTTTGGGGACAAACATGACTAGAGTCCCATTAAAGGTTATACAATTTCTCAGGCCCTGTGAGTATACAGATAATTGGCCTGGAAAACATAATTGGGGTGATTTCTTCTTGGAGGAGAATTACACCATTATCAGAGTATATGGGTGTATTCACCCACCTCATTTATTACCATATCATGTGCCTGCAAGAGTAGCTACAATGGAATTCATATGGTAGTTGATGCTAACAGACAATGAGCACTTTGCACCGCACAAAAAGGGGACTATAACCCCTAGGCAGTTCAAAATTTCTAACTTTACAATTGGCAAGAATGTCATTGATGAAGTGGGTCAATGGTTGGGGAAGTACATAATGGGGGCAGCCCCTTATAGATACATTGAACTAGAGGGTTTCATGGCAGGGGTTAGGAAGTTGTATACTCCTACCATCCCTAATACCAATGTTCACTGTGAGTGCATAGAAGAAGATGTAACAAGGAACAGCTTGGATGAAGATGACATCCACATAAGAAGACTGAGAATCCAGAAGTTGTTAAAGCTGCAGACACAAATAAAAATAAATGGGTTATCTTTTGGGGGTTTTTACCCTGATCTCCCATATTTTGATAGAATTAAGGCCATGATAGACAACTATTATGTGCTTGTAGAACAACTGGATACAGTCTTGGACAAGAAAGGTGCTCAAACACCTAAACACTCAGAATTCGAATATGATAGTGGTAGTGACAGTGACTATGCACGTCCTACTATGTCTCCTTTACCACAACAAGCCTCAAAGCAAGAAATGGCTGAGATTCCATAGTTGGAGGGAGCAAAAGAACACATTATAGATCTGACAGTTGCTACCCAGCCTTATGATGTAGAGGAGCTTGCTACAAAGAGGTAGAAATTAGAAGTAGGAAAACCTTCAATGGAAGGGCAAAGTAAGAAAAAGATAAGGCTAAGGCCTTAGTTCCTGGCACCAGGTTATATGATCATAACCTGAGAAAAGCAATCAGGGAAGGCAAGAAACAGCAGCCTGACCTAGAGGATGAAGTTGAGATTCCACTCAAAGCTTGTGTTAATGAAAGATTGCTTGATCAACAAAAATTTCTAGATGATGACAGATTTTTAAAATAGAGGAGTTTAAAGACTTCCTAAGATGGCACAAAATAGATAAAATAAGATCCCAATTAATAGTTGATGGGAAAGAAACAATAACCAGTGAAGCCCTGGTGGCTTTACATAATTATGACCCTGAAGGTGAGGATATTTCACCCGAGGATGCGAGGAAGATGGTGTAGGAAAGTTGAATATTATTGGTAGAGGGATGAGATTTGGCATCTGCCTTTATCATACACCAAATTAGAAGACAGTCAGATCTTAAGATGGCTAGTGAGGTCCAAGTAGGTGACATGATAAAAGGATTTGGGTATAACCCAAAATATTAGGATTTTGCAATGTGGAGCCTAAGCCCAAAAGACCAGAAGCCCTAGTTAGTAAATATTCAAGAAAATATGGTGGGCAATCAAATGGTGTGGTCTGTACAAAATACAGGGGACTTATAAATCTCCCAAATTATGACACACTGGGCTCAACTCAATGAAGACAAGACCAAACAATTTTCTGAGAGGTATACTACCCTGTTGGAAGAAACAAGTGCACTGTCTAAAGATAGGGACATGTGCCATATACAACTATATAAGAGGGATCAGTAGATCAAAACATTAACAGAAGAATTGGAAGCTAAGCCCAAGGTAGTATATGTACCAGCACAACCACCACCAATGCAAATTGAAGATAAACCTAGGTCAGAAGAGGTTGTGGAACAAAAGGTGGATGAAGAAAAAGGAAATGCAATTGCTTTGAAGGCATTGAAAGGCATATTACAACATAGAATTGAGATTCTAAAAGACAAAACTGATGTTGTAGTCAATGCATATAATAAGTTGCCAGCCTTGCATACTGAGGTAATGGGGTACCTTGCTATTTTGAACCCTTACTTCACAAAGTGGTCTGCTAGGTCAAATTTATTTGAGAAATTATCATCCTTACAAACCATAAGACCAGATTTTCCTCCATTAGTCACTGAAGTTGAAGATGAGATCAAAAGATTCAATATCATTCTCTCATTCTTCAAAGGAAAATTATATCAGATAGAGGTTAAATTGAGCCTCTTTTCAAGTGATTTTAATAAGCTTATTCCTTCCCTAAGGGGAGATGATGACCAAGTAAAGGCTATAGATGCCTAGAAGACTGAGTTTGATAGCAAGATGCCTAGTGAAGAGGCATTTCTCTTGGGGATAGATGTTGATATAAAGGGATTCAATAAAATATTGGATGAAGCCTTTAAAGCAGAGACTGATATCAACAAGTTCCTACTTGATGTCAAAAACATCACTGATGCTAGATGGGAAAAGCAAAAGGTGCAGCTATAGAGTACTCAGGATTTCAAGTGGCCATTAGATGATGAAGTAAAGGCTTGGGAAGTTATGTCTACACCAAAGAAAAAGCAGCCTGTAGTAGAAGAGGAAATTTTGGACGATGGGTAAGGTGAACACATGGCACTGCACTGTTCAAGATAAGAGGGACAGTTATTACAAAAGGAGAGTGTAGGTGAGTAGGCGAGCACAGCTATTTGGACTCAACATAAATACTATCAGCTACCATCTAAAAATCTGATTGCAGTCACCAGATCGGGAGAAGAACAAGAAATATCTGTATGACTTGGTCCTTTCACCGCCTCTTCTCGCTCTTTCTTTTTGCCTCTCTTGTAACTTTAGGGTTAGGTTTTCTTTGACCATCCAAAGCTTGTTACATCCTTAAGGGATTTCAAGATGGTTAGAAACCTATATATAGCAAAAGAGTTGTATTTTGTAAAAGGTCTTTGATGTTGCAACATTTTGGAAAAGAGATAATATATTGCAGAATTCAGATGTTCTAAACTTCTGTCTATCTTCTGAACTTGTATAATCTTTCATGTATGGAAAGCTGGATCATATAAATAATATACGGTGCAATTTTTCTCTCTTCCTTTGTTGTCTCTTTATTCTTTGTGTGTGCTCTTCTATGTTTGAGTTTGCAAGGCATTTTGAAGCATTCTGGTTATTAGGTAACTATTTGATTACTTGCAAGTTTCTTTTAAGGAAAGAACTAAGTTTTGTGAGTAGTTTTAGGGAGCATACTGCTTTGTATAGGATTTGATGCAATAGTTTTGAGGTGACAGGGTAACTTGTAAGGCAATTTATCTAAATTGTATGTGGGTTGTAAGGCAACCTACTGTATCTTATTTCTATGATATCTTTGCTTATTTTGACTCTATAGCCTGAAGGATAGGCACTGGTCTAGAAAGTAGTCTGATAATCTATCTTTGTCTAAATTATTCCAAAATATCAAAACCAATTCAATCAAAATACTTTGTTACTAAGAATAAACAAATTGAACTCAGTAAGGACTCTTGACAGCAGGACAGTGTCCATTTTTTTGATTCCTTGAAGAGTGAATCATTAGGTTATCCCTCCTATAAGAAAAGGAAGAAGGATAAAAATCCTTATATCACTGATTCTTGTTATATTTACAATCATGGTTTGTATGGTTGAATCTTGTATCTGATTATGCTTGGTCATTTGCAAGGTGATTTATAAGTTGGTTTCATAAAGATACATAGAAAATCAGTGTCCACATTAATACATACTGTGTAAACAGCAATCATAAAAGGTAAAACCTGTCTGAGTATATGTGGAGCTCAAAAACAAAGAAGGACCTTATCCAGTCCTTAGCAATTAGGCTTTTCTTGTCTCTAAATCAGTATTAGAAGGCATGGTGTTCAAGTAGTTATTTCAAGCACTGTGGTTCATACAATAAAAATCCCTAACAAAGTGGTGACTCTACTGGGGAAAGTTATTTAAAAAAATCATTTTTAAAGTTCTCCCAGAATCTGGTTGTAGACAAGTCTTCATAAGTACCAGAGAAAGAGTTTGGACCATCTGAGTCACCTAACAAATTGGCGACTGTACTGGGGACAAGAGATTTTAAATTTTTGAAGAAGCATTCAGAAATCTCTGGTGTGTTATCCTAGTTGTTGTTATCATACTAACCCTTGATAGTTATTCATTCATCCCAATTTTTTGGGTGGCGACTCTAAAAGGAAAATCTCTGAGATTAGTACAAAATTGATAAATGTCTTAAAAAATGAATACTAGGTCAAAAGTAAGAACTGACCCAGAAAGGGTATTGAATGAAGGAATCCCATCAACCTTAAGAGTTGGAAACTCTTGGAGGAAAAAGAGAAATCAAGTTGATATGGATGAAACTCTTGTAAAAGGTCAAGAAACAAATATCAGAAATGATAGGAATACTATTCAGCACTCTCATGATGGAAACACTTCAGACTATGAGGAGGCTACTAAAAAGGTATTAGATACACTCACACTCACTTCTACTTCAAATGAAAGAGAATAAATTACTACACCTAGTTCAGATTTAGAAGATGCCCCTTCTGATATGCTGGCCAATGAAGAGAAGTTTATTTTGAAGCAGCTTGCCCTAGTTCAACAAATGAAAAAGGAAAGAGAAATAAGAAAGAAAAAGAATGATCATAAGGCTCTTGATAACAATAGAAAAGGATTTCCAAAACACCAAACTGAGAAAGAGATAGAAAAGCCTCAGAAAAACAAAGAAATACCATTCACTCATAAAGCTTCTATTCTACAAATAAATAAAGGAAAACAGAAGATGGGTGAACATAGAGATCAAGAACCTAAATTTCAGAGGCCTATGGTTGAACAGATGACCAAACTAGAAATTTATTTGGAGAAACTGAGAATTGAAAAAGAAACCATGGAAAAAATGTTGGAAAAAGCCGAAATGGAAGCTGCTACAATTGAAATGAAAAAGAAGATAGACTTTTTACAGTCTTCAAAATATTCTTTTTCTGGACCAGATAATAATACATCTTCTAGAGGAAAAGCTACTATGACTAAAGAAGATGATATCTTTCAAAGGAAACCACTACATAATGAGAGGTACAAATAGTTTGATTTTGTTGGTATCCCTGGATACCCTAATGCCTTTCCTAAAGATGTGGGTGACATAGGAGAAAAGCTCCCAAAATTTGTTGGTAATAATGTGATTTCTTGTGAAACACACTTAAGAAAATTCATTGACTTTGTTGATGACTTGAATATCACCCATGAAGATGTACTAATGAAACTTTTTGTTCAGTCCCTTGTTGAAAATGGAAGAGAATGGTTTAGAAGTCTTGCTAATGGCTCTGTTGTTTCCATGGACGAATTGATTGAGTTGTTCAAAGATCAGTATGGAGATAAGACAAATAAGGGCTTTTTATTGAATGAGTTCAATAATATCAAGAAAAGTTACAATGAAGAGGTTACAAAATTTAACACAAGATTTCAAAGAGCTATGCATAAACTATTTCAAAAGATAAAGCTAGCTGAAGAAGTTTGTCTAGCAACTTATTTAAATGCTTATGATTCCAAAATGGGATATGCTTTGAGAGATAAAAACCCTAGGACACTCACTGATTCTTACAAGATAGCAGTCAATATTGAAATGAATAGAAGAGTGTCGGGTAAGTTAAATAGGAGAGATGATCCCAGGTTTAGTAAGAGCAATCTGAAAGAACTAGAGTACAAGGAATATAGAGCTCCTCAAAACAATAAACCTCTTTACAACAATAATTACAATCCTCATAATAGAATGCAAAATAACCCATATGGAACTCAGTTCAAGGATGGAAAGCCTGTCACTGCACCTAAAAGGGAAAGAACAGATAATAAGACTCCAGACCCTCTTCATAGAAATTCAGTCCATTTCTGCAATGAGGAGACTTGGTGTGAAGCTTGTGATGCCCCTCATAATCCTGATTTTTGTATCATTTCCTTGGATCTAAAAGCAAATGAGGAACAAGAAAATGATGAAGGGGAACAGTGTGATCATAGTATGACTAACACTTATTCATGTCATGAAACTGATTCAAATAGTGAAGAGGAAAATCATGATTCCTATGTTTCACAGAGAAGGGTTGAGAATCATCATCAACAGGTCTTATCTGACAGTGAAGTGGATGAAACTAATGATAATATTAGATGCTATGCTCAAAATAGCCAAGAAGTTCCACTCATAAGAAAAGCTTTAGATGAAGAGAAGGCTAGAATTACTGCTGAGTTAGTGAATAAAGCTAGAAGCAATTACCATCTAAGAAACAAGGTGGTAGGTGGAACTAGTAGTCAGCCCTCAGGTGTTTTCATAAAGGACAATAAACCATGCCCTTAGTATGTTCAAAAGAAAGAAGAACCTAGAGAAAATGTAAATAAACATAAGGTCAAGATCATCACAAAAGTTGTAGAGCCAAATGTTATACAAGATGAAAAGGGTCAAGAAAAAATTCTTCCTGTTCAAAAGACAGAAAATAAAAGGTTGAAAGAGCCTTTTCAAAAGAAACACAATGAAGATAATGAAGTTATCATTGATAAGTCAAAACATGCAGATATTTGTTATACTTTGGTTGACATGGGTCAATGTTTATCTCAGATGATAGTTAAGGTACCATTTCTGGAAATGATGAGAATCAAGGAACATAAGGAAAAGGTGATGTCATTATTAAACAGTGTACCCATAATAAAAGTTCAAAACCCACTGGATGTATCTGAGATGCCACCTGTCAAGGGAAATGAGGATGAGATGTTGATGTCTGAGATTCCTCAAATATTCTTGAGTGCTACTTCTTCTCCAAAGGTGGTGGACCCATTTTTTCTTTCATTAATAATCAATGATAAAATGCTCAAAAATTGTATGATTGATTCAGGAGCTTCTAATATATTTATGCCAGTTGAGATTATGAAGGCAATGGGGCTACAAGTTGATACACCCCATGGAAGGTGTAGAGATATGGATTCTAGGGAAGTCCCTATAATTGGTACTATTGAGGCCATGCCCTATAGACTGGCACTTTGCCCTGATGTGGTGATGACAATGAATGTTCTTGTGGTTGACATACCACCTCATTATGGCATGTTATTATCAAGAAAATGGAGTGCCTCAATGGGAGGAAGTATACAAAATGATTTGTCATATGCTACTTTCAATATTGTTGGATAAAATTTCAGTGTTGTAAGAGAAAGCCGAACTCCCCACATGATAGAAAAATATGAGGATACTCATGTGAACTATTGCATTGACATAGACATGGAAAATTTCAGAATGCAAAAATAATAACTTTGTTGTCAAGATCAGAGAGCTGATTCCTTAGGTAAGGAATTAATCTTGAAAGAGAAAGGGATATGGAAAATATATTTTGATGGTGCTTGCTCTAAAGAAGGATCAGGGGCAGGAGTATTATTGATATCCCCATCAGGTACAACTTTTAAATACTCATTTCTGCTAGCTTTTCAGTGTACTAATAACACTGTAGAATATGAGGCCTTATTTTTAGGACTTGAAATTGCTATCAAACATGGTATAAAATGTTTAAAGGTTTATGGTGACTCTAAGTTAGTGGTAGCACAAGTCAGATCCAAATATGCTGTAAAAAATAATAGATTGAAAATGTACAAACATGCTATTTGGGATCAACTTGAGATGTTTGATGCTTTTAATATAACCTCATTGGAAAGGTCAAAAAATATTATGGCTGATTTTCAGGCAAATGTTGCTTTGAAAAATGATGATTTGACCTTACATGGAGTATCAATACTTGAAGTTAAAACAAGACCAGTGGTCCCAGATAACATATATAACTCGCAAGTGTTCCAAGATGATCAAGATATTCTAAGGTTCATGCAGTGTTTAGATCAGTATGAAAACCAGAGTATAGATTGCAGTTCCTTATTAGAATCAAATAATGGAAAGGAATACATCTTTGGAAATGAAGTTGTTCAATTGAGTTTTAATCAGATTCCTAGGGGTTTGGTTGAACTTGAAGCATTGTTTGTTAGTAAACAAAATGATTCAGCCAAGATAAGCAATGCCAACGTTGAGGATTTGGAAGAAGTGAATTTAGGATCAGAAAACAGTCCTCAGATAGTTTATATAGGAAAAGGTTTGGAGTCTCATGTAAGGATAAACCTAATCAGGTTGCTGAGAAAATACAAGCATATTTTTGCTTGGTCATATGAGGACTTGAAGGCATATAGAGAGTACCTTTTTCAACATGAAATTCCTTTGAAATCAGATGTCAAACCATTTAGACAGAAACAAAGGCCCATTAACCCCTTGTTGGCTCCTAAAATGCAGTAGGAATTGATGAAACTCAAGGATGCTAGGATAATTCAACCTATTAGACATTCAACATGGGTATCAAATCTAGTGCCAGTTAGAAAGAAAAATGGTGACATCAGATTGTGTGTTGATTTCAGAAATCTCAATATTGCTTCATTGAAAGATAATTATTCACTACCTAATATGGAAGCAATGTTGCATAAGGTGACTGGTTGTGAATTAATATCAATGATGGATGGTTTTTTAGGTTATAACCGAGTTCTAGTCAAAGAGTCAGAAAAATATAAGACTGCATTTACTACTCCTTGGGGAACATATGTTTATATCAGAATGCCTTTTGGTTTGATAAATGCAAGTGCAACTTTTCTGAGAGCCATGGATGTTGCTTTTGAAGAATTTATTGATTTATTCATGGTTGTTTATCAAGATGACTTGACTGCATATTCTAAGAGGGCTTATGATCATTGTGATCATTTGGGTAAAATTTTTAATAAAGAATTAGAATATGGTGTTTCATTAAACCCTAAAAAATGTCACTTTGCAGTTAAAGAGGGAAAGTTTCTTGGACATATAGTGTCCAGGGAAGGGGTAAGAATAGACCCTGAAAGAGTAAAGGCAATTCAGAAAGTTGTTGCTCCAAGAAACCTAAAATGTGTGCAATCTTTCTTAGGAAAGATTAATTTTTTCAGGAGATTTATAGCCAATTTTGCTGAAATTGTCAAGCCCATTGTGAAGTTACTAAAAAGGGATACTAAGTTTGTTTGGGATGATGAGGCCCAACAAGATTTTGAAAGGATAAAGAAGGCAGTGTAGGAAACTTCAGTGTTGAAATCTCCAGATTACACTAAGCCTTTCTCTCTATTTTCATTCGCATCATTCCATACAATTGCTGCAATTTTGCTTCAGAAAGATGAGTAAGGATTTGAACACCCCATAGCCTTTTATAGTAAATCCTTGCAGGATGCAGAACTTAACTATGAAATAATGGAAAAGCAGGCCTATGCATTGGTAAAGGATGTGAAGTCTTTTAGGCCCTATTTGGTGTGTGCCAAGGTGCAAGCCTATGTTCCACATTCAGTAGTAAAATATATTCTCACACAGTCAGAGGTCACTGGTAAGAGATGCAAATGGATTACAAGGATTCAAGAGTTCAATCTGGAAATCAATATCACCAAATTGGTAAGAGTTCAAGGCTTGGCCAAACTTATGATAGAGGAGAACCTGGATTTAGTGCAATCAAATCAAACAGAGGTACAGGATCAAGCCATTACCAGTATAGAGAGGCAACTATATTACACTGATATTGTTTTCTTCCTCAAAAATGCTAAATGTCCTGATTATCTATCTGATAATCAAAAGAGAAGTTTGAAATTGCAAGCTCAAAGATATTTTTTGATTCAAGGAGATTTGTTTTGGAAAGATAAGAATGGTGTTCTATTGCTATGCCTTGACAAATATCAAGTTGAGAAAGTTCTAATTGAGATGCATGAAGGACAGTGTGGAGGTCACTTTTCTGCTAAGACCACTGCCCATAAAATTTTGAGAGCGGGATATTATTGGCCTACTCTGTTCAAAGATACTTATACACATGTTAGGAGATGTGAACCGTGTTAGAGGTTCTCCAATAAATTGAAATTTTTAGGTGCTCTATTGCTCAACCCGGTGAGCACTGAGTCTCCTTTTACTGTATGGGGCAGGGCACAATTGGATTTTAGTTGCCACAGATTATTTTACTAAATGGATTGAGGCTATCTCCACAAGGAAAGCAACTAGTAAGGTGGTTACTGAATTTTTTATAGAAAACATTTTGACTAGATTTGGGGTGCCTAGTAAATTAATAATGGACAATGCTATGACTTTCAGATCAGAGGAAATGACAAGTTTCTGTGAGCAGTATGGGATTACAATATCATATTCATCCCCATATCATCCACAGGCCAATGGACAAGCTGAGTCTAGTAATAAAAGCATATTGAAAATATTGAAGAGGACTCTGGAACAAAATAAAAGGACTTGGCACACAAAATTGAGATTAGCTCTTTGGGCTGACAGGATATCACTTAAGAAGGCAACGGGCCAATCTCCTTTTGATTTGGTGTATGGTTTACAAGTGAGATTGCCTATTAACAATTCATTGCCTATTTTCCAATTCATTCAAGAGGAACATTTAGATGTCTCTGACAGTATGCAAAATAGAATGATGCAGTTGAATGAATTGGATGAAATGAGAAGAAATAGTCAGAGAGAGAATCTAAAGCTACAACAGAAAATGAAATATATTTTTGACAGGAGGGCTACTGAGAGAAAATTCCAAATTGATGATTTAGTTCTCCAATGGAATGCAAGGGCAGAGGAAAAAGGCAAGCATAAGAAGTTTGAGTCTTTGTGGCTGGGACCATTCATCATTGCAGAAAAATTTGGCAAAGACTCGTATTTGTTGAAAAATATGGAAGGAGATCTCTTTGAGTTGCCTGTGCATGGGCAGTTTTTGAAGCATTTCTTTGAGTAAAGGTTCAAAGTGCATGAGTAAGTTTGTATATATGTTCCTTTCCTTGTCCCTTGTTTGTAAATTATATACATATTTCCCTTTCTGTTCTAGGGTTTTGCTCTGTTGAAGTGTGGTCTGCAACCAGAGATTTTGTAGTTCTCAGTGTAAACTTGCATTTAACCATCCTCAGTTAGAGCCACTGTTGGCTGTATTTCTTGTTTTGGCAATTTTCCTCGTTCCTTGTCCTGCTCTCTGTGCTTTGGTATTTCCAAATCAGCTACCTCTTGTTCAGTATGGCTTTACCTCTGTCATGTTTCAGGTTTTCAAGTTTGAACTTGTCTCATTTTGTAAGAAACCCTAAAAACCCTAGGTTATCCAAGTGTTAAACGATGAATTTAAACCCTAGGTCATGGCGTTCTATTTTGTTGTTTCTTTTTCCTTTCACTTAAAGAATGTGTTTCAATTGAATCACCTTGTCATGATACCCCAAGCGAATATTCCAAATTTCTTCCCAACTCAGCATTTTCCTCTTGTCACGTGGTCTTGTTCAGATTCAGCATATTCTTTGAGTGTTCTGAGACTCAGCAATTTCTTCATGTCGGGTACTCACAAGATAACAATGTTATAAGGCTTTATGCAGAAGGGACCCACTGCTTAGTCGGGTGATCGTGGGAGATTATTAACAGTTATGAAAATGTTCTCAGACTTTGTGATTACCTTATGTCATGTTATCACCAAATTAGTCAAAGCTAACAGTTAAGTCAGGCCTTCAGTCGCGTGGTCTCGAGATGGAACAGCGGTTAAGAGATTTTAATTCAGACTTCGCGATTGACCGTCTGTAGTTTTGCAGTAAAGTGTAGTCAGGATGTCACACAAACAGAATGATGACTCAGTTCTCTAGTATGCAGTAAGTGAACCAATGACTGTGTGACATGTGTCATAAGGCGGGTGGATGCTAAAAAGATTATCGCATAGTTTCCAGAAGGAGAAAATGGATTCAGCGACTTTGAGACTAAGTGTTTTCCCTTCAGTCGCAAAGTCTGAGAAAGATTTAAGGGTATGTAAGGAACATTAAGTGATTAAGCAACAGCCATAGGATGAAGAGATCAAAGGATCTGACGGTGGTCACAGAGTCTAAGAAGAAAAGTGCCCCAAAAGAAAAGTCCTCCTGACTTTGCAACTAAGCAAAGAACAGATGCCATCGCTCACTCACGCATAAGATAAAAGCTGGAGTACTAAGTGGCGTGACTGAGCGACCAAGTAGAGTATGCATAGTCTTGAGATAAAATTAAACACTCAGTGATAGGAAGATAACCATAATGGTCAAGAGAAATGGTTAGTCGCAAGGTCTCAGAATGAATGGTGAGTTAAATGTTAACTGTGTGCGACTATGATTCTAGTTATGTCGCGTGATCGCCAGATTATCACTTGGGTCAGCCAAAGTTAAGAAAACACATTGTCGCTAGGTCTTGAGATGGAACCATGGTTAATGATAGAGGCCTGTGACAAAGAGACTTAATGCAGTCACACAGTCGCTTGATCCCAAGATCTAAAAATAGTGGTAGTTTCTTGATGTGACAATGTGAATCGTTCGGTGACCAATCACAGGCTTGCATTTTGATTATTGTGCAAAAAGAGTAGTTGAGATGTAAGACAATTGATGAATTATAGTGTGACATGTTAGCCTTTTTTGAATGTAGTTGGATCACTCTGAGGATTCATTTTCAAAATTTGATTTCCTGTCAAGCTCAGGAACTACGGCTAGGTTTTTACTCAAGTTCACAACATGTCAACTTTATGACAGAACTGATGTTTCTAAATTATAAGTTGTGTAATCTGAATGATGGCTATAAGGAGTTGATGGTGCATTCATTCTCATTCACCATGCTTTTAGTTTTCAAATCCCAATTTGCTAAAATTTTAGAAGAGAGATATTTTGCTCACTTTGCAGTGTTTCCAGAGTTGATCAGAGAGTTCTAAATTGTAGAAAATTGTGCATAGGACAGTCAGCTACTTTATGTGATAGATTTGTTTCAATATCGGTTAGGATAAAGAGATTCAGAGTGTTGTAGACATGAGCAGAGCTATGAGTGTGGCTTCAACAAGTGGAGGGAGTGAAGAGGAGTAGAAAGGAAAGGCAAGTTTCTCTGATGAGTTTCTCCGTCTTCTGCCTGGTTCAACATAGAATAAAAAGGCTAATGCAAGTGTCCTCCTGGATGAATACAAAGACATCCAAGATGCTATGACTCTAGGGACACCAGGTTACTCCCTTTTCAATTATTTCTATAAAAATTCTGATAAGCCCATCCCAGTATCAAACCCTTGGACATGTGGTTTTGCTAGGTTACTTGTTCCTGATGTCTTCTTAGATGTAGACCTATTTTTAGACCTATCCAATCACTATGATGTCCTAACAAAGACCATCAAAAGGAATGATGGCACTACCCTTTTAATCTTGAATAGAAACTCATTCATCCAGGCTTTTGGCTTGTTTAGTACCATGTCTACTAAGATTGACATGACAAAGCAGGAGAAGAGGTATAGTTCAAAGCCTGGTATTGCTAAAGGCTTGTTGCAGAAACACGTGTCAAAAGAAGTGAAGAAATACTTAGATCCTATGAAAGAGCCTTATCCATATTATTATAAGGATCTACACTTCTACATTAAGTATAACACCTATGCCCTATGTAGAGTGCTAGGGATAGATGGAGATGCAGAGAAAATCAATGCTGGCATCCTGATGATGGTGCTAGACTTGCAAGAGGTGCATTCAAGTACCAGCTATGATTACATACAACACATAATTGATGAAATGCATTAAGGTTTTGTTGCAACCCAGAAAAGATTAAACAATCCAAAGGAGGAGGAACCTAAATTCTTGCATTATTCTATCCTAATGCACTTCCTCTTATACTTCAATTTTACAATGATGGATGTTAATAATCTGACTCCTCAGAGATTCTATCAAACAGCACCAAATCCTATCCAGTTTTGGGTGAGGGTTTTGAATTACACTTCTAGGGAGTGTGACTACTATGCTTTTCAGAATTGCATTGTGTATCCAATTGTGCAGAGTTTGGGGACAAATAGGACTAGATTCCCTTTAAAGGTTATACAATTGCTCAGGCCCTGTGAGTATACAGATAATTGGCCTGGAAAACATCATTGGGGTGATTTATTCTTGGAGGAGAATTACACCATTATTAGAGTATATGGGTGTATTCACCCACCTCATTTATTACCATATCATGTGCCTACAAGAATAGCTGCAATGGAATTCATATGGTAGTTGATGCTAACAGACAATGAGCACTTTGCACCGCACAAAAAGGGGACTATAACCCCTAGGCAGTTCAAAATTTCCAACTTTACAATTGGCAAGAATGCCACTGATGAAGTGGGTCAATGGTTTGGAAAGTACAGAATGGGGGCAGCCCCTGATAGATACATTGACCCAGAGGGTTTCATGGTAGGGGTTAGGAAGTTGTATATTCCTACCATCCCTAATATCAATGTTCACTGTGAGTGCATAGAAGAAGATGTAACAAGGAACAGCTTGGATGAAGATGACATCCACATAAGAAGACTGAGAATCCAGGAATTGTTAAAGCTGCAGACACAAATAAAAAGAAATGGGTTATCTTTTATGGGTTTTTACCCTGATCTCCCATATTTTGATAGAATTAAGGCCATGATAGACAACTATTATGTGCTTGTAGAACAACTGGATACAGTCTTGGACAAGAAAGGTGCTCAAACACCTAAACGTTCAGAATTAGAATATGATAGTGGCAGTGACAGTGACTATGCACGTCCTGCTATGTCTCCTTTACCACAACAAGCCTTAGAGCAAGAAATGGCTGAGATTCCATAGTTGCAGGGAGCAGAAGAACACATTATAGATCTGACAGTTGCTACCCAGCCTGATGATGTAGAGGAGGCTGCTGCAAAAACATAGAAATTAGAAGTAGGACAACCTTTAGTGGAAGGGAAAAGCAAGAAAAAGGATAAGGCTAAGTCCTTAGTTCCTGGCACCAGGTTATATGATCATAACCTGAGAAAAGCATTTAGGGAAGGCAAGAAACAGTAGCCTGACCTAGAGGATGAAGTTGAGATTCCACTCAAAGCTTGTGTTGGTGAAAGATTACTTCATCAATAAAAATTTCTAAATGATGATAGCTTTGTAAAAATAGATGAGTTTAAAGACTTCCTAAGATGGCACAAAATAGAGAAAATAAGATCCCAATTAACAGTTGATGAGAAAGAAACAATAACCAGTGAAGCCCTGGTGGCTTTACAGAATTATGACCCTGAAGGTGAGGATATTTCGCCCGAGGATGCCAAGAAGATGGTGTTGTGAAGTGGAATATTGTTGGCAGAGGGATGGGATTTGGCATCTTCCTTTATCATATACCAAATTAGAAGACAACCAGATCTTAAGATGGCTAGTGAGATCCAAGTAGGTGACATGATAAAAGGATTTGGGTATAACCCAAAATCTCAGGCTTTTGCAATGTGGAGCCTAAGCCCAAAAGACCAGAAGCCCCAATTAGTAAATATTCAAGAAAATATGGTGGGCAATCAAATGGTGTGGTCTGTACAAAATACAGGGGACTTAGAAATCTCCCAAATTATGACACACTGGGCTCAACTCAATGAAGACAAGACCAACCAATTTTCTGAGAGGAATACTACTCTGTTGGAAGAAACAAGTGCACCGTCTAAAGATAGGGACATGTGCCATATACAACTGTATCAGAGGGATCAGCTGATCAAAATATTAACAGAAGAATGGGAGGCTAAGCCCGAGGTAGTATATGTACCAGCACAACCACCACCAATGCAAATTGAAGATAAACCTTGGTCAGAAGAGGCTATGGAACAAAAGGTGGATAAAGAAAAAGTAAATGCAATTGCTTTGAAGGCATTGAAAGGCATATTACAACATAGAATTGAGATTCTAAAAGACAAAATTGATGTTGTAGTCAATGCATATAATAAGTTGCCAGCCTTGCATACTGAGGTAATAGGGTATCTTGCTATTTTGAACCCTTACTTCACAAAGTGGTCTGCTAGGGAAAATTTATTTGAGAAATTATCATCCTTACAAGCCATAAGACCATATTTTCCTCCAATAGTCACTGAAGTTGAAGATGAGATCAAAAGAGTCAATATTTCTCTCTCATTCTTCAAAGAAAAATTAAATCAGATAGAGGTTAAATTGAGCCTCATTTCAAGTGATTTTAATAAGTTTATTCCTTCCCTAAGGGGAGATGATGACCAAGTAAAGGCTATAGATGCCTGGAAGAGTGAGTTTGATAGCAAGATGCCTAGTGAAGAGGCATTTCTCTTGGGGACAAATGTTGATATAGAGGGATTCAATAAAATATTGGATGAAGCCTTTAAAATAGAGACTGATATCAACAAGTTCCTACTTGATGTCAAAAACATCACTGATGCTAGATGGGATAGGCAAAAGCTGCAGGTACAGAGTACTCAGGACTTCAAGTGGCCATCAGATGATGAAGTAAAGGCTTGGAAAGTTATGACTACACCAAAGAAAAAGAAGCCTGTAGTAGAAGAGGAAATTTTGGACGATGAGTAAGGTGAACACTTGGCACTGCTCTGTTCAAGACAAGAGGGATAGTTATTACAAAAGAAGAGTGAAGGTGAGTAGGCAAGCATAGCTATCCAGACTCAACATAAATACTATCAGCTACCATCTACAAATCTGATTGCAGTCGCTAGATCAGGAGAAGAACAAGAAATATCTATTTGACTTGGTCCTTTCACCACCTCTTCTCTCTCTCTTTCTTTTTGCCTCTCTTATAACTTTAGGGTTAGGTTTTCTTTGACCATCTGAAGCTTGTTGCATCCTTAAGGGATTCCAAGATGGTCAGAAAGTTATATATAGCAAAAGAGTTGTATTTTGTAAAAGGTCTTTGATGTTGGAACATTTTGGAAAAGAGATAATATATTGAAAAATTCAGATGTTCTAAACTTTTGTCTATCTTCTGAAGTTGTATAATCTTTCATTTATGGAAAGTTGAATCATATAAATAATATACGGTGCAATTTTTCTCTCTTCATTTGTTGTCTCTTTATTCTTTGTGTGTGCTCTTCTATGTTTGAGTTTGCAAGGCATTCTGAAGCATTCTGGTTATTAGGTAACTATTTGATTATTTGCAAGTTTCTTTTAAGGAAAGAACTAAGTTTTGTGAGTAGTTTCAGGGAGCATACTGCTTTGTATAAGGATTTGATGCAATATTTTTGAGGTGACAGGGTAACTTGTAAGGTAATTTATCTAAATTATATGTGGGTTGTAAGGCAACCTGCTGTATCTTATTTCTATGATATCTTCACTTATTTTGACTCTATATCCCAAAGGATAGGCACTGGTCTAGAAATTAGTCTGATAATCTATCTTTGTCTAAAATATTCCAAAATATCAAAACCAATTCAATCAAAATACTTTGTTACTAAGAATAAAAAAATTGAACTCAGTAAGGACTCTTGTCAGCAGGACAGTGTCCATTTTATTGATTCCTTGAAGAGTAAATCATTAGGTTATCCCTCCTATAAGAAAAGGAAGAAGGATAAAAATCTTTATATCACTGATTCTTGTTATATTTACAATCATGGTTTGTATGGTTGAATCTTGTATCTGATTATGCTTGGTCATTTGCAAGGTGATTTATAAGTTGATTTCACAAAGATACATAGAAAATCAGTGTCCACATTAATACATACTGTGTAAACAACAATCATAAAAGGTAAAGCCTGCCTGAGTATATGTGGAGCTCAAAAATGAAGAAGGACCTTATCTAGTCCTTAGAAATTAGGCTTTTCTTGTCTCTAAATCAGTATTAGAAGGCATGGTGTTCAAGTAGTTATTTCAAGCACTGTGGTTCATACAAGAAAAATCCCTAACAGAAACATTAATTTGTAAGCTTTGGGAATTTTATATTCTTGAGGAGTAATGAAGAGAACCCCAGCTCCAGATCCTTGTTGAGTGAATGATCCATCAAAGTACATCTTCCAGGAATGTTCGGTGAGATGCATTATTGTTTCATCAGGGAATTCAACTAGTAATGGTGTATCATCTTGAAGCGGTGAATCAGCTAGTTGGTCTGCAAGTACCTGTCCTTTGATAGCCCTTCTTTCAACATACTCAATGTCAAACTCACTGAGGATGAGGACCCATTTTGCCAAATGGCCTGTTAATGTTGTTATACTTAAAAGATACTTAAGAGGATTGATCTTAGCTATGAGTTTGATTGTGTGAGAGAGCATGTAGTGTCTTAATTTCTGTGATGCAAAGACAACTGCTAAACATGCTTTCTCAATAATGCTATAATTGAGCTCATAGGTGACTAGAGTTCTACTAATGTAGTAGATAGCTCGCTCCTTCTTTGTTTCATCCTCTTGTGCCTGTAATACTCCTAGTGATGTTGTGGTAGCTGAAATATATAGGAGCAAAGGCTTCCCATGAATAGGTGCCATAAGAATTGGTGGCAAAGCTAGGTAGGCCTTTAATTCTCTGAAGTTGGTTTCGTAGTGTTCATCCCTATTGAATGTAACCCCTTTATGTAGTAGTTTAGTAAAGGGTTGTGCCTTATCTGCAAGTTGGGACATGAATCTCCTAATAGACTTGAGTCTCCCTTGTAGTGTCCTCATTTGACTGATATTACGAGGAGGAGTCATCTCTAGAATAGCTTTGACTTTTGCTAGATCTACCTCAATTCCTTTTGCCGATACTATGAATCCTAGGAGCTTTCCTGATTGAACCCCAAAGGCACATTTCTTTGGATTGAGTCTGAGTTGAAATTGCTCCATCTGATCCAATATTTTTCCTAAGTCTGCCATATGAGTACCTCTTTCTTTGGATTTTTCCAGTCTATCATCGACATAGTCTTCCATGTTTTTGTGCATCATGTCATGGAATATAGTTTTCATAGCTCTTTGATACGTTTCCCCGGCATTCTTTAGCCCAAATGGCATGATGTTCTAGTAAATGTGCCCCATGCACATGTGAATGAAGTTTTCTCTTGATCCTCAGGAGCAATTTTGATTTGATTATAACCTGAGAATCCATCCATTAGGGAATACATCTGGTAGCCAGCTGTGAGGTCTATAATCATGTCAATATTTGGTAAAGGGAAGTCATCCTTTAGACATGCTTTGTTGAGGTCCCTGAAGTCTATGTAGATCCTAATAGATTTATTAGTTTTAGAAAAAGGGACTATATTGGAGATCCAAGCTGCATAGGCAATGACCCGAATGAATCTAGCTTTTAACAACTTTTCTAATTCTGCTTTCACTAGTAATGCAACATGAGGGTGCATTTTCCTAAGTTTTTGTTTCACAGGCTTGATTCCAGGAGCTATAGATAAGTGATGCATAATGAGATGAGGATCTAGTCCTGGCATATCAGTGTAGGACCATGCAAAGTTGATCTTTTTCTCCTTTAGAAATTTTGTGAATTGTAGCTTCTCTTCTTCTGATAGGGATTGTGCTAGATGAACTATCTGAGGATCTTCAGTAGTGCCCAATTTCACTGGTTGTGTTGGTTCAATTAATACTAAAGATCTTTCCTGAAAGTGTTCAGGGAGGATATCAAGAGTCTCATCCTTTGGCGCCTCCGAGAGGTTTTCACCATCGAATATGTCTTTTTTCTTTACTATTTTGGGATCTGATACTGCCACAGAGTGGTTTTCACCATCAGTCCACTTCTTCTTTTTATTTTTCAATTTGTGACTGAGAAACTTGATATCTTCCTGTGACATGTTCTCGCTCCTTGCATTGGTGGAAGAAGGGTGAGGTTCACAAGCATTAAGGTAACAAGCCAGGGAGTGGTCATTGGAAAATGTGAGCATAGGGGTAGGATCTATTTCAGTCCAATCAATGAGGTCTAGAAGTACCAATTTTAGGGAGTCGGGTTCTAAGAGGGACAGCATCGTGTTAGTATCAAAACTGTTAACTGACATGACATGGTCTGTTAAGTCAATATCTTCAATGTTTAGGTCAATAAGAGCAAGATCATTCTTAAAAGGGTTGTTATCAAGCATATATGGATCAAAATCTAGGGAATCATCAGTAGATAACTCATCATCATCTCTTTGTAAGAGAAGGCTTCTTTCTTGTAGCCTATGGAATTCTCTTAGAGTTATGTATTCACCATTATTTTCGTCGATGATTAGAGCAAGGAACTCTTCTTCTTCTTCCAGATGATCAGTTTCTTTGGGAGGGATGTCAGGATGCCTACTAGGAGCTACGGGAGCTGCAAACATCTGAATTGTGTCTATCCCAATTTCTTCAGAAGCAATGGATAACCCATCATACTCATAGTCCTGAGAGTCTATGACATCATCATCAGATCTATTCAAATATTCAGCAATGTTGATTTGATCAACATGGTTAGCTACTTGTAGATCAAAGTGAGGTAGATCTAAGATATGTGTAATAGTGACTAATTGCCCCCAATTAGGATGTAAATTCTATGGTTGGGGTTCCTCTTGAGTGATAGTAGCTATGGTGTCTCCAACTTATTGAATGGGTGGTTGTCCTAGTAGAGGAGTATGAAGATCTTGTGGTACCTCAAAGCTAGGTACATAGCATTCTCCTTGATATTCTGGGTTTTCTGCACCAACATGTAGTAATCTCTCATAAATCCATGGGTCTGAGACTATTTCATATGTTTTAACACTTTCTGCTTCAGAAGGTGGAATCTTCTTTGGAGAAAGTTTGTTGAATTGAGTATTAAAGCCCAATCCTGTTTTATCTTTGTTGGGGCGGAATTCCATGGGTATAGGTTTGATGATCCCTCGTCCAGTTTCATTGAGAGGTCCTTTGCCTTTGTATCCCATTTGTTTGAGGAAATCATATCATTTTCCATATTGTTCCGGGGATATCTTTACATTTTTGACCTCAAACGCCACTGGTTCTTCTTTGTAAAGCCAATTTAAGACTACCTGCTCTTCTGTGTTATTTTAAGATGACTTAGATGCCTTTACCATACCAGTAGCTTTGTGTACTTCTCATTCCTATACTGCAAGAGGTGTGAATTTTGATGATGGTTTTCCATATGATCTTGGTGATACTGGAAGCTCTATCATTGAGGGATTCAGGTCCAATTTGTATTCTCCCATACCTGTTTCTTGAAGTTTCAATGTTTTGCTAAAGCCTTTCATGACCATGTCTTTGGTAGTTTCAGGAGCAACTTCATCCATAGCCTCCTTGTTGTGGGGAATCATGCTACCTGCTTTAATATTGTTGCAAGCGTAGTTGGCATCTGCAGGAATTGTGACCTCTATTCCATTATGTGGAAATTTGATGCATTGATGATAGGTAGATGGTACAGCCTGCATCTCATGGATCCATGGTCTCCCTAGTAGAATGTTGTAGACTAGTGGTAGATCCAGAACCTAACATACAAAATCTCTTTCAATCGGTCCAACTCTGATGGGTAGACAAATAATACCTCGGGAGGATCTTTCTTCCTCATCATATGCTTTGATGGTTATTTTATTTCAGGAGTCAATCGTTTTCTCTGAGAGGCCTAGCCTCCTGACAAGATCTAGTGTACAGATATTTAATCCGGCACCTCCATCTGTCAATACACGTCTAACACGGGATTTATGAATAAGAACTTTGATATGGAGAGGTTGATTGTGTGGATGGGTCAATGATTTGTCATCTTCCTCAAAAAAGGATAGATAATGTGGTGTTGAGATATGATTGACCATCGCTTGGAAATTGTTTATATCTATATCCTTTGGAACATTAGCAATGTGTAGAGCTTTTTCTAGGATTTCTCTGTGCACATTGGATATTTTAAGCAATTTGAAAATGGAAATCTTGGCAGCAGTTCTTTGCAATTGATCCACCAAGTCATATTTTTCTCCAGGGATAGTGACCACATGTTTTTCTCTAGGTTTAGGTATAGTGATAATAGGAACCTTGGGTGTAGATGTCTGTTTTGGAGGTCCCTTGATCATAACCTGTGATTGGCTCCGGGTTATAGCATTTATGGAGGATGAGGCTCCTTTGATGGTGACCATGTTGACAGATTTGTTCTTAATGTTAAGCATGTTGATCACATTGTCACTTTTGGAGTAGGTGTAGTGTACCTCATTACCTTTCCCTTTGGATGTTTCTCCTTGATTGTAATTGGGGAATGATTTGTTAAATGCTGTGTGATCCTTGTTTGTAGTGTGTCGATCTACCTTGATTTTACCCCCTTCAATGAGGTCCTGGATAACATGTTTGAGCTTGAGACAATTATTTGTCTTGTGTCTCTTGTTTTTATGGAAGATACAGTAAGAGTTATCATCCCACCATCGAGGTTTAATAATTGGTTCCCAAGGTTTAGAATCAAGAATTGTGAGGACTTTGTTATCCACCAATGTTTTTAAGACAGTCTCAAGAGGTTCTCCCAAAGGTGTGCAAGTTCTTTGGGGTTTTGAATTCCATGTTCATCCCTTGTCATTATCATTGTTGGCTTTGGGAATGGGTGGTGTTATTTTAGCCTCTTTGCTTGCTTGCATACCGTTGGTAAGATTGAATGCTTCATTTTTGGAATTAATGTGGGAAGCATCAACCACTCCATCATTGACAACATTTTTATTATTTTTCCACCATTTAGGCTTGGAATTGGAGCTACTACCTTTGTTTTCATTTTGAAGGGTAATCACCCCCTTTTTGACCATGACCTCTTCGATACAGAGAGCGTTCTTAATCATCCTGTCGAAGCTAGGAGAATCTTGCATTTGTAGAGTGTAGCTCAATTCAGGTATGAGATTATTAACAAAGATCTCCATCTTTTCTGTTTCAGGGATGACTCTTGAATATCGTGCAAAGATCTTCCTCCGTCGTTGTAGGAAGTGTGTAAAGGATTCCCCTATTTTTTGCTTGGTATTACATAAATCCATCATGGTAACATCGTGTTGAATGTTGTAAGAGTAGTGTTGAATGAATCATTGTATCAACTCTTCAAATGTCTTGACTTTGAGATTCAACTTTGAAAACCACTCCATGGCGTTTCCTCCTAGGCTTCTTGGGAATAGTCTCATGAGGTAAGTGGGTTCATGCATATATTCGATGTTAAGAGCACAAAACTCTCTCACATGGTCATGTGAATCAGTTTCCCCAGTGTATTTGTCATATTTTGGTCTTGCCACATTAGGAGGAAATGGAACCATAGTGATACTTTTATCAAAAGGAAAGGGACAAATGGCATCCAAAGAGTATTTTTGGTTTGTCCTTCTCTTGTTTGAGGTTTGTGAGCTCGGTTTGCATTTGTTTGAGCTGATTAGTGAGGATGGATATGGGGTTTGGTACCTCCTTTTCTTTGAGATCATTTACATCAAAAGTCGGGGGTAATTTAACACCTGGGGATGCAAAATGGAGAAAGTAATTTTCTTTGTCATCTCCAATTATCCATTCCAATAGTTTGTAGACTCTTTTGCTTTGTTTTAGCTTTTCATATTCATCTTCAGGGATTTCTTCATCACTATCGGACCCAAATGGATTACGTTCAAACCTGGGTCTTTCTTCCTCTTCTGAGCCTATGGATTGTGCTTGTTTGCCATAACCCTCAAAGGCTTTACTCTAATCGTTAGTGTTGCTACCCATTTGAGGTGAATCAAGATCAAACAGGGAATTGCAAGAAGTTTCTCCTTGAAAGTGCAGTGTTTTAGGAGGCACTTTGGATTCTTCAGTTGTGTACTTGTTGCGTCTTGTGTTAACCATGAAGTTTGTTTCTCAACTTCGTCAACGTGTCCCAATAGTACTAGCAAGGTTTCCAGATCATTCAAGTCGGTGTGTCTAGGTAGAAGTAACTATTTGTTTGTTTGGTGGATGTAAATGATTCCAGCATCAGAGGGTTAGAATGCCCTAATAGTGAGCTGGGAACCAAGTTGTTGATAGAGAATGGGTAGACCACACGTATTGAACAGATCGTGAAAGACTGACTAAGCATGCAAGGTAGGCATTTTGAAAGTGTTTTGAAAATAACAGTAGGGAGACCAAGAGAGGCAATAGGGACCAGCTAAAGAGCCAAAAGGGTACCTAAAACAATTGAGACCTCCTAGGAAAGACTACTAGAAATGCCCACTATCCAGGATGCGAGCTCCCAGATACGAGCCTCTGACAGAACCAGATGTGATCCTAAACCTTGGATATGATTCTAGAACACTGAATGCGACTGGTTTCTTGACCAAATACAAGCTTATGCACCAGATATGACCCTAAATATGGAATACGACTCAGGAAATCTCGGATGCGATCTTATGATGGACTTTGTCAGTTTAGTTCATTTTGAAAATTTTGCGTTTTGAGGAACGTGAATTTGTTTGTCTCCAAATTGCATCGAAGGGTATTTTTTCAGATGTAAAATATATTTGTACTCCAGGGTATGAAATTTATTTCTTATTTATGAGGAGATTTATCTTTTTAGTGATCTTTTTAACATATCAGACAATTTTTCTTTGTTAGAAGGGGTGGATCTAAACATGCATCTTTTTCCTATTTTCTAGGTGGAGAATAAAAATTGTTTGCTCATTGACTTAGGCACACACTCAAATGCTAATCAGAATACAACCATCACCAAGCACACATTGGCTCCAGTCATGATGCTGTATTAGCCGACTCCAAATGAAAGTGAGGGCACGCTATGATGAGTGTCTTGGGGCAATTACTTTTTGCCTTGCACAAAGATTATCACCCTTTTGGGGATGAATCAGAAATTCTTTCAGTTGAATGTGTTGTAGATTATTGGGCGATCCATTCAAAACTATCCCCCATAGAATTGCACAAGGCGAAATTGAGGCGTATAGCCCTATGAGTACCTGAATATATATAGTTTCACAAGAAAGATTGAAGCAGCTCTGCTCTATATATACCCTGATATGTTCAATGAATGATGTCAAAATTCCAAGAACAAAACCAGTTCCATCTTCTGAGGCTTTAGCCTACAAGGAAGCAACTATTTATAGTGAGTTGGAAGGGTCGGCGTAAGACCTGTCCTCACTTGGGTTGTTCCCGGGAGATTTTCTCCTCAACCAGCAGGCCCTCTACTGTTAAAAGAGATTGGTAACCAGGATTGGTGAGCTTAGGAGTTCTAGATTTCTGATTCTTCAAAATAAGAAGAGCATACTCTCCTATTCCATGTCGTTTTCTCCCCAAACATAATAAACAATGGTTCTTTTCCCCAAGCTATGTTGAGCTTGTTTTAATGTTTCCTGTTCTAAAGAAGACAGCAAGGGAAAGTTTGCCTTGTTCATTTACCACATTGATTTAATGATTTGTTTTGTTCAATTTCTGATCCCAAAAGAAATTATAAGATGAAGCTTGTTCAATTAAACCACATTTTTAATTCTTTTCTTGTTCAATTACTTTTCCAAATCAAATTTTAAATGAGGTGTTTTTCTTGTTCAATTATCCCCAATTTTATCACAAATGATAAGACAACGTTCGAATTTCTGATTTTTCTTAAGAGGAAAAGAGCATAATATCTAGTTGCTTATCAAGTGGGAAGAAATGGTTTTTAGTTACGAAAACTGGGAAATAGAAGTCAAGACGGATGGGGTATGGGTATCTTGTAAAAAACCACATTAGTACTTGCTTAGTCTGACTCCATGAAACCTGTTAAAGTGACTTGAAAGCACTTGTTAGGCTACAAAACACAGAAACACAACTAGTTGAACTTGTTGGGATTAGATAAATTAAAAGGTCAAGCTTGAGAACTGGATGCGATCCTAAATTCTTACCAGATGCGATGAATTATCTGGGATACAATCTTATTCCCCATATATGATCCTGTGCTGACCAGCTGCGACTGAAAACCAGATGCGATCTGAGAAATCCCGGATGCGATTCAGAAACCACGCGGTGCGATGGCGTATCCGGGATGCGATCTTGCAATCATATTTGTGATTTTATGTCTGATTCTTGAGTCTGTAAATGGTCAAAAATGGTTAGAAAACAAGGCTAAAATCAAAATTGTGCCACACGGTGGGTGCCAAAAATGTGTGTGTGTAAATGGGTACCTATCAGAAACAACACAAACACTCAATAGGTCATTGCATTAGCATAAATGGTTAGTTAAAATATTAGAAACCACTAATATCAGCCTATTACCTTCTAACTAGAAAGAGTGTAATGAATAACATATTTAGCCCTCAGAATATGCTATAAATCAGTGACCAATACTATTCTAGTATGAAGGATTTAAGATTGAAACAAGCTAAAAAGATGGAAAAGCATATATTCTAGCTCTAAAAGATGAGATGAGAACAATGTAAAAACATGAAATGAGAGATGAAATATTATTCTAGGATTAATCTAGCAGCATAACAATGCATTTTCAATCTAAGGTACTAAAGGCCTATTTGCTCTCAAAACAGGCTTCTATTTATAGAAGAATGGGAGAGAGAGACAGGGGGGACAAGGTTCATTTATGAATTTGGAGGCTCATAAATGAATATGTAAGAGCCTTTAATGCCTAAGGCATTAATAAGGCATGGGAGAGACATGGGCTTAAGGTCTTCATATTAATGAAGGCAT
>MU224184.1:1633656-1654021 GCA_018584345.1 Thuja plicata
TATATATATATTGAAGTATTTCATATAGAAATCAGAATTTGTGTTCTAATATTTGGATCAATTTCATTAAGTTTATTTGTATGAATATTTCTACATAATAACTAACCTGCCAAGAAGTAGGAGCAGCTTGAGAGTGGTTGACAACATTTAAAACAGGACATTGAAGTCCAGCTCCAACGGGTAACCATCATGGCACCAGAACACACGGCTACTAAAAATGAGGAGCCACTATTCCAAAAATGCAAGAATGTAGCTCTACTATATTCCCTCTACGCCCATCATCATGTTGACTTGGTTGCCCAAACTTCATTGCATATGTCGTGGGCTATTACATTTCCCTTTTCTTCTCTAGTGTGATTTCAGTCAGATCTTTTCTTTTCTATTTTAGAATAAAGTGTCGATCCTCTATTTATAGGGATTTGACTGTTAGTTTGTAAGTTCAGGATTTTTTGGAATACATTGTTTGTTGCATCTTGCATAGTAAGTTAATTTCTAGTTTTATGTATCATTCTTATGTAATCAGTTTTGCAAATATAATGAAGTGACTTTTGGTTATCTGTTGTGTTAGTATATTAGAAAAATTTGACTGAGGGGGCCCACTTGGGAGGTGGATTAGAATAGAGTAGAGTAGATTTACTTTCAGCATTCCCAACATTTTAGATAGAAGATTATAGTTTCTTCCTATAGCATTGTACTTTGTGAATGTTCCTGCAACACTTGCAAGGATAGTTATAGTGAATTCTCTAGGTTGAAAGAATAGGCATAAGTAGAGTTTACAATTTGTAGCATTCGTTTCAGTAAGGAGTAAGTGTGTTTCCTTTATTGTAACTCTATTATAGATTCCTTTCATGCATTATACCTTCCTGTAGCATAGGTAGAATGACTCTTTAAGGTACTTGGTGCACATACTATGTAATACCATTTCAAGTATACATCCCCGGGTTGAAAAACTAAATGCACCTCATGCTAGGATAAGTAATCCTTAGATTGAATAAACTATTCCTAAGAGAGGCTTTGGGCATGATTACTAAGCACCTATTATGAGGCGGTTCATTTTTGGCGCCACTCTCAGGGATGGTATCATGCTGAGAAACTTTATGAGTCATCTTTTTATTTTATAGCTAGCTTTTAAATAGTGGTTTGCAGTCCTAAATTTTCTTTACAAGTGTGAAGAACTCATTTTTATGCATCGAAGGGAAAGAAAAAGAGATGAATATGGAAGATTTCTTCCAGGAGAGTATACCAATTTGAACAAACAAGTTGAAGAACCTGAGTTACCTTTTGTTGATGCAAGTCTAGAGTTTCCTACAACATCTTCCTCTGGAGCAGAGCCTTTTGATATAAGTGGTCCTTGACCTTTTGCTGAAATTTTGGCCAGCTTTCTCGATAATTCCAACCCAAATGCAATTTTTGTTAACAATCTTGTAGCTAATATTACTTTCCAACAGCAACTCTAGTTCCTAATACCTTCACTAATGGCACAACCTACTTTCTCATTTCCTCTTCTAAGCCTTATAAACAATGCTAATCTCAAAAATATACCCACTACCACACTTCTGAAGTTTTATGGCTTGATAACTGAAGATCTTGACACCTTTTTGTTCAAGTTTGACATCCTCTATCATATCTTTGACTATAACACCGATGCCCACAAACTCAAACTGTTTCCAGCAACACTAAAAGAATCAGCCTTACGATGGTTCATGGGCTTAGGAGCAAATGTAGTAGGCACCTGGGATGAGATGCAAAATTTGTTTCTGCAGAAATGCAAAGAGTATTGAGAGGGGAGTGACCCAAGGAGAGATGAAATTTTTAGAATGTTTCAAAAGGAGGATGAAACCTTGGAGGATTATGTTTCACATTTCTTATACACCATGCAGAAGAATCCCCAATGTGCTGGCTGAGGATTCACAAAAACTAGTCTTCTTAAGAGGAGTATATGACAGTTGTCTAGAAGCACTAGACCTCATGGCTGGTGGGGACATATCCCAATCTTTTTGGGATGAACTCAAGAAAATTTGTCTCAACTACTCTAGATCGATTGTGAATAAAGGCAGAGGATATCGGTCCACAATCACTAAAGGGATTAGTTAGGGGGTTTGAAAAGATGGAGATATCAAACTTTCTTACAAATTTCAAGCAAGATATCATTAATGATGTTGCTACACATCTTGACACCATGAATGCCAAGAAGAATCATGCAGATGTTGAATCACAGTTAGCTGAGTACTATCCTCATTATTATAAACAAAAGAAAGACTATGGATGAAAGCTGGTGGTGAACCTAGAGAATCAAGACTTGCCTAATGAGTACATGAAGATAGAAGGAGAGGATAAGAAAGTGTTCTTCTTTGCTAAACATCGACCATGGGCTTCTAGACAAGGTATGCCTCAGGACCCATTACAATTTTCAAATTCTTACAATAATCAATGGAAAAACCAAAGTTATCCCAACCCTTCTCAGTACTCTTAGCCTACTTGGAATAACCAGTGGCCTAACTATCAAAATAATGAGTGGCCTAACCAAAAAAATAACCAGTGTCCTAACCAAGAAAATAACCAATGGCCTTAGCCTCAAAATCAATGGCAACCACCGTAAGGAAATTGGCAGAAAAATAACCAATGGAGGGGGCCTCCATAGTGGCCTAACCAAAATCCTTCTTTTCCACAGTTACCACCTCTAGTGCCTCCTCCTGCAATAATGCCACCTCCTTCATTCACTATTCCTAATCCAAATCCAACCCAATTACATGCTCAGCCATAGCCTAATCCCAATAAAAAGCAACAGTAGTAGCCAATGTATACCACAGATACTCAACTATACCCTACCTACGCACTAGAGATATCTGATATCTATTTGAGGTCTGATACTACTCTTCCTACACCTGAACATCCTATTATCACAAAATTTGTAGACACTCTTGTAGTATCAGCACCTCTTCCAGAGGCTACACTACAAAATACCACCCAATCAACTCATAAATCTAGCAAAACTAATGTTAAAACCTTATTTGATCCTCCGTTTCCACATAAGCTTGCCATAGAACTGTTGGAAAGTTGACACTCAAGGTGTATATGACTTATTGTGTGTTTTCATTATAGAAACAGAGTCATATGGAGTTTTGAAAGTAAACTTTAAAGATCAAAATTGGCTAAGAATAGAAAACAAAATAGTATATAGTTATTCAATTAATCAGAGTACCAGCGTACATGCGTATGATCAAGTCAGACTATGCACATTCATACCTAAGCTCTATGATTTTTTTTGTGTTTACCCTATATATGCATGGTATGGAATGATAGTACGGAGAAGTTACAGGAAGATTAAGTGCCACTAACAATTCAAAAAATAGAGTATGGAGATGACCTCAGATTTTGGATTACCGTATAATATTTTATTTTGTAAAGGCTATGCGCCTATTGTAATAAGTTTGTAATTATGTCTTAAATATTCATGTAAACAGACTTAATACAATTTGTTTGGAAGCGTTGTGTATGTTGTTTTTGGGCTGACTAAGGTCTTGTATTTAGTTTTTTTTATTCAGGCATGTATATATACTAGACATGCACTTTTGTATTAAGTATTTCGATGAAAAAGAAGCAGAGAAGAGATTTAGAAGAACAATATAAGGAAATCAGCACAAAGTAGAAATTTTCAAGAGATCAAATCATCTACACATAAATGGAACTGATCAGACAACAGTGTCATTACAACAGTTCATCTTTTGATATAGTATATATCAATTACCTGAAGGTTGTAGCCTTCATCTTATTGAGCAGTGAGCTCTGGCAGTGATCCAACCACCTTTAATAGGGTTTTGTAAAGAATCCTAATAGGGTCATTGTACTTGCATTGTAAAGACTACTCCTAATAGGGAAAAGGAACTCTAACAAGTTCATTAGACTAGTACAATCATTTGTGGGTACTAATTCCCACTGGGGTTTTCCTCTAATCAAGGTTTCCCCGTAATCATATCTTGTGTTATGAGTTATTGTGTTAGGCTTCAATTTTTATTTATTTGAGTTAAGTTTCAAATTTTTTAAATAAAGACAAAGTAACAAACACTGATTCACCCCCCCCCCCCTCTCATTGTTTCTAACGATTGGTATCAAAGCTCTGGTCCTCTAAAAGAAAGTTTAACCACTTGAGGAGATCATAGATTCAACAATAGAGAAACATCTAAAAAATAATCTTGAATCATCCGTTGATGATCTTAATAGATCTTAAAAATAAAATGAAAAACTTAAACTAAAATTTGATGGCTCCCAATACTTATCAAAAAATTAAGGAAAGATCTAAAAGATTTCTCTATAAATGATTTGGGAAAAATGGTCAAAAAGATGAATGAAGAGAACATGTCTTTGAAAGATAAGATTGAAGATATAAATGAATAGCATACTAATAGCCTAACTAATATTGAATAAAAGACCAAAGAAAGTAAAAAATTAGATGATGAAATTATGCAAGAAAATATGAAGATCTTAGAGTTAGAAAACATCAAGAAAAAGATTGAATCTAAATTAACATAAGCAAAAGAGAAAATTGAGAAATTACACAAAAGTTCTGATCTAATTCAATCACAACTTTATACATAGAAGCTAAAAGATGATACTATTGGTGTTGGATATAGTGTAGCTAAAATTGAAATTAATGCAATGCAAGAAAGAAATAAAGCACAAGAAGAATCTATAGAAGCAAAGAAAATTGAGAATCTTGCAGAGGGTAATACAAAACCTCCTAAAGATGAACACAAGCCATTTAGCTGAACTTGTTATGCGTGTAACAAACATGGACACCTAGAAAGAGATTGTAAAGAGGTAAGGCCTTTCAATGGCTACTGTTACTCTTGCAATATATTTGGTCATAGGGCTATTCACTGTAGAACAAGTCAAAGAAATCAATCACAATAGAACCAAACAAATCTGAATCAATACAATTAGAGAAATCAACCTCAAAGAAACTATCAGAACATTACATGTCAGATATGTAATTATAATGGGCACATAGCCAAGAAATGCAGCATGACAAACAATATCAATAGACCTCCAAACATTTATCACTCATGAAACAAAGCAGGACATATCTCAAGGTTTTGCAGGTCAAGAACTCAGAAAGAAGAAAAGCCTAAAGAATCATTATTTGAAGAATCTGGTGAAGTCAAGTTTGTAAAAGCTACAGAATATTTAGGTAAAATGTGGGTTGAAATAAAGAAATAAAATGATGAGAACAAGCTAGTAGATGCATCCATAGTGGACACACCTTCTACTTCTAGTTAGATGACCCTCATGATCTTAGGGGGAGCTATTCTAGATCTGAACCCCTGCATGGATGGTATACTCACCTCTGAGTATGTGCCTATGGATTCATGTATTTGGTGACGAATTGAGGAAGTATGCATGGAAACATATCTTGAACTTGGATAGAAGCAAAGATTGAAATTATCAATGTAAACCGTGTTACAACAACAAGCATTAAATATTGTAAATTTTATATAAGTTAGTAAAGAGATCTCTCATCTTCACTTTTACATTTGAGATTAAGCATTCAGAGAGAACAAAATATTTTAGCATCAAAGCATCAACAGATAACTGTTGATTGGTTAGCAAGGTGAAATGAAGTTGAAATGGAACCCTAGCATATGCATCATTTCAAAATCTCTAGAAACCCTACTTAAGAAAGTAACAAGTAATGGATACTCTTACAGTGTTTGACATCTCTAAGAAGAAAAAATATGTGTTTAAAAAGCATCCATTCAAGTCTATACTAGATGATATAGAAGGGGCATTTTGCAAGACTCTGCTAGGAGTCGTACATGTAGAGGACATTCACGCATACATCTATTGTAAGAAGGAAACTATTGGAGATAAAATCATAGCAACTCTTATGGCATCAATGATGAAACCATATTATTCATTCAAAGATGAATACGCACAACTCACTAATAACCCTATCATTGAGTATTCAAACGAGTATGAGTTCTATGAACCAGAATGGGTTAAAATCCTACTTAGTAGGATACATGATGATCTATATTGGATTGGTGAATTTCCTTTCCACATTACTGTTGATCTTATTCATGAGATAACCAGACTCCCTAAGGTTGGACCATGGTGTAGGAGCACCCTTAAGGTCTACTAAAATATCTTAACTATTTTGGCTTGTAGGTTGGTTTGGCCAACCATCCATGAATAAGGACTAAAATATAAATTCCCTAGTGTCTATTTGAGGTGTGGTTTATGTTTGGAAAGATTAGGGTTGAGTTGTTTGAGTCTAGTTTATTCTAGGAGTCTAAGGCCTAGAAGTCAACTCAAAAGTCAAAGAGTTGACCAAAGTCCCAAATTGGGAGGATTTAAAATTTTAAGTTGTTTTCTAGCCATTCAAGGTCAATTGGTAAATTTTGGAACCAATTAGGACACTCAAAATGTGAAAATTACAATTTTGACAAAAGTTGTCAAAGTGGGTCATAACAACTTTTAAAGTTGTCACGACAACATTTCCTAGTTTTTAGTAATTGGCCATTAAGGTGCCAAAATCTCAACCAAATGGTCCAAATAGATGGGATAGGAGTATATAAGTTGAATCCAACCCTAATCTGATAGTTAGCTTTTATTTTGTAAGAACTGATTGCAAGGAAGGATCAATTTGCAGTGTAATTTTGTGACAGAGCCATCATCCATCACTTTATTGGATTGAATGGACTGAATGAATGATTGGATAGTGTTTGAAATGTATTTTCCAAGCTTTTTGTGGTATTATTTTGGTAGATTGTACCTTCTAGTTAGGTTTTGTTAAATTATTTGTGTTTTGCAAGTTCATTGGCCAATTTTGGTCCAGTTATGTAAATAATGGGTTTCTTTGGAGTTCCCATGGCTCAAACTCCATGACCACTTGGAATCCATTGGGTCCTTGTATATACTATATAGATATGTATTTTGGGGTGTGTGTGTGCAGTGGAAGCTCAAGAACATTCAGGCCCTAGGAGAGTGGTGAGCATTCTGGCTAGGGTATCTGAATAATACATTGACAATAGAGATTGCAGAGTGATTGGTATGAGCCAATAGAGATTAGAAGAGTGTACAAGCATGTGGTGTAGACCTTCTTATGTAAGGATAAGTTCAGAGGAGACCATCTAAATGGAGAAAGAAGTCCAAGTCACCAAACCAGTCTACATGCCTTTGAAACCCTTATTTTTAGGGGTTTGGTTGAAGTCCATTATACGGATAGAATTGGGATCAGAGACCTAGAAAATATTGAAGGGTAAGAAAAGCCCACAAAGAATATGATTTTTTTTCTATGGTTTTTAAGGAATTTTAAGAGGAAAATCACATTTTCAGTGATTAGGAGGGCTAATAGGCCTAAAAGGCTACAAGGCCTAAAAGACTAGATTTTGAGCTCAATTGAAAAATGGATGAAGGATTCACTAAAATGGATCCATAGGAGTTGTAGTAGACCTAAGGAGTGTTGGAAACTTCATCTTAGGTAGTTGATACCATTGGAGTGGTAGGAGGATTGTGAAGCCATGGTTGCAAGAAAGCTAAGAAAGAGTGAAAGGAGTTGAGTTTGAAATTGGTGAGAAGTTCCTAGGAGTTAGAGGATTAAAAGAGAATCCTCTAGTTAGGGTAGAGAAAGAGACCCTAAGAAAGATGCAGTGAAGGTCTTGGAGAGAGCTAAAATTCTTTAGGAGAGGAGCTCCTCATTAGACTAGTTCTTCCCATTGGTAAAGATGTAAAGAAATAGGTTGAAGAGGCTTGCTTATCTAGAAGTGATAGGCGCAGGATGACTGTTGATCCCACTGTGGAAGAAGACATCAAACTCCTCACCATGATACTTGGTTACAAGTTTTAGCACATAAGAAGACTGAATAGTGTGTCTACAGCTACTGTTATGTCAACAATAAGGATGGCTAAAGATAACACTGAGTATAATCTCTATGAGATATTGTGTGCACAACTGATTGAGAACATTAGAGCTATCAAGCATGAAAAGAGAAAAATATTTAGATTTGGCTCTTTGATTATCTACCTATGCTTCCACATTGTTGGTAAAGTCTCTAATCTTTACCTAGATAGGAGTAAACCTACTATGTCCAAATTTTACTAAAGGCTACATCAGAAAGCAGTGTAAAGGATTCTATGGACATGGAGATCAAAACATTCAGGATCAAGATGCAGAAGAGGTTTAGAATATGAGAAAAGATAGTTGAGAAATACAAGAACACCATATGCTTCATGGTGGAAACTAATTGTACTTGCATGGTAGAAGTTCAGCCAAGAACCAAATGGATTCATCTACTTGGTTATGAAGTTGAAGAACATGTGTTGGAAGGATATGCACAAGTTCTTTTGTTTGCACCAAAAGGTACAAATGAGCCAAGATGTGGCACATATAGAAAGAAGACAAATCAAGTTGATTCTATCTTATAGAGTGCATCTAACAAAAGGAAGGCATCAAAGATTACATCGAACATCCTAAAGGTTCATGGAGTCACACAAGAAGACCTAGACAAAGCTAGGGATGCTAAAATTGCAAGAGAGCTTAAACAAACACCTACAGAATTCAAAATAGAAGAAATATAATGAAGGTACATCTGTGCCATCAACTACTATTGACTTCAAATCCTCTCCACCATCAATACCAAGGAAGTTGACCAGGAGAAGGAAGAAAGTTCCCACAGGTCACCCATCCTGAAGGACAATAAGGAGAAAAGTAAAGAACACTCAAGCCCCTCCCGAGGTAGGATTCAGACCTAGTTTGATAGTCTTAAGGAACATAATTTTAAATGAAGGAAGACTAGACTCTATTAAAAATGTCTATGAAAAGTACCAAGAGATAGATAAATCAGAAATTCATTCTATGATTATCTCTCGTATGATCAAGTTTAAAAGGTCATTATTGGAACTCAAGATAGTCATACCAGACAAAGTATGGAACATGCTAGACCTATTGAAAATACAAGAAATAGAGGAAGATATGAGGATTAGAGAAGAAACATTAGATAATCTTCTCCCTATTTTCTCACATGATGAGAAAGCAATACTAATAGATTTTGTAAAACCTCATCTCAAAACCAAAACAAGAACTCTTCATATTATGAACAAAGATTATGAATTGGTTGTTGAAAAGACTCATAAAGCATTTGAGAAAGTATTTTTGGATAGACACATGTATCCATCAATGGTGCCTACAAAAAAATGACTCTAGTCCCTCCCAAACAAGATAAAGAACCAGAGATTCTTAATGTGCCTATGATAGGTTCACAGGATTCAACACCCAAAGTTTCATCACCTTCTGATATAGCTAGAGATTTAGATGAAACCATTATGATCAATAATGTTAATATATCCATGACAGCTTTAGATAATGACATGGACAAATTTGAAAAAGCATTTTTTAGCACTGAAGAGACAGAGAAGGTATGCACTGATAATACTTCCTTACAGCAAGATAAAGCTCCTCGTAAAGATTCAACAAATTTGAAAAACAAGGAAAACAATCAGTCTAATGAACCACCCATTATGGAGATCCCAGTTAAAAGTGAATGTATGGATGCTAGTCAAAATGTTATATTCACTCCACCTATTCAACCATCAACATTATTTTTGTCAAGTTTAACCCCTGACTCAGCAAGCCTAGATGCATGGGGAGACAAAGATTTGATCAAGATCAGTGTATTAGCCATGGAGAAAGCCAAAGAGAAACAAGTTATGAGAAACCCTCTCTTTTTGGAGTCAGTGAACCTTTTGAATGACTTAGTTCTAGTAAATAAGAAAGTGGCTAAAATTTAGTCAGTCAATGATGTTGATAGCATCTTAACAAGCTTCAAAGCACACTTCACAAGTTTAGTAGACTCAGCTACTAAGATTGTAGAGGAAAAGTACAAAAAGGAAAGATTGGATGAATTGGTAAAGAACTTCTCTTTAGATCTCAACTCATTGAAGATTGGTTAGACAATTCTGAAAGAGTTAGCATCAAAAGGAAAGAAAGTAATACCAAATTGCATGGATAGAGGAAAATTCACTTCTAAGAACATCAAGAAGATTGAAGAGGAAGATATCTTGGTTGATAAAATAAGGCAATCAGTTGAAAAACCATCCCAAGACATCAATATCTATCAATGGAAGATAGAAAATATTGCAAAAGATAAGATGGAGATTAGCAAGATAAGGATCGGGCAGACCCAACTAAGAAATGCACTTACACCCTCCTTAGTTGTTTTGAATGAGAACATTAAACAAATAGATGTAACCATTATCACATATGATCAAGGAACCTACATTGATCTAAAAAAGATGGAGAAGCTTACATATGCCTTATGCACCCATCTTCAGACAGTTGATGCACTAAACGCATTTTGGAAGCAAGAGATCAAGACTTTTTAGATTGCATATCCAGATGTGTACTTGGAGTAAGTACCTAGAGACTTACAAATTTTTGACACCTTTTTCATTAATGTCAAAGGGGGAATAATGTATTTATATAAGGACTATGTTATATAGCCAAAGTTATGATATAAATTTTTTTGTTGTTAAGTCAAAGTTTAAGCAAATTGACCACATTTCTTTGTTGCCATTAATGACAAAGGGGGAGACTATTGGCAAGTTGAAACTCAGGGTGTATATGGATTATTTTGTGTTGTCATTATGAAAACAAAGTCATATGAAGTTTTGATAGTAAAATTTGAAGAGAAAAATTGGCTAAGTACAGAAAACAAATAGTACAAAGTTATTCAGTTGATCAGAGCACCAACACATGTATGTACAATTAAGTTAGACTATGTGCATTCATACCTAAGCTCTATGATATGTTTTCATGCTTACCCTATACATGCATGGTACAAAATGAAATTATGAAGAAGTTACAGGAAGATTAAGTGCCACTAGCAGTTCAGAAAATAGAGTATGGAGCCGACCTAAGATTTTGGATTAGCGTATAATATTTTTTTTTGTAAAGGCTATGTACCAATTGTAATAAGATTGTAATTATGTCTTAAACATTAATTTAAACATGCTTAAGCCAATTTATTTGGAAATGTTGTGTATGTTGTTTTTGGACTGACTAAGGTCTTGTATTTAGTCGCATCTATTCAAGCATGTATATATACAAGACATGCACTTTTGTATTAAGTGTGTCGATGAAAAAGAAGTGGAGAAGAGATTCAAAAGAAAAATATAAGGAAATTAGTATGAACTAGAATTCTTCAAGAGATCAAAGCATCTGCGCATAAATGAAACTGATCAGACAACAGTGTCATTACAACAGTTCATCTTTTGATATAGTATATATCATTACCTTAAGGTTGTAGCCTTCATCTTATTGAGCAGTGAGCTCTGTCAGTGAGCCAACCACCTTTAATAGGATTGTGTAAAGACTCCTAATAGGTTCATTGTACTTGCATTGTAAAGACTACTCCTAACAGGGAAAAGGAAGTCTAACAAGTTCATTAGACTAGTACAATCATTTGTGGGTACTAATTCCCACTGGGGTTTTCCTCTGATCAAGGTTTTCACATAATCAAATCTTGTGTTATGAGTTATTGTGTTATGCTTCAATTGTTATGTATTTGAGTTAAGTTTCAAATTTATGAAATAAATATAAAGTAACAAACACTGATTCACCCCCCCTCTCATTATTTCTAACAATTGGTATCAGAGCTCTAGTCCTTTGAAAGAAAGTTTAACCACTTGAGGAGATCATGAATTCAACAATAGAGAAACATCTGTAAATGAATCTTGAAGGAGCCCTTGATGATCTTGACAGATCTGAAAAATAAAATGAAGAACTTAAACTAAAAGTGTGGCTCCCAAATTCTTATCAAAAAATTAAGGAAAGATCTAAAAGATTTCTCTACAAATGATTTGGGAAAAATTGTCAAAAAGATGAATGAAGAGAACATGTCTTTGAAAGATAAGATTGAAGATCTAAATGAATAGTTTACTGATAGCCTAACTACTATTAAAGGAAAGACCAAAGAAAGTAAACAATTAGATGATGAATGTGTAGTGGCTAAGGATTCATAGAAACTAGTCCTCTTAAGAGGAGTAAACGACAGTTGTCTAGAAGCACTAGACCTCATGGCTGGTGGGGACATATCCCAATCTTTTTGGGATGACCTCAAGAAAATCTCTCTCAACTACTCTAGATCAACTATGAATAAAGGAAGAGGATATCGGCCCACAGTCACTAAAGGGATCAATTCAGGCATTTCCAAGCTAGAGATATCTAACTTGCTTGCAGATTTCAAGCAAGACATCATTAATGATGTTGCTAGACATCTTGAGACCATGACTACCAAGAAGAAGCATGCAGATGCTGAATCATAGTTAGCTAATTATTGTCCTCATCATCGTAAAAAAAAGAAAGATTGCGGATGCAAGTTGGTGGCAAACCTGGAGAATCAAGATTTGCCTACTGAGTACATGAATATAGAAGGAGACAACAAGAAAGTGTTCTTTGTTGCTAAATGTCAACCATGGGCTTCAAGACAAGGTATTCCTCAGGGCCCAATAAATTTTTTTAAATCCTTACAATAATTAATGGAAAAACCAAAGTTATTTGAAACCTTCAAAGTACTCTTAGCTTTCCTAGAATAACTAGTAGCCTAACCAGCAAAATAATGAGTGGCCTAGCTAGAAAAATAACCAGTGGCCTAACTAGGAAAATAACCAGTGGCCTCAGCCTCAGAATCAATGGCAACCACTGCAAGGAAATTGGCATCAAAATAACCAATGGAGGGGGCCTCCATAGTGTCCTAATCAAAATCCTAATTTTCCATAGTTACCACCTCCAGTGCCTCCTCCTGCAATAATGCCACCGCCTATAGCCACTAGTCCTAATCCAAAGCCAACCCAATTACTTGCTCAGCCGTAGCCTAATCCCAATAACAAGTAACAATAATAGACAATGTAAACCATGGATACTCAACAATACCCTGCCTACACACTAGATATATTTGATATACATTTGAGGTCTGGTGCTACTCTTCTTGCACCTAAACATTCTATTATCACAGAAGTTGTAGACACTCCTGCAACATCAGCACCTATTCCAGAGGCTATACTAAAAAATACCACCCAATAAACTCATAAATCCAACAAAACTGATGTTAAAACCTTAGGTGATCCTCCTTTTCCACATAGGCTCATCATAGAACAACCTATCTGCCAAGAAGAAATGTCATTTGATATTCTTGAGTAGCTAAAAAACATGTACATCCAAATCCCCCTGTTCCAAGCTATGAAAGACATTCCTGTCTATGGAAAAACTATTAAGGAAGCATGCCTTAAAAATCTTGGAAGGAAGAAGAAGGACCCTCAAACAGTTCATGTCATAGGTAAACTTGTGGATATCATGTTGCGAAAGGTAGTTATACCCAAGTATTCAGACCCTGGAAGCCCAGTATTTGATTTGATAATAAATGGACACACTGTGAAAAATGCTTTAGTGGATTTGGGAGCAGCCATAAATGTAATGACCAAAGATACAATGCATAAACTAAGTATATAGGGCTTGAGAACAACTCCAATAGTGTTAAAAATTGTTGATAGTTCAAATATCACTCCAGATGGTCTTATAGAGGATATAGTAGTCACCTTGGACTCATGGCAATACCCTGCTGATTTTCTCATCTTATCACCTAAAGTAAACTTTGCTAGCTATCCAGTCATCCTAGGGAGACCTTGGTTAGCCATCACTGATGCCAAAATTAGTTGTAGATTAGGAAGTATGATGATTTAAAATGGTTAGGAAATAAAGAAGCTAGCACTATATCCTCCTTCCCAACCCCAGCCATACTTGAGAGATCCTATTTGGCTAGATTTAGGGTATGAGGAAGGAGAGCTCAACTTTGTTACCAAACTCATGATCTTCCACACACAATATTTTATGAAAATGCAAGAGGAAGATGATGTAATACAAAGTATTCTTACCAATGAGTGTATAGTAGAAAAGGACATTTATGAAAGTTCTTTTTTTATAGCTATGTGCCTATGAGGATTATGTCTTTCCAACAGGTCCTAAGATAATTAGTCAATTACTGCCATGTGAAATAGCTACAAGCCTAGTACCTAAAATGTCAATGGTAGATCTAACAACCACTATGGAAATTTCCCTTGGTCACCATCTCCATATAAACAAGTTGCCACCACCACAATTGACATTGTTAACCAAAATCCTACGTAAGCATGAGAAATACTTTTCTTGGGATTACTGAGATATGCTAGGTTTGAACTACAAATTGTGCACCCATAGGATCTACATTAACAATGGCAGCCTACCACTTTGTTAGGCTTAAAGAAGGATAAACCCATCCTTGCGAGAAATAGTCAAAACTAAATTACAAAAGTTGCTAGATGCTAGTTTCATCTATCCAATCTCTGATAGAAAGTGGGTATCACCTTTGGTCATTTTACCTAAGAAGGTAGGAAAATGGAAAATATGTGTGGATTATAGGAAATTGAATAACACCACCAAGAAGGATCATTTTCCTTTACCATTTATTGATCAAGTCCTGGACACTTTGGCTGGTAAGAAGTACTTCTCCTTTCTGGATGGATACAGTTGTTAAAATCATATGAACATTGCTCTAGAATATCAACAGAAGACCACATTCACATGCCCCTGGGGCACATATGCTTATTTTGTATTACCATTTGGCTTATGCAATGCACCAGCTACTTTCTAGAGAGCTATAATCAACATTTTTGCTGACATATCACATGATTGTATGGAAATATACATGGACAACTTCACTACATTTGGTTTCACCTTTGTGGAAGCCCGAAAGAACTTGGAAAGAGTACTAATCAGATGTTAGGAACACAATTTGTCTCTCAATAGTGAGACATGCTTCATGATGATGCAAGAAGGTGTAGTGTTGGGACATTTTATCTCTGAAGCTGGAATCTAGGTAGACGCTATGAAAATATAGGTAATTCTCACACTACCTATCCCTACAAAGAAAAAGGATGTTAGGTATTTCTTAGGACATGCTGGCTACTATAGGAGGTTTATCTAAAGTTATAGTCAAATATCTATCCCTCTGTATACTTTTCTTACCAAAGAGGCCAAATTTCTTTGAACAAAGGACTGTGATCAATCCTTCCTGCAGCTCAAGTCACAGTTGACAACTGCACCAATACTTTAGGGCTCTGACTGGTCTTTGCCATTTCAAAATCATACAGATGCTTTAGACTATGCAATAGGTGTTTTCCTAAGACAAAAGTCTAGTAACCTAGAGAATACAATTTACTACTTTAGCAAGAGCCTCCATGGACCAGAGTTAAACTATACAGTGACTAAGAAAGAATTACTAGCAGTAGTTTATGATCTAAAACAATTTTTCCACTATATAACTAGTTATCCCATCTTTGTTCATACTAACCATGAAATAATTAAATATATTACAAACAAACCTGCCATCATAGGTAGGTTAGCAAGATGGCTTCTTCTTTTGCATGAATTGTACATTACCATCATTGACAAGCTTGGGAAGGCAAATGTGGTAGTTGATTATTTATCCAGAATCCACCATGTTGAAGAAGATACTTACTCTAATAGATGATGCATTTTTGGATGAGCATTTATTTCATATTGTTGTCCAAAGTCCATGGTATGCTAATATAGCTAATTACCTTGTAGCTAACAAAATTCCAACACATTTCTCTTATAAGGATAGGAGACTGATTGTAGAGAAAATATTCCACTTCTCTTGGATTGATAACATACTATTTTACACGGGACCTGACCAAGTAATGTGGAGATGCGTATGAGAAGATGAGACATATGACATTCTCCATGCATGTCATAATGATCCATGCGGGGGACACTATGCAGCAAAAAGGACAACCCTAAATATTTTAACAACTAGATACTACTAACCTACACTTCATAAGGATGTAGCTAGTTACATGAGGAGATGTGACAAATGTCAGAGAATGGGCTGACCAAAAAGATCAGATGAAATGCCCCTCCATCCAATAGGAAGTCTTGCATCCTAGTGTGCACTAATTATGTGACCAAATGGGCCAAAGTAAAAGAAATGAAGCATGCGCGGGATCATAAGGTTGCAGAATTTTTGTATGATGAAATTTTCACTAGATATGGAGTACCAAGGGAAATTTTTACTGATCAAGGCTCTCAATTCACTTCCAATCTAATAACAGAGCTCATGAAAGAATATAATGTTAGATGTCAGAAGTTAAGCCCCTATCATCCTTAGGCCAATGGATGGACCAAAGTTACAAATTGGGAAATTGAAGCTATCTTAACAAAAAAAGTTCATTTGCACCACCAAGATTGGAGAAGAAGACTATCAAAAGCCATCTAGGCATATAGAACAACTTGTAAAACCACCACATGGTTCACTCCATTTGAGCTGTTATATGGAAAAGCAGAAATGCTACCCATTAGAGTTAAATATTAATCTTCCTGCAACACAAAAAGAGAGATTGCTACATCTCAATTCCTTGGATGAAATGCACAATTATTCCCTTATGCACACTAAAATAGTCTAGAAGAAAAGGAAAAATTTGCATGACTCACATATTAAGAGCAAGCAGTTTCAAGTTGGCGATTGGGAATTACTATATGATTCTAGATTCAAAGAAATACTGGGCAAGATATAGACAAGATGGCTGAGGCCATATGAAATCAACCATGTCTTCACAAATGGAGTCATCCAGTTGACCATATTTGACCTAGTACACTTCAAGATATTTTTCAATGGACATCAGCTAAAGTTGTATCACCAGCCTCAAACAAAAGAAGACTTCTTGTAGCAATTCCGACAACAAGTTTCAAAAGAGCAACATGTAACACTTCCTACAACTCTTCAATAGAATTCCTTCGAGCATGTCCATAATAAAAAATTCATATTTATATGAATTTCATTTCTCCATTCATTTTCTAATTCTTCTTTCCAACTCATCTCATTTCTTTATCTTCCACCCACCCACCTTCCATGTCATCACCATTTTTCCTTTCTTTGCTTCAAATAAGAGCCAAGTACACTGACGCAAGGCACTGCCACCATTGTTCCACTCTCGCCACCTTTTTCTGGCACATTCAATGATTGAATCACAGGTATAATATTTTCAATTTTTTTCCATTTTTAGTGCATAGATTTTGATGATTATATCTAGTACTACAATAAATGTATCATTACAGCATTAAGCCAGTTCCATACCTTGTGCCAAGTATGCCAAGTGAGGACACTTATCAATGTTTCATAGGAGGAGGGGAAGTGTATTAATTCCTAAAATGTCATTTCTATTTACTCCTAAAATATTTAACGTCACCTCAAATCTGTACTTTGCCCTTGTCTCATTAAAATCCCATTGTTATATCGTACAACTGTCGTACCTTTATTCCAAAACTATCCCTGATTGTCAGACTTGATGTGACCTATAATTAAATTATGTGGAAACCCACAGTAAGAGTTATAATTTATCTTGTTAAAACTCATCACCATTGTTCATGTTAAGAATACTAGAGGAATTTAGAGGAAAGTCCATAGTTTTAAAATGAATAGTGTGAAACTCAAGAAGGAATAAGGCATTTATCGACTACAGAGCAGACAAATTGAAAAGTTAGCAAACACAAATAGGAGGGAAGTTGAAGAGACATGAGCCACTATTACATGGTGTTTTACTTTTAGATGTTGAAGAAGAACGGAGGTTTAATGCATGTGGCTGGTTAGGATATTTCTTGAAGTTAACAAAGTTTGATGAAGATGCAACAACTAAATTGGAAAATACATTTGAGGAAGGGAAAGAAACTGTATGGGGATTGATATGGGTTGCCACAAAAGAATGGATAGTAGAAGTAACTGGGTTACCAATGGTTGGGGAGCACTAGCCCAATTGTTAGGAATAAGGTGTCTCAACCTTGGATAATTCCTATTCTTATTATTTGTTTTGTAAAATGTATATTCTTGCAAATAATGTAATTAAGTGTGAGTGTACATGTCTAGTTGGCATGTTGATGTTTCACTCTACTTGATGTGTTGGCATCTTGAATTATGTGTAAGGAGATCATGGCTAAAATGGTTATGACAGATTCCTATGACACGTAAGAGCTATTTCTAGGAGATTTCAATGACAAGTGAAGACATGCAAGACATGTGGCAACTGATAAAGTTGATTACTTTACACTCTTCCACAATCATGGGGTTGTATTACATCATCTTCCTCTTGCATTTTTAGGTTTACTATTTTCTCAAAGAATGGTAAAACCCTAATATGGCTATCCTTTGAAGTTGCCCTAAAAAGGAAAGCACATGATATAAGCATTTTTTAGGGTTACAAGAAAGGATACAAAAAGAGTGTATTGTTGTTATGATCTAGAGCTACTAGATTTATCTTAGAGTGTCAATTATCTCCTAAAAGAACTTGCATTGCAAGTGTGTTGTAACCATTGTGTTGAAGATAATACATTGTGCAGGTTTTGGAATGTTGGGGTTTTTTACCAAAAGGTTTTCCCCAGGGTAAATCATTGTATCATTCTCTATTTTCTGTATGCATGGTATGTGGCTGCAATATCATTGTTAAAGTAGTTAACGAATCTAAAATTATAAGGATTTAAAAGAATTTGCACAATACTTTCCTATAGAGATTAGTGTAGGAAGTTTTTTCCACACCTGAGTTTCCTTACAAGTGGTATTAGAGCCTGATCAAATTTTGATCCTAGTTGTTGGGTAGGGTTTTTTGAGCTAATCTCACATTGAGTGGGAGTTTTTTATGAACAACATTCAGAATCTTATTTGCAGATTGAGATGGTAGGTTCCTCATACAGTCGAATGGAGGTGGAGAAATTTAATGGCACTAATTTTGAGTTGTGGAAACTCAAGATGGAAGACATGCTTGAAGACCACAATCTATGGGAGGCTAATTCACTTGATGTGAGACCTGCAGAAATATCTCAAGTGGATTGGGAAATAAAGGATTGGAAGGCTAAGGGTCTCATCAGACTCTGTCTAGTAGATGTCATTCTTCTAAACGTTCTTGATGAGACTATTGAAAATTATTTATGGACACGGCTTGGGTCTGTGTATCAGGCCAAATCTCTGGTGAATAAGTTGTTCCTGAGAAATAATTTGTATTCTTTAAGAATGGAGGAAGGTGGATTCGTAATTGATCATCTCAACGAATTCAATTTATTGATTGCATAGTTGGCATCATTTGGTGCCAAGATCGAGGAGGAGGATCGATGTATGACCCTACTTTGTTCCTTGCTAGATTCATGGGACCATCTTGTGATGGCTCTCATAAGTACTATAGTCACACTCCATATGGATGATGTGGTGTCTTCACTGCTATCTGAGGAGATGCAAAGAAAGACTTCTGATTTGTCTAAGGAAGCCCTTGATGTTCGTGGGAGATCCAATGACAAAGGAAAGCAGAATGATAATAAGTCAAAGAAGGGAAGATCCAAATCCCATGGGAGTTCTAAGACTCCTGGAAAGTCCAAGGAAAAATGTTGGAACTATGATAAACCTAGGCACTTCCAGAGGGACTGTAAAGAACTGAAGAAGAAGAAGAAAGGCTCAGATTTAGCTTCTGAAAAATCTCAAGAAGATGGAGATGCTTTCATTGCATCTTTGGAAGCCCATGCATTCGATGATGTATGGTTAGTAGACTTAGGTGCTTCTTTTCACATGACCTCTCATCAAAATTGGTTCTCAAAATATGAAGATTTTGATGGTGGAAAGGTGTACTTGGGTGATGATTCTCACCTAAAGATAGTTGGACACGAGAGGGTCACTATCAGATTTCATGATCGATGAGTAAAGGGAATCAATGGAGTTATGTACATTTCAGGTTTGGCACAAAACCTATTATCTGTAAGTATGTTGAATGATGTAGGTGTGCAAGTTGTCTTTTCAAAAGATGGATGCAAGATGATGAGAGGTTCTATGGTGCTCGTTAAAGGTACTAGGAGAGGTACTTAATTTTAGCTTGATGCATGCATTGCTCAGTGCAAGAGATATTTTTTTTCAAAGAAGAGAGTGGCTATAACTTCATCCCCACCATTTAAACGAGCAGTAAAGAAGACTATGGCAATGGGTTCCAATGGTAGTGTAGTAAGTGTACCTAAGGGTGCAAACACTTTGGAAGACAAGTTTCCTATAGAAAAGACAATGTTGTGGCATATGAGGTTTGGCTACATTGGTGAGAAGGGTCTTAGGACCTTGAAAACTAAAAATCTTGTCAAGGGGCTAAATGATTGTAATCTTGAATTCAATTTCTATGAACACTATGTTTATGGTAAGAAAAATCATGTTCAGTTCTACTCCAGTTCTCACAAGTCTTCTGGTATTTTGGATCTTATTCATTCTGATGTATTTGGTCCTGTAAAAGTTCCTTCTAT
>MU224184.1:1656633-1671895 GCA_018584345.1 Thuja plicata
TTGTGTGTAAGGAGATCATGGCTGAAATGGTTATGACAGATTCCTATGACACGTAAGAGCTATTTCTAGGAGATTTCAATGATAGGTGAAGACATGCAAGACATGTGGCAACTGATAAAGTTGAGTAATTTACACTCTTCCACAAAGTTGAGAATGGTAAAACCCTAATACGGCTATTCTTGGAAGTTGCCCTAAAAAGGAAAGCACATGATATAAGAATTTTTTAGGGTTACAGGAAAGGATACGAAAAGAGTGTATTGTTGTTATGATCTAGAGCTACTGGATTTGTCTTAGAGTGATGATTGTCTCCTAAAAGAACTTGCATTGCAAGTGTGTTGTAACCATTGTGTTGAAGATAATACATTGTGCAGGTTTTGGAGTGCTAGGGTTTTTTACCAAAAGGTTTTCCCCAGGGAAAATCATTGTGTCATTCTCTATTTTCTATATGCATGGTATGTGGCCACAATATCATTGTTAAAGTAGTTAATGAATCTGAAATTTTAAGGATTTAAAAGAATTTACACAATACTTTCCTATAGAGATTAGTGTACGAAGCTATTTCCACACCTGAGTTTCCTTACACCAATGTGCACAATGCCAGATCAGCTAGTGCCTAGTTTACCCTACCGAGTGACCCTCCTCTAGAGATTACCAAGAAATGGTGCAAAAGAATGTATATCCCTCTGCCATATAATGAATTGGCTATGCATATTATCAGGTATTTTACCTGTGAAGGAATATTTTCTAATTTACACACAAATCACTTTAAATTACTTAGTTACATAAGGCATAGTCTTCCAATGAATTTTCCCAATTTCTTGTTCAATGTGCTATGCATCAGTGCTGAGGAAACCCAAAAAGGAAATTTCAATTATGTTACCCACCATGCCCTAATTAAATTTCTAATAGATAAATATCTTAGGGATGTCTCTCCTTTGGCATGGTCATAATTTTTCCAATATAAAACCCTACAACCTCAAGTTAACCCTAGTGTGCAATCTAGCCATGATGATACAATACCCATTGGCCTAGTTGTTGAGAAAGACAACCAAGGGATAGAAACTAAAAATCTACAAGAAGGTACGCCTTTACCTAATCATGTGAGAAATGTACCTACTCCTACCCAAAAAAAAAGAAAAATCAAAATTAGAGCGAGAAACTTCCATTCCTATAGCCAAGATAAAAAACCCTACATCATCAAAGGGGAAGAAAAGGAAGTCAGTTCTTGTAGCAATTACTCCTGCAGCAGAGAAAGTGAAGAAGGTTATTAAGAAAAAAGTTTTGGAAATTGAAGAAAACCCTATGCGAAGAATCCCTAGAATGAGAGCACAGCTCCTCATAGTATCCTTCAAAATCCAATACATTTCCCCTAAGCAATCTTATGAACAACCTCATGTACAAATTATTCTGGATGATTCCCCAAATCAGTTTGAAATTCTAGACATTTCTCAAAATCCAAAAGAGATATGTGAAGCTGAACCAGATCTTTACCAAAATAACCCCCAAGAAAGTCATCAAGATATCTCAGACAGTAATAAGGAGGATGCTTCAATAAATCATCAATCATCCTTCTTAGAGACTGCCCTAGTTCCCTATAAAAGAACTTGGTTAACAAGTTTCTTAGAATAGTCATGGAAGCAACAAAGGAGGCAAAATAACTAGGTAGAAGATTGTGGCCCAATCACCTTGCAGACGCCTCTCTTTGGATTAAATAATAAGTATGTTTTGACAAAAAAATTATGGGGAGAGGAGAAAAATAAAATGAAGATGGTAATAACAGAGAAAGAGGAGGAGATTGCAGATTTAAAAGAGCAATTGGCAAGACAAAAACAAAAGATGGATCATGTCCTTAAGTTAGTTGATCAAATAATTACTTGTAGGCCACCACCTAGGGTTTATGCCATATGTTTGAAAGAACAATTCCTCAAATTCCAATTAATGATGACCATTAGAGACATAGACTCTAAGTTTAAAATAGCTCAAGAAGTTTATGGCCTATACTAGACCCTTCCCTCATGGCAGCAAAACTTACTTTGTGAACTATATATACATAACTTCATTATTCCAACAGAGACTGAGTAGAACCCTCTACTTTAAATAGGTGATGTACATGTGAGGGAATTAATGTCTTGGATGCACAATGAGGCCAATTATGATAGACAACTGGAAAATTATAGGGAACATGAGAAAACAAAACCATTGCCTATGCTGACTATGCTGATGTGTCTTACTTCATCTTTCAGAGAGCCCTGGATAGTGCGAGAAGAAGGTGGAGTAGATTACCTGAAGTATTTAAGAAGTCAGAGCCACATGGCCCTATCAACCTCTAAGAAGCTATTCATAGAGCACCATAATACATGCAGCTGGATAGACAAATTAGACAAGAACTCTGGTGTCCACTCACCATGTAGCCACCCATGCTCCTTTGGTACCTGTATAACATCAATGTTGAAAGGCTTGACCGACTATAGGAGGATCACAAAGTGGGTGTCTAGGAGAAGATAAGGGGATTCTATTACAATTTCAAGATCCAGAGGAAAGGAAGGATAGAGGTTGGTGAATTTCGAGTAACTTCCATAAGATGCAATGCTTGAGGACAAGTATTCAACTTACCAGGGGGCATATGATGAGACTGTTTACTGTCTCTATTATATTGATCTTAATACTCTATTTTTAAGTATTACCAAAACATTTGTGACTTATAATCAGTTGAACTTGCGTTAAAGTATAGTTAGAACCATCAAACCCATGGGTAGGTAGTTATGTCATGTCTTGCCAATATTATATATATTGTAGTATTTCATATAGCAATCAGAATGTGTGTTCTAATATTTGGATCAATTTGATTAAGTTTACTTGTATGAATATTTTGGCATGATAACTAACTTGCCAGGAAGTAGGAGCAACTTGAGAGTGGTCAACAACATTTAAAAGAGGACTTTGAAGTCCAACCGCGATGGGTAACCATCATGGCACCAGAAGATACGGCTACTACAAATGAGGAGCCACTATTCCAAAAATGCAGGAATGTAGCGCTGCTATATTCCCTCTGTGCTCATCATCATGTTGACTTGGTCACCCAAACTTCATTGCATATGTCATGGGTTTTTATGCTTCCCTTTTCTTCTGTGGCATGATTCCAGTTAGATATTTTCTTTTCTATTTTAGAATAAAGTGTTGATCCTCTATTTATAGGGATTTGACTATTAGTTTATAAGTTTGGGAGTTTTTGGAATACATTGTTTGTTGCATCTTGCACAAAAAGTTCATTTCTAGTTTTATGTATCATTCTTATGTAATCAATTCTTGAAATATAATGAAGTGAAATTTGATTTATCTTCGGTGTTAGTAGATTGTCAGAAGCCAACCAAGGGGGCCTACTTGGGAGGTGGATTAGAATATAGTAGAGTATATTTACTTTTAGCATTCCCATCATTTTAGATAGAAGATTATAGTTTCTTCCTACAACATTGTACTTTGTGAATGTTCCTACAGCACCTGCAAGGATAGTTATAGTGAATTCTCTAGGTTAAAAGAATAGGCTTAAGTAGAGTTTACGATTTGTAGCATTCATTTCAGTAAGTAGTAAGTTTGTTTCCTTTCTTGAATCTCTAGTATAGATTCCTTTCATGCATTTTACCTTCCTGCAGCATAGGTAGAATGACTCTTTACGGGAATTGGTGCACATACTATGCCATACCATTTCAAGTATACGTCCCTGGTTTGAAAACTAAATGAATCTCATGGTGGGAGAAGTAATCCTTAGAATGAATAAAATATTCCTAAGAGATGCTTTGGGCACAATTACTAAGCACCTATTGTGAGGCGGTTCAGGTGTTGCAACAGGTTTTGAATCTTCCATACCAAAAGTCTTGAGAATCTCCTTAATATACTTGGCTTATGTAATATAGATCCCATCTGCACTTTTTGTATTTGTAATCCTAGAAAAAATTTAATCTCTCCAATCATTGACATCTCAAATTCCTTCTTCATTTTCATCATAAAATGCCTTACATAAGGTTTTATTTCATCCATAAATAATATCATCAACAAATATTGAAGAAAATTAAATCCTTGTTGTTACTATCACATTTCAAGTAAACATTACTGTTATCACTTGTTCTCTTAAATCCTATTTTGATTAGATAAGATTTTTTCAATAGAATTAGAGATCCTTTTCCTTTCTTAGGATATGGAGCATCATTACCAAATCTAAAATAACCTCCATCATGATTTTCCAAGGAAATAAATTTAAGTGTGTCACCATTAATGTGATGTGAACAACCACTATCTATAATCCAAGTTTCATTCTTACTTGTGATACAAGGGCTCTTGGTTCATCTTTCTTTTCATCATCAGATTCATCTTTTATAGAAACATACACAACTTCCTCACCATCATTGTCATAAGAATCATTATCACTTGGGTCTTCATTAGCAATATGAAAAATCTTCTTGCCTTTATTTTTGTAATCTCTAAACTTCCTGAATCATTTCTCTCTTTTGTCTTTGTCTCTATTATCTCTCTTCTCTTCCTTATCTTTCTCTGGATAGTTAGATTCCAAGTGACCAATCTTATCACAATTAAAAAAATTCAAGGGCAACTCAATTTTGTATTTAAATTTTCCTCTTTCTAATATTCTAGCCAATAGAGCATCAAATTCTCTCTCATTCTCTTCATCTTCAGCATACAACTCTTCTAGACCACTAGTGTAACTATAAAATTTCTCACTAGTACTACTCAAATATCCATCTCTAGGTCTAACATCCTTAGATTTTTCAATCTTAAAAGATGACTTAAATGGAGTTTCAATCTTAGATGTAGTAGCTATACTATTATCAAAATCATTAATCTCAAATGTAATCAACTTACCAATGGTAGGATCTAGTGAAACATTCATTTGGAGAATAGATCTCAGCTTTTGTATAGCAGATACATGAATAACATAACTTGGTAGCAGGGTTCTCAAAATTTTACTTATAACATCATCTTCTGTTATGGTTCCACCAGCTCCTCTAATAGAATTTGTAGTCTCTTTAAGTCTAGTTTTGTAATGTGTTATGTTTTCTCCTTCTTTCACTCTCATTGTATCAAATTTTCCTCTCAAACTTTCTATTTTAGCCTTTTGAACATGTTGATCTCCACCATAGGTTAAAATAAGCTTATCCCACATTTCATTTGCAGTAGTACATCCATTAAATTCATCATATTCCTTGTCAGTAAGTGTAGAAGCTATCTCAATCATAACTAGTGTGTGTTCATGCTTCTATCTTTTCTCAGTGACTATCAAAGGTGTAGTTTGAGGTGCAATATAAGGATTATCAAGATAATGCAGTGAATACTCTCCTATGCCAAATACATGCAATCTCATTCTAAAATTATATGTTATCTAAACAAAGAAATTAATATCTTCCCTGATAGTGAAAGCTCATAAAAATACAACATCAAAACTCTAAATCATAGTTATCTAAATAAATTAATTAATTAATCTCTTCATTGAAAAGAACCAATGAATATAGAACTCCATTGTAGAGGATCTACAATGGATAAAACTAAAACATCCTTAATGCTTCAATTTATATATCCTAGAATTGTAAAACTGGAGACAACTTAATGACTATTCATACCTATACCAAACTACTAAATTCCTTTCTCATAAAATAGACTAATGCAAGAAATATCTCTATCTTCAACCTAAATACTAAGTACACCTTATAGATACAGGGAAATATAAAATTTCCAGAACTAGAACCATAGGTGGAACCTACTTTATTTTATAAAATTTTGGAACCCTCACTACAAAGAGAAAGAAAGAACATATAGATAAGGAAATAATCCTAGATTCTATCTATTTATTACACTTGTTCATTCCTCAAATCTGATCTACAAAGATATTTCTCCTCCCTATTCAACTGACTCAAAAATATGATCCTACTCAAAAGATCTTATCTACATCCCTGATCACATTTATGTCAATCTGGAGATCCAACCTCATCCATCTACCTCTCTATAAGTTGAAACATAGTACCACAGACATTAAAACCTTTAGGAACAAAATAAAATCACCTTCGTGTATCAACAGTATCCAATGACCCAGATCAAATCTCATTATCAATTTTCAATGCCACCAGTCGATCCTATTTAAGATTACTCAGGCACAAAGAAAAAAATGTAACCATAAGATTGGTAACAACCCTTTACCACTATGTTACAGGTCCTAATTTGTATTTTAAACCACATGTTCATTTCCACAGCAACACCAAACAACCACCCAAGACACATGGAAAGATATTATGATCCTAGGCTCCACATATTCCTCGTAACTTCCTTCGTGAGATCACGAGAAATGTTAGATCTAAGCCCTCATTAACCTCTCTTTTATACACCTTGCTGCCACACATCACATTGGCATGATACATCATACATTCATTTTCCTAATCATTCTTTTTTGTGGGATCATGAGAACTTGACACCTATTACCCCTAGGCCCGCCACTTCATTTCCTTTGTTGGTTCACCCTGGACACACATCAGAATCTCATGTTCCCATGAATTTCTCACTCCTAGTCATTTGGATCATGGGATCACAAGAAGACGCTACCTAGTGGCCTTCCCATCTATCTGTGTCACTTCTCTATTGGCCCAAACTACCATTTGTCACAACCTTTCAGTACCACAACCTTTCTCTTTCCTTGTCACTCTCCTTTCTAGGGTTGTGAGAGCTTGCCATCTATCTCCCAACCAGAAAACAAGTTGACAAAATTATCCTCATTGACCACTAGTTGAGTGCCACATGTCCTCTATGTGTGTCAAAGACTTTCAAAAATGTGCACACCTTTTGGCACTTCATAAGTGTGCGTTGGTGAATAAAAACACAAAATATTTCCCAGCACGACTAATGTAGGATAAATTACTTAACATAGACTACCAAACAAAACAGAGTCACTAGTGCCCGTGTGTTGACCATTCCTTCAAATATTGATATTGCACTCACTCCCATTTTTGCACATAACATTTCTTTATCTCTTCCTATAGACTTCCACCCAAAAAAGAGAACAAGTAACCCCTTGGCATTATGTTTTCCATGGCTAACTAGATGTCTCTACAAATTTGTAACATGGTACTCTCAGGAATTTTGAGAATGGAAACATATAGTGGCTTCAAAGACTCAGTAAAAATGCATCTGGTTGGGCATGTTTACCCTAGGCATAGTCATATTTTTCCTCCCCACTTCCTGGAATGCTCGATGCCATACCCTACCAGTAATGTCCCTGTAGTGCACTAAATGCACAAAATTGCCAAACTTTGATGGACTATTTCTCTCAATTCATGACACATATCATGGATCCATCTAAACCAATAGAATTGAGTGAGGTCCCTCTATAATAACCTCTCTCATATTTTAAAGACTTGAAGATTTTTTTGTAGGGAATCAATTTTTTTGTTGATGCAAAAAGTGTTAGATGTATTCAGTGAAATGCTCCAAGATAGCCTAATTCTCATTATGTTCATTGTGTGGTCAAAATATTAGCATGAACACATCTAAATGAGAAGGTTTACCCTTTGCATGGTCCCATTTTTCTTCCCCACTCATTGAAACTCTCAGCGCCATACCTTACCAACAATTTCCCTTAAGTGCCTTAAGTGCACAAAACTATCAAACTTTGACAGACCATTTCTCACAATCTTTGGAACTTGTAATGCATCCACAGTTTGTATTCAAAGGAACCCTACAGATCAAATGATAATTTTTTTAGAGAATATCCAAAATTTGTATACAGAAACATCTTATAGGAAAAATAACAATAAATTTAGTAGCCTAAAAGGTAAAATTTATCATTCCACCAGCAACACTGAGGTAATCTTTTTTGTTAAATCTTTGGTCTATGATGTACAAAATGAGAAGATCAAATGAGATAGAAGGAAAGTATGGACATTCAAGATTAGATTTAAGTTATATGCTAAACAATGAAATTGACAAGCTCATATTTGTATACAAATAGAAATGCGTGCTTCAGATTGGATCTTCATAAATACTATTACAAACAAAAATAATTATATATTAATTCATTACATATGTCTCAGACTTGTGTAACTTGTAATGACAAGATATTTTAGTTAGTAGAATTGATTTTTTCAGTTTTGGGTTTTTAAAGATCATCATATTGGTCCAAGGGGTTGAGCTCAATTGGTTAAAGCTTTGGGTTTTCATTGTGGGTACCCAAGTTCAAATCTCTAGAGGGACATCTTATGTGACTCTTAGTCTTCTTAGTTGGCTTATGGTTTCTAGTGTGGTTTCTCAGAAGGAGTTGATATTTGTAAAGAATCTCTAATATAAAAAATCATCATTTTGGTCCCAAATGATGTAGATTATCTACTCTATCTTCCTTAGGTAGTGTAACAATTATACTGGGCTTCACTCATCAAGTCAAGTAATCATGAATATAATTAAAGTACAATGTACGATTAATTTTCTTCAAATTTTTATTGCTTAATCAACACATTATAAGAGCTTAATAAATAAATTAGGATATATAATGAACACATTATAATAACTTCATCAACATATTATTAGGAAACCTATTAGAGATTGTTTTTTTTCATTTCACATCAGAAATATAAATGTACTACACCATCCACAAATACATCAATGCTATGAAAACTTACTAGATACTCATGTCTTTATACTTTCTTGTGTCGTCATGTACAAATACATCAATTATCTCAAAAAATCATACATACTAATCTCCTTATGCTTTCTCGTGTCCTCATGTACAAATAAATAATATATCATCAATACAAACACATCATTTATAGATAGATCAATTCTATAAAAATATCCTAGATACACAACTAATACATTTGGTTTCGATATTTGTGCTTTGTAATGTATAGCACCAACCACTAGTACTCTTGAAGACACCTACATTGCAATAGTGTATAAAATATCAATATTAGATAAATAACACTATTAATACAATATACAATGGTGAGAAATGGTAGGATGTAAATCACTCACCAAATCATATTGTGCATTGGAATACAAACCCACCCTTCAAAAATTTTATTAGCACAACCGAAAAAGGATGAAGGGGTTCTAATGCAAGATCTAGGTAAAAGTGGGATTTGGGTTTTCCTTAATGAATAGAGTGTGATTATGATATGTAAAAGTATGAAAAAAACATATGCTATGATAAGGGAAATTCCTACTAGAAATATGTAATATCAGATCTAATGCATAAAAGTAAGCGAAACATGAAAATGAGAATAATATACTCACCTTGAAGCAATGGGAGGAGGATCAAACTTCAATTTTGGCAATGATTGTGACAGAAATATCAGAATTAGAAATTATTTTGGATCTAGAACCGGTGTAGGGGTACAAAGTTCCTAAGAAAGGTGTGATAGGAATTAAAATATAAGTTTTTGTTTTGTTTTGTTTATAAGCAAGGATGTTGGTATCCTGTTTATGGCATGTAATAAGGCCTAAATGGCCATTTGTTCTAGTAGTTCACCTTATGTTGTAAGGACCCTGTTGGTACTCCTAAATTTGGAACAAATTTGGAGTGACCATGTTAAATTTTTAAACAACCAAAGTGAATACCCTTGAAAAATTTGTGTAAGGTTCAGTTCGAGTGATTGAAAAAGGTGCCCGGATGATTTTTGTGAGATACAAATTGGGGAGAGGCTTTGAGGGTGTCGCCTAATTCTGCATCTTTGCTAATTGTCAATTTGCTGTCCGGAGCCTACTTTGCTTCTGAGTATCTTACACACTGTTGAGTTTCATAGTTCGCCACTTTGGAAATGTTTAGCATGCATATTAGAGAGCTTATTTTTTAAACTTCAGGTCATTTCGAATCCATTTGATAAGTTTTCATACTTCCCAAAGTTGGTTGTTCATGAACTGTTTGCATTTTTGTCCTGCCTAGAAATCTGAATAGCCCAGTTTGACATGTTATAACTTTTGACCAATTCACCCAATTGAGAAAATTCCTTTTGTACTGTGTTCCAGTGGTCACACACCCCAATATTGCCAGTCTGCAAATCTTTATGAAATGAGATGACAAGTTTTCAAGAACCGTTCTGATAGTGATTAAATCTGATTTCCTGTGTATTCAAGTTCAGAATTGGTAAGTGACCTACTTTGAGATTTTGAAAGTCTATACACAGGTGAACATTTTGGATAATTGAGTTTTCCTTCATATTGTAGACATAGGAGTGCACCTATTTGAATATTTACAGACTCCTACCAATCAATTTGTCAACTTTTCCAGAGCCTTTCCATTTCCAATTTATTAAAGTTTCACTGAAATACTGAATTCAGAATTAAATGGCATACTTTGGCCTTTCCCCATTTGCACCCAGTTCGATGTCAGATATAATTGGATGTGGATTTGCATTATAGACCTAGGAATGAACTCATATGAAGATTCCAAAACCTTGACCAATCCGATAGATCACTTTTCTTTGTCGATTCTGAACCCGATTTCTGCATATTTATTGTGTTTTGGTTCAGAATGTGTTAAGGTGCTATCTTTGCAGATTGGTATCAGTTTAGTGGTTTCATTTCAGAGGAAGGAAACTGAGGGGTCATGTTCCACATATGACATTCATTCAGGATCTAGAGGTTGGGTTTCTGAATGATCAATTTTGATGACCCCTTGAATTCAGTTTCGGAGGCAGTTTGTTCAGTTTGTAGTGCGGAAAAGAGTAAAGTTTGCGAAGTTGCCATTTTGCATAAATGATAAATTTCTGTTTGAAGGATGTTTTCGGGATTTGGTTCAGGGCATCATGCTCATTGCATATCAATGTACTATCTGACTTGATGGAGAAGTTTTGGAATGTGGTTTAGAAATTTTACAACGGTCGATCTGAAGGGGATTTATGGTGATTCCGCAGTTGTACCTATGTAGTCTTCTGGGAGGCTAAGTTTGCACTGTAATATCTAGTGCCTGAAGATGAATTTGGTGAAGTCCTTCTAGATATGTATTCAATGGTGATTAATGAATCTTTTTGCCGAGTGCCAGAATCAGATTGTTTGTTTCAATTAGTTTTCAAAGATAGTTTTGAAGGTCAGTGGCCATTAATGTGTTAAGTTTTAAAGAAATGTGAAAAGTTGTTAAATCACCGCTAGTTCAATGCTTCATTATCCTTGTGTGGTGCATCATTTTAAGTGACCGGGGTTGCAAGTAATGGCTACGAACAAGGGACTCTATGTGCAACCTCATTATTGGTGATCTTATTGCAATTATCAATTTTGGATCTAGGCCAATTTATGGGTCTCTCTTTTTGGGATATTTGCTATCAAAGAACGTCAATATATCTCTAGATCAATAATGAATCGAAGTGCAAGTTAGTATGGATCGGTGCTCATCCTGATTTAAATGTCTTTCTTTTTGAAACCAATGGACCACTATTCTTACATAGTAATCATAGCATGTACGGAGAGTTAATTGATGGTTGGAGATTTTAAAACACTCAATACAAACTACCTTGTTGTCCACCATTGTCAGAAGTCTGCGCAATATACATGGGAGCAGCAAGAGGAAAATGCTCAGACAATAAAGAAGCCTACACTGCCAGAGGAGGACTGACCAAAGACATCAATTGTATAGTCTTCTGCAAAAATATGTCTGTGCTAGACATTGGAGGATGATATTTAATATGTTTTGCAGATTTAAAACCAAAGAACAGCCTGCGCAGTATTAAGTGGGTGTTTACATTTTTTTTAACATTCATTTAATGATTACATTGCATTCTCAGTGGTCTGCGTTGCCAAAGAAGAATGGGAGGAAGGGGTATTTTGCAATTTTCAAACATTAAAAGTGTAACCTACATAGTATGAAGTCTGCACAAGTAGTTTGGAGGGAGATTGCAGATATTAAAGAACACTGAAACCTGTGCAATGTATGGAAAGAGGGATGTGTTGGAGGTTTAAAAAACATTGAAAGAATGACCATGAGTGTTTGGATCCTGCGCAGCATGCCAGGAAAGGATAAACATGGAAGTTTGAAAGGTTTTGGACAGCAAAACAATGACAAAACAAATGTTCTTTAGGATATTTAAACAATGATGAAACCACAGAGATGTAGCTACCAGCGTAGGACAGAGGAAGGGTTTTTTGAGAGTTTCCAAGTTGATTTTCCAGATGTTCCTCCACAAGAAGGGGTGCCTTTTCTTGTAAAATGATCTCATGGTTTTCATTTTCCAGATAACATTGCCATTAAGGAGCAGTTTTGGTGTGAAAACCCAGAAAAGTGAAAAACTGTGTGTTTCCATTATCCCACATGGTCTCTACAGTGGCATTTTTTGACCTTTATATACAAAAGCGCTTAGTATATGAAATAAGTAAGAAGACTAGAGGCTTTGGGTGAGCTCTTGAGAGCTGGAGGAATGGAGACATGAGCTATACCCAGTCTTTTAGTGCAAAATCCAAAAATGGCTTTAAATTGAGAAATGAGATATCCCACATTGTTCCCACAGCTACATTTTGAAATGTTTATAAGCTAAAATGAAAACATATGAGTTTGAAGTTGAAGAGGAGGCTATCCACGCGCACGCCCTCATCCAACCACCTCAGTTTCCATGCCCAAAAATGGAGTAAATGAAATTTTGACGAAAATGAACGAAGATGTTGGTTGTGATGTCGTGAGATGTGCCCAGTCGCCCAGTCGCTAGAAGCTGTAGTCGCCCAGTCGGGAGTGAAATCGTAGTTAACCACCGAAGTTCAGAGATATGGCGACTATCCACTAGTGGTTAGTCACCTAGTCGGGAGATAGTTTTAGGATAACCGCCAGATTGCTGAGACTTCAGAACTGACCGCTAGCGGATAGTCGCGAAGTATGCAGATGCCAAGGATAGCTGTCGCGACGGGGAGTTAGCCACTAGTCGCCAAGTCATGAAATGGAGTTAGCCACCATATGCTGGTCGCCAGGTCACCCAGGAATGACAGATAAGGTGAAAATGCCTCGCAACTTTGATTTTGAGGTTGTCGCATGGTCGCTAGATACAATTAAATGTTAAAATGAGTTAAGCACAGTTTCTGACAGCGAATAAGAACATGCCACTTGTCAATTTCTGGTGTTTTCTGGGCAATGTATGCATAAATTTGAGATTTTCAAAGAGTTTAAAATGTGCATAGTGTTATTTTTAATAGGGAATTTAATAGTTTTATTACAATATCCATATGATTATTTTTGAAGTTTTTTTTTTAAAAAAACACTGGAAATCAGATTTGGACAGAATGAAGATCAGAAAATAAAATCCGATTTGCACAAAGGAAAATGAGATAAAATGCATAATATTTTAATTGCACAAGTCAAATTTGAAAGAGCTTTCCAAAGGATTTTTGAGATCAGATTTTCAAAGAGAGATATGACTGGATTTATGAGATATTTTGCAAATGGAATCAGATTTGATAGATTTTTCAGTGGAAGAATGAAGGAGATTTGCAAAGGGATAATATCAGATATTTTCAGACAGATGGACTTAGTTATTAATAGAATATATCAAATATTCTGGAAAGATGAATGCAAATCAGATTTGAGGGGAGACATGTGTCAATTGCTCAGAAGTTTTAGGGTTTCTTCTCTTCTATTTCTTTCTTTCTTTTCTTAGTTGTAAAGGTTCCTTTCGTCTGCTTTGTTCTGGTTTTTTCCTACAGATGCCCAGAGCAGGTCCCTATTGGTTTTGTGGAAATTTTATTGTAAGTTATACTTTTGTGTCTTTGTATATTCAGGAAAGCTTATTGTCTGGATGTGTTGAAGTAGAATACAGTAATAGAATACAGTGTGGTTTTCCCTCTTTCATATTATCTTGTCTCTTTGCATTTTGTTTGTGCTCTAGTGTGTTTCATTTGTAAGGCATTTGAAATTCACCAGCTATAAGGTAGTTTGTCTAATTATTTATGAGTTCCTTTCAAGGAGAGGACTAAGTTTCATAGATGACTTCAGAGAGAAAAGCACTGTGATAAGGATTTGATGCAGACATATGTATATGAGAGGATAGTTTGTAAGGCACTCTATCTCAGCTGCATGTAGTTTGTAAGGCACTCTACAGTATCTCTGTTAGTTTATCTCTGTTGATTCATGTTTTCATTGACTCTTTGCCTAAGGGATAGGCACTGGTCTAGAGTATAGTTTGTAGTTTGTTCCTCATCCAATATCAGAAATCATTTAATAAAAATACTCTTGTTACTAAGAACAAACAAACTGAACTCAGTAAGGACCTATGTCAGTAGGACAATGTCCACTTTATTGATTCCTTGGAGAGTGAATCATTAGGTTATCCCTCTTATAAGAAAAGGAAGAAGGATGAAAATCCTTGTATCACTGGTTTTTTCTATATTTAAGACTATGGTTTGTATGGTTATATCTTGCATCTGGTTATGCTTGGTCATTTGCAAGGTGATTTATCAGTTGGTTTAACAAAGGTACATAGCAGATCAGTGTCCACTCTACAACATACTGTGTAAACAACAATCACAAGAGGTAAAACCTGCTGAGTATATGTGGAGCTCAAAAATGAAGAAGGACCTTATCTAGTCCTTAGCAATTAGGATTTTCTTGTCTCTGAATCAGTATTAGAAGGCATGGTGTTCAAGTAGTCATTTCAAGCACTGTGATTCATACAAGAAAAATCCCTAACAAATTGGTGACTCTACTGGGGATTCGAAAGTGATTAAGTCAGTATAAGAAATTCATAGCCCTGCTTTGTTGAAATATCCCAGATTCTGGTTAAGAGGATAGTCATAGAGTCATATTCTACAAAAGGACATATTCCTCAAGTTTTACAAAGTATGTCAATTCTATCCATTTGTTGCTGCAAAGTGTCTGAAAGTTGCAAGTTTCTCCAAGATAGTATCAAAAGAATCTCACTAATAGTGAGTGGTGACTCTGAGCTCTGATTTGCATCAGTGTGCATGTGAAAGAAAGATTACAAAGAACGTAAGCTTGCAGCGACAGTAACAGCGGATGTTCTACATGTTTTGATGCTGATTTAAAGGTGTCTTCAAAGCACACATATTTTGCAACAGCTCAAATACATCCAGGTATTTTCAAATTTTTTTATAATTTTCCTTATCAAGTGATTACAACACTAAAGCAAAAAGGAATCTGTTAAAAAAGAGGTTTACATATTTCAAGTTTTACTTGCATCTGTGCAAAATTTGAAGGAAATATGTAAGAGTGGCAGTTTGTAATATTTTTAACTGCTGAGATGTCACAATCTTTTAATTGGAGGGGTGGTAATTTGTATGGGGCAAT
>MU224184.1:1710158-1725391 GCA_018584345.1 Thuja plicata
TGGTTATTTGAGGCTTTGTCCTACAGATTATTGTAAGGGATGCCCATGTGGCTTTTGATATTGTAATTCTGAAGTTTGTAATTCCACATTTGTGGAGCCAATAAGAAGCCAATTTTCTGTTCTTGCATATTTTTGTTGTTTCTCTTTGTTTCTGTCGTGTGTTTGTGGTATTAAGGGGAGCACCCCTTCATCAATAATTGAACAATTTTTCAATATTCAATCATCAAAAAAAGACATAATGTCATCATATAATAAAGATCATATGCACAACATAGAGGAATAATTAGGTCACAAAACAATGTTTCAATTATGATGCTAAAAATGTTAAAACATGTAGACTAGCAGGCTCGAACCATTTTTAGGTGTCTACAAATACAAAATCCAGACTTGCTTCAAGTATCTTTTATGTTTTCCTCCTTATTTTTATTGTTTTGTACACTTGTATGAAGATGTACGGTATTGTACAAACATTGAAGACTCTAAATTATTGAAGGAATATTGGATATTTGAGTCACCTTGAATCTCCATCTTGTTTGAAGGTCTCAACTATTGTTGTTTGCAAACGTCACTATTTGAAAGTAAAATTGGTTAGAAACTCTCAACATTTGGGGTGTTGAGAACAAAATGACTCTATTCTATCATTCCATAATGGAAATCATCTACGCCCTCTTGGAATGTTATCATAGATTATATTTTAATGTTGGAACTCAGTTTTGGGGTTGTAGAGATTAGTCATCCATTTTTTAGACGAAGCCCTAGGCTGATCACGGTGAGATTTCTGAGCCAAGAAGGGTTGAAGATAGGAAGACACATACCAAATATGGATGAGTGAGATCCAATAAATTCTTTTTGTAGTTTCCCACGAGGTTTTAAGACTCTAAACAATTTCCCAAGAGTGGAGTTGAGTCTATTGGTGAAGGGTTGTAGACCACTCTTTGCCACTAGGTTGGTACAAAAGCAATCAGACCTAATTATCCCTACAAGAGTTAGGTAGAGTAGAGTGGGAACCCAGTTCAAGATGTAAATTATTGTTTGTAAGGCCCAAAAGGGTGTTAGGATATTTGATTTTTTGTGGGGCTAGTTTGGGTGGTTTAGGAGGGCAGTTTGTAAAACCCAATTAGGAGGGCTACAAGGAATTAGGTCTCCTATTAGACTTAGAGGTAATCTTTTTTTTTAAATCTTTGGTCTATGATGTAAAAAATGAGAAGATCAAATGAGATAGAAGGAAAGTATGGACATTCAAGATTAGATTTAAGTTATATGCTAAACCATGAAATTGACAAGCTCATATTTGTATACAAATAGAAATGCGTGCTTCAGATTGGATCTTCATAAATACTATTACAAACAAAAATAATTATATATTAATTCATTACATATGTCTCAGACTTGTGTAACTTGTAATGACAAGATATTTTAGTTAGTAGAATTGATTTTTTCAGTTTTGGGTTTTTAAAGATCATCATATTGGTCCAAGGGGTTGAGCTCAATTGGTTAAAGCTTTGGGTTTTCATTGTGGGTACCCAAGTTCAAATCTCTAGAGGGACATCTTATGTGACTCTTAGTCTTCTTAGTTGGCTTATGGTTTCTAGTGTGGTTTCTCAGAAGGAGTTGATATTTGTAAAGAATCTCTAATATAAAAAATCATCATTTTGGTCCCAAATGATGTAGATTATCTACTCTATCTTCCTTAGGTAGTGTAACAATTATACTGGGCTTCACTCATCAAGTCAAGTAATCATGAATATAATTAAAGTACAATGTACGATTAATTTTCTTCAAATTTTTATTGCTTAATCAACACATTATAAGAGCTTAATAAATAAATTAGGATATATAATGAACACATTATAATAACTTCATCAACATATTATTAGGAAACCTATTAGAGATTGTTTTTTTTCATTTCACATCAGAAATATAAATGTACTACACCATCCACAAATACATCAATGCTATGAAAACTTACTAGATACTCATGTCTTTATACTTTCTTGTGTCGTCATGTACAAATACATCAATTATCTCAAAAAATCATACATACTAATCTCCTTATGCTTTCTCGTGTCCTCATGTACAAATAAATAATATATCATCAATACAAACACATCATTTATAGATAGATCAATTCTATAAAAATATCCTAGATACACAACTAATACATTTGGTTTCGATATTTGTGCTTTGTAATGTATAGCACCAACCACTAGTACTCTTGAAGACACCTACATTGCAATAGTGTATAAAATATCAATATTAGATAAATAACACTATTAATACAATATACAATGGTGAGAAATGGTAGGATGTAAATCACTCACCAAATCATATTGTGCATTGGAATACAAACCCACCCTTCAAAAATTTTATTAGCACAACCGAAAAAGGATGAAGGGGTTCTAATGGAAGATCTAGGTAAAAGTGGGATTTGGGTTTTCCTTAATGAATAGAGTGTGATTATGATATGTAAAAGTATGAAAGAAACATATGCTATGATAAGGGAAATTCCTACTAGAAATATGTAATATTAGATCTAATGCATAAAAGTAAGCAAAACATGAAAATGAGAATAATATACTCACCTTGAAGCAATGGGAGGAGGATCAAACTTCAATTTTGGCAATGATTGTGACAGAAATATCAGAATTAGAAATTATTTTGGATCTAGAACTGGTGCAGGGGTACAAAGTTCCTAAGAAAGGTGTGATAGGAATTAAAATATAAGTTTTTGTTTTGTTTTGTTTATAAGCAAGGATGTTGGTATCCTGTTTATGGAATGTAATAAGGCCTAAATGGCCATTTGTTCTAGTAGTTCACCGTATGTTGTAAGGACCTTGTTGGTACTCCTAAATTTGGAACAAATTTGGAGTGACCATGTTAAATTTTTAGACAAGCAAAGTGAATACCCTTGAAAAATTTGTGTAAGGTTCAGTTCGAGTGATTGAAAAAGGTGCCCGGATGATTTTTGTGAGATACAAATTGGGGAGAGGCTTTAGTGCCTTCCATTTGATATATGCAGTGGGTCCCAGATCCTTATTTTCAGTTTTGACATGTTTAGGGAGTAGTCATTTTGAGGGAGTCACCTAATTCTGCATCTTTGCTAATTGTCAATTTGCTGTCCGGAGCCTACTTTGCTTCTGAGTATCTTACACACTGTTGAGTTTCATAGTTTTCCACTTTGGGAATGTTTAGCATGCATATCAGAGAGCTTATGTTTTAAACCTCAGGTCATTCTGAATCCGTTTGATAAGTTTTCATACTTCCCAAAGTTGGTTGTTCATGAACTGTTTGCATTTTTGTCCTGCCTAGAAATCTGAATAGCCCAGTTTGACATGTTATAACTTTTGATCAATTCACCCAATTGAGAAAATTCCTTTTGTACTATTTTCTAGTGGTCACACACTCCAATATTGCCAGTCTACAAATCTTTATGAAATCAGATGACAAGTTTTCAAGAACTATTCTGATAGTGATTAAATCTGATTTCCTGTGTATTCAAGTTCAGAATTGGTAAGTGACCTACTTTGAGATTGTGAAAGTCTATACACGGGTGAACATTTTGGATAATTGAGTTGTGATTCATTTTTTAGACATAGGAGTGCACCTATTTGAAGAATTACAGACTCCTAACAATCCATTTGTCCACTTTGCCAGAGCCTTTCCGTTTCCAATTTATTAAAGTTTAACTGAAATACTGAATTCAGAATTAAATGCCATACTTTGACCTTTCCCCATTTGCACCCAGTTCAAGGTCATACATAATTGGATGTGGATTTTCATTATAGACCTAGGAATGAACTCATATGCAGATTTCAAAACCTTGACCTATCCGGTAGATCACTTTTCTTTGTCGATTCCAAACCCGAATTCTGCATATTTATTGTGTTTTGGTTCATAATGTGTTAAGGTGCTATCTTTGCGGATTGGTATCAGTTCAGTGGTTTCATTTTAGAGGAAGGAAACTAAGGGGTCATGTTCCACATATGACATTCATTCAGGATCCAGAGGTTGGGTTTCTGAATGATCAATTTTGATGACCCCTTGAATTCAGTTTCGGAGGCAGTTTGTTCAGTTTGTAGTGCGGAAAAGAGTAAAGTTTGCGAAGTTGCCATTTTGCATAAATGATAACTTTCTGTTTGAAGGATGTTTTCAGGATCTGGTTCAGGGCATCATGCTCATTGCATATCAATGTACTATCTGACTTGATGGAGAAGTTTTGGAATGTGATTTAGTCATTTTACAACGGTCGATCTGAAGGGGATTTATGGTGATTCCGCAGTTGTACCTATATAGTCTTCTGGGAGGCCAAGTTTGCACTGTAATATCTAGTGCCTGAAGATGAATTTGGTGAATTCCTTCTAGATATGTATTCAATGGTGATTAATGAATCTTTTTGCCGAGTGCCAGAATCAGATTGTTTGTTTCAATCAGTTTTCAAAGACAGTTCTGAAGGTCAGTTGCCATTAATGTGTTAAGTTTTACAGAAATGTGAAAAGTTGTTAAATCACCGCTAGTTCAATGCTTCATTATCCTTGTGTGGTGCATCATTTTAAGTGACCGGGGTTGCAATTAATGGCTACGAACAAGGGACTCTATGTGCAACCTCATTATTGGTGATCTTATTGCAATTATCAATTTCGGATCTAGGCCAATTTATGGGTCTCTCTTTTTGGGATATTTGCTATCAAAGAACGTCAATATATCTCTAGATCAATAATGAATCGAAGTGCAATTTAGTATGGATCAGTGCTCATCCTAATTTAAATGTCTTTCTTTTTGAAACCAATGGACCACTATTCTTACATAGTAATCATAGCATGTAAGGAGAGTTAATTGATGGTTGGAGATTTTAAAACACTCAATACAAACTACCTTGCTATCCACCATTGTCAGAAGTCTGCGCAATATACATGGGAGCAGCAAGAGGAAAATGCTCAGACAATAAAGAAGCCTACACTGCTAGAGGAGGACTGACCAAAGACATCAAGTGTATAGTCTTCTGCAAAAATATGTCTACGCTAGACATTGGAGGATGATATTTAATATGTTTTGCAGATTTAAAACCAAAGAACAGCCTGCGCAGTATTAAGTGGGTGTTTGCATTTTTTTAACATTCATTTAATGATTACATTGCATTCTCAGTGGTCTGCGCTGCCAAAGAAGAATGGGAGGAAGGGGTATTTTGCAATTTTCAAACATTAAAAGTGTAACCTACATAGTATGAAGTCTGCACAAGTAGTTTGGAGGGAGATTGCAGACATTAAAGAACACTAAAACCTGCGAAATGTATGGAAAGAGGGATGTGTTGGAGGTTTAAAAAACATTGAAAGAATGACCATGAGTGTTTGGATCCTGCGTAGCATGCCAGGAAAGGATAAACATGGAAGTTTGAAAGGTTTTGGATAGCAAAACAATGACAAAACAAATGTTCTTTAGAATATTTAAACAATGATGAAACCACAGAGATGTAGCTACCAACGCAGGACAAAGGAAGGGTTTTTTGAGAGTTTCCAAGTTGATTTTTTAGATGTTCCTCCACAGGAAGGGGCGTCTTTGCTTGTAAAATGATCTCATGGTCTTCATTTGCCAGATAACATTGCCATTAAGGAGCAGTTTTGGTGTGAAAACCCAGAAAAGTGAAAAACTGTGTGTTTCCATTATCCCACATGGTCTCTGCAGTGGCATTTTTTGACCTTTATATATAAAAGCGCTTAGTATATGAAATAATTAAGAATCCCAGAGGCTTTGGGCGAGCTCTTGAGAGCTGGAGGAATGGAGACATGAGCTATACCTAGTGTTTTAGTGCAAAATCCAAAATGGCTTTAAATTGAGAAATGAGATATCCCACATTGTTCCCACAGCTACATTTCAAAATGTTTATAAGCTAAAATGAAAACATATGAGTTTGAAGTTGAAGAGGAGGCTATCCACGCGCACGCCCTCATCCAACTGCCTCAGTTTCCGTGCCCAAAAATGGAGGAAATGAAATTTTGACGAAAATGAATGAAGATGTTGGTCGCGATGTCGCGAGATGTGCCCAGTCGCCCAATCGCTAGAAGCTCCAGTCGCCCAGTCGGGAGTGAAATCATAGTTAACCATCGAAGTTCAAAGATCTGGCAACTGACCACTAGTGGTTAGTCACCTAGTCGGGAGACAGTGTGAGGATAACCGCCAGATTGCTAAGACTTCGCAATTGACCGCTAGCGGATAGTCGCGAAGTATCCAAATGCCAAGGATAGCTGTCGCGACGGGGAGTTAGCCGCTGGTCGCCAAGTCGTGAGATGGAGTTAGCCACCAGATGCTGGTCGCCAGGTCACCCAAGAATGACAGATAAGGTGAAAATGCCTTGCAACTTTGATTTTGAGGTTGTCGCATGGTCGCCAGATACAATTAAAAGTTAAAATGAGTTAAGCGCAGTTTTTGACAGCGAATAAGAATAAGCCACTTGTCAATTTCTGGTGTTTTCTGGGCAATGTATGCATAAATCTGAGATTTTCAAAGAGTTTAAAATGTGCATAGTGTTATTTTTAATAGGGAATTTAATATTTTTATTGCAATATCCATATGATTATTCCTAGAGGTTTTTTTTTTTAAAAAGACAATGGAAATCAGATTTGGATAGAATGAAGATCATAGAATAAAATCAGATTTGCACAAAGCAAAATGAGATAAAATGCATAATATTTTAATTGCACAAGTCAAATTTGAAAGAGCTTTCCAGAGGATTTTTGAGATCAGATTTTCAAAGAGAGATATGACTGGATTTATGAGATATTTTGCAAATGGAATCAGATTTGATAGACTTTTGAGTGGACGAATGAAGGAGATTTGCAAAGGGATAATATCAGATATTTTCAGACAGATGGACTTAGTTATTAATAGAATATATCAAATATTTTGGAAAGATGATTGCAAATCAGATTTGAGGGGAGACATGTGTCAATTGCTTAGAAGTTTTAGGGTTTCTTCTCTTCTATTTATTTCTTTCTTTTCTCAGTTGTAAGGGTTCCTTTTCTCTGCTTTGTTCTTGTTTTTTCCTACAGATGCCCAGAGCAGGTCCCTGTTGGTTTTGTGGAAATTTTATTGTAAGTTGTACTTTTGTGTCTTTGTATATTCAGGAAAGCTTATTGTCTGGATGTGTTGAAGTAGAATAGAGTAATAGAATACAGTGTGGTTTTCCCTCTTTCATATTATCTTGTCTCTTTGCATTTTTTTTGTGCTCTAGAGTGTTTCATTTGTAAGGCATTTGAAATTTACCAGCTACAAGGTAGTTTGTCTAATTATTTATGAGTTCCTTTCAAGGAGAGGACTAACTTTCATAGATGATTTCAGAGAGCAAAGCATTGTGATAAGGATTTGATGCAGACATATGTATATGAGAGGATAGTTTGTAAGGCACTCTATCTCAGCTGCATGTAGTTTGTAAGGCACTTTACAGTATCTCTGTTAGTTTATCTCTGTTGATTCATGTTTTCATTGACTCTTTGCCCAAGGGATAGGCACTGGTCTAGAGTATAGTTTGCAGTTTGTTCCTCATCCAATATCAAAAATCATTTAATCAAAATACTCTTGTTACTAAGAACAAAAAAACTGAACTCAGTAAGGACCTATGTCAGCAGGACAATGTCCACTTTATTGATTCCTTGGAGAGTGAATCATTAGGTTATCCCTCCTATAAGAAAAGGAAGAAGGATGAAAATCCTTGTATCACTGGTTTTTTCTATATTTAAGACTATGGTTTGTATGGTTATATCTTGCATCTGGTTATGCTTGGTCATTTGCAAGGTGATTTATCAATTGGTTTAACAAAGGTACATAGCAGATCAGTGTCCACTCTACAACATACTGTGTAAACAACAATCATAAGAGGTAAAACCTACCTGAGTATATGTGGAGCTCAAAAATGAAGAAGGACCTTATCCAATCCTTAGCAATTAGGATTTTCTTATCTCTGAATCAGTATTAGAAGGCATGGTGTTCAAGTAGTCATTTCAAGCACTGTGATTCATACAAGAAAAATCCCTAACAAATTGGTGACTCTACTGGGGATTCGAAAGTGATTAAGTTAGTATAAGCAATTCATAGCCCTACTTTGTTGAAATATCCCAGAGTCTGGTTAAGAGGACAGTCATAGAGTCATATTCTACAAAAGGACATATTCCTCAAGTTTTACAAAGTAAGTCAAGTCGCTCCATTTGTTGTTGCAAAGTGTCTGAAAGTTGCAAGTTTCTCCAAGATAGTATCAAAAAAATCTCACTAATCATGAGTGGCGACTCTGAGCTTTGATTTGCATCAGTGTGCATGTGAAAGAAAGATTACAAAGAAGGTAAGCTTGCAGTGACAGTAACAGCGGATGTTCTACATGTTTTGATGTTGATTTAAAGGTGTCTTCAAAGAACACATGTTTTGCAACAGCTCAAATACATCCAGGTATTTTCAAAAGTTTTTATAATTTTCCTTATCAAGTGATTACAGCACTAAAGCAAAAAGGAATCTGTTAAAAAAGAGGTTTACATATTTCAATTTTTACTTGCATCTGTGCAAAATTTGAAGGAAATATGTAAGAGTGGCAGTTTGTAATATTTTTAACTGCTGAGATGTCACAATCTTTTAATTGGAGGGGTGGTAATTTGTATGGGGCAATTATTTTTGTGGATATCCCTGGATATACGAATCATATCCCATCAAAGGTTAAGGAATATGTGCCAAAGTTCACTGATTTTGGAGAACAATCAGCTGAGGATCATTTAGAAAAGCTTGCAAATTTGATTAATGATCATGACATAACACATGAGGATGTACTAATGAATTTATTTGCAATATCTCTAGTCAATAATGCTAGGGAGTGGTTTTAGGATTTACCTCATGATTCAATAGGGTCTATGGCTGAAATGGAAAAATGTTTTGTTGAACAATATGGTAACACAGAAGACAATAGTGTTTCTTATGCTATATCCTATGTTGAAGAATCTATGTCACATTCAGATCATTATAAAGAATATCTTGAGGAGGAACTTATCAAGAAACTATTGGCCATTCGAAAGAAAATGAAAAGAGAAGAGGCCAATAGACAAGCTCAAATCAAAATTGACCAATTAAAATTGGAATTGCTGAACCAAATAGCAATGAGTGATGATGAATCTATTGATTTTGAGTCTGAGATTGTTGAAGATGTTGATGATGAGTCTAAAAGTGAATCTGAATTTAATGACATTCAAAGTGATGAATATGAATATATGTTTAGTGATGATGAAGAATCTACTGCTGGTGAAGATACTGCTGACATTGATATTATGAAAAAGATTTATGAACAGCAAGACAAAGAAAAGGATATATGCGGCCAGCAAGATAACAATTATGATGCAGACATAAGTGGTTGTAGTGAGGTCATTACACAAGAAAATATGATTTTAGAGGTTTCACTACAAGACTCCAACAAAGAAGAAATTTGCAGCTTCATGCAAGAAGACAGTGAAGAGATGAATGAAGAAGATGACTGTTGTTCTCTTCATAGTGAACAAATTGCAGAGATTTTATCTTTTGAATATCTCAGTTATTCAGGAAATAGAACCTTTGAACTTTCATGTCCAGCACATATTGATTTTGACAGCGAAAATGAATCACAACATTCTGATTTTGACATATGTGATACTGTTTCTTCTTGCACTCCTTCTTCATTAGGCTATAATAAAATTCAGTTTGACTTATCAGATCGTGAGTTTGTCAGTAGTGGTTTACAGTTGAAAGATGATAAATGTTGCAAATATCAAAGTATATTTTTATCTGATGAATGTGACATATATATGCCACAAATTTTCCATGATGACAATTTGCCTAATGTTTGTAGAAGCTCATATGAAGAATATGCTGATTTGTTGTCATATAATAAGTTGATACATGATGACAGTTGCTTGAATCCGATAGTTGAGAGTGGCAATGTTATCATATTTTTGAAACATGGGGCAGGGAGCTTTGTGTTTGACAGAGGTAAGAGTTAATCTCAGTTTGTAGGGTTTTGGGCCTCTTGTAGATAATGTACATATTGTATAGTGGCTTTCCCTTTCAGTTGTGTGTTTTCTTTCAGTTAGAGGTTTTCCTATTTTTGGGAAGAGAGAAAATTTTTGAGAGGTGAAAGTTGAGAAGAGGAGAAAGAGAAAAGTTAAATTATGATTTTTGAAGTTTTTTGGGGTGGTCTGCTACTCCAGAGATCTGTGGTTCTCAGTATAAACTTGAATTTAACCATCCTCAGTCAGAGCCACTATTGGTACTCCTAAATTTGGAACAAATTTGGAGTGACCATTTTAAATTTTCAGACAAGCAAAGTGAATACCCTTGAAAAATGTGTAAGAAGGCTCAGTTCAAGTGATTGAAAAAGGTGCCCGGATGATTTTCATGAGATACAAATTGGGGAGAGGCTTTAGTGCCTTTCATTTGATATATGCAGTGGGTCCCAGCTCCTGATTTTTAGTTCTGACATGTTTAGGGAGTAGTCATTTTGAGGGGGTCACCTAATTCTGCATCTTCGCTAATTGTCAATTTGCTGTCCGGAGCCTACTTTGCTTCTGAGTATCTTACACCCTGTTGAGTTTCATAGTTCACCACTTTGGGAATGTTTAGAATCCATATCAGAGAGCTTACATTTTAAACCTCAGGTCATTCCAAATCTGTTTGATAAGTTTTCATACTTCCCAAAGTTGGTTGTTCATGAACTGTTTGCATTTTTGTCCTACCTAGAAATCTGAATAGCCTAGTTTGACATGTTATAACTTTTGACCAATTCACCCAATTGAGAAAATTCCTTTTGTACTGTGTTCCAGTGGTCACACACTCCAATATTGCCAGTCTACAGATCTTTATGAAATCAGATGACAAGTTTTCAAGAACCATTCAGATAGTGATTAAATCTAATTTCCTGTGTATTCAAGTTCAGAATTGGTAAGTGACCTACTTTGAGCTTTTGAAAGTCTATATCCTGGTGAACATTTTGGATAATTGAGTTTTCCTTTGTATTATAGACATAGGAGTGCACCTATTTGAAGATTTATAGACTCCTACCAATCCATTTGTCCACTTTTCCAGAGCCTTTCCGTTTCCAATTTATTAAAGTTTAACTGAAATACTGAATTCAGAATTAAATGGCATACTTTGACCTTTCCCCATTTGCACCTAGTTCGAGGTCAGACATAATTGGATGTGGATTTGAATTATAGACATAGGAATGAACTCATATGTTGATTCCCAAACCTTTACCAATCCGGTAGATCACTTTTCTTTGCCGATTCCAAACCTAATTTCTGCATATTTATTGTGTTTTGGTTCAAAATGTGTTAAGGTGCTATCTTTGCGGATTGGTATCAGTTCAGTGGTTTCATTTTAGAGGAAGGAAACTGAGGGTTCATGTTCCACATATGACATTCATTCAGGATCCAGAGGTTGGGTTTCTGAATGATCAAATTTGATGACCCCTTGAATTCAGTTTCGGAGGCAGTTTGTTCAGTTTGTAGTGCGGAAAGGAGTAAAGTTTGCGAAGTTGCCATTTTGCATAAATGATAACTTTCTGTTTGAAGGATGTTTTTAGGATCTGGTTCAAGGCATCATGCTCATTGCATATCAATGTACTATCTGACTTGATGGAGAAGTTTTGGAATGTGATTTAGTCATTTTACAATGGTCAATCTGAAGGGGATTTATGGTGATTCCGCAGTTGTACCTATGTAGTCTTCCAGGAGGCTAAGTTTGCACTGTAATATCTAGTGCCTGAAGATGAATTTGGTGAAGTCCTTCTAGATATGTATTCAATGGTGATTAATGAATCTTTTTTCTGAGTGCCAGAATCAGATTGTTTGTTTCAATATATCAGTTTTCAAAGACAGTTCCGAAGGTCAGTTGCCATTAATGTGTTAAGTTTTACAGAAATGTGAAAAGTTGTTAAATCACCGCCAGTTCAATGCTTCATTATCCTTGTGTGGTGGATCATTTTAAGTGACCGGGGTCGCAAGTAATGGCTACGAACAAGGGACTCTATGTGCAACCTCATTATTGTTGATCTTATTGCAATTATCAATTTCGGATCTAGGCCAGTTTATGGGTCTCTCTTTTTGGGATATTTTCTATCAAAGAACGTCAATATATCTCTAGATCAATAATGAATCGAAGTGCAATTTGGTATGGATCGGTGCTCATTCCGATTTAAATGTCTTTCTTTTTGAAGCCAATGGACCGCTATTCTTACATAGTAATCATAGCATGTACGGAGAGTTAATTAATGGTTGGAGATTTTAAAACACTCAATACAAACTACCTTGCTGTCCACCATTGTCAGAAGTCTACAGAATATACATGGGAGCAGCAAGAGGAAAATGCTCAGACAATAAAGAAGCCTACACTGCCAGAGGAGGACTGACCAAAGACATCAAGTGTATAGTCTTCTGCAAAAAGATGTCTGTGCTAGACATTGGAGGATGATATTTAATATGTTTTGCAGATTTAAAACCAAAGAATAGCCTGTGCAGTATTAAGTGGGTGTTTGCATTTTTTTTAACATTCATTTAATGATTACATTGCATTGTCAGTGGTTTGCACTGCCAAAGAAGAATGGGAGGAAGGGGTATTTTGCAATTTTCAAACATTAAAAGTGTAACCTACATAGTATGAAGTCTGCACAAGTAGTTTGGAGGGAGATTGCAGACATTAAAGAACACTGAAACCCGTGCAATGTATGGAAAGAGGGATGTGTTGGAGGTTTAAAAAACATTGAAAGAATGACCATGAGTGTTTGGATCCTACGCAGCATGCCAGGAAAGGATAAACATGGAAGTTTGAAAGGTTTTGGATAGAAAAACAATGACAAAACAAATGTTCTTTAGAATATTTAAACAATGATGAAACCACAGAGATGTAGCTGCCACCGCAGGACAGAGGAAGGGTTTTTTGAGAGTTTCCAAGTTGATTTTGTAGATGTTCCTCCACAGGAAGGGATGCCTTTGCTTGTAAAATGATCTCATGGTCTTCATTTGCCAGATAACATTGCCATTAAGGAGCAGTTTTGGTGTGAAAACCCAGAAAAGTGAAAAACTGTGTGTTTCCATTATCCCACATGGTCTCTACAGTGGCATTTTTTGACCTTTATATACAAAAGTGCTTAGTATATGAAATAAGTAAGAATCCCAGAGGCTTTGGGTGAGCTCTTGAGAGCTGGAGGAATGGAGACATGAGCTATAGCCAGTGTTTTAGTGCAAAATCCAAAAATGGCTTTAAATTGAGAAATGAGATATCCCACATTGTTCCCATAGCTACATTTCAAAATGTTTATAAGCTAAAATGAAAACATATGAGTTTGAAGTTGAAGAGGAGACTATCCACACGCACACCCTCATCCAACCGCCTGGGTTTCTATGCCCAAAAATGGAGGAAATGAAATTTTGATGAAAATGAATGAAGATGTTGGTCGCGATGTCGCGAGATGTGCCCAGTCGCCCAGTCGCTAGAAGCTCCAGTCGCCCAGTCGGGAGTGAAATCGCAGTTAACCGCTGAAGTTCAGAGATCTAGCGACTGACCACTAGTGGTTAGTCACCTAGTCAGGAGACAGTTTGAGGATAACCGCCAGATTGCTAAGACTTCGCAACTGATCACTAGCGGATAGTCGCAAAGTAGCCAGATGCCAAGGATAGCTGTCGTGATGGGGAGTTAGTCATTGGTCGTCAAGTCGGGAGATGGAGTTAGCCGCTATATGCTGGTCGCCACGTCACCCAGGAATGACAGATAAGGTGAAAATGCCTCGCAACTTTGATTTTGAGGTTGTCGCATGGTCGCCAGATGCAATTAAATGTTAAAATGAGTTAAGCACAGTTTCTGACAGCGAATAAGAACATGCCACTTGTCAATTTCTGGTGTTTTCTGGGCAATGTATGCATGAATCTGAGATTTTCAAAGACTTTAAAATGTGCATAGTGTTATTTTTAATAGGGAATTTAATAGTTTTATTGCAATATCCATATGATTATTCCTAGAGGTTTTTTTTTTAAAAAGACACTAGAAATCAGATTTGGACAGAATGAAGATCAGAGAATAAAATCAGATTTGCACAAAGGAAAATGAGATAAAATTTATAATATTTTAATTGCACAAATCAAATTTGAAAGAGCTTTTCAGAGGATTTTTGAAATCAGATTTTCAAAGAGAGATATGACTGGATTTTAGAGATATTTTGCAAATGGAATCAGATTTGATAGATTTTTCAGTGGAAGAATGAAGGAGATTTGCAAAGGGATAATATCAGATATTTTCAGACAGATGGACTTAGTTATTAATACAATATATCAGATATTTTGGAAAGATGAATGCAAATCAGATTTGAGGGGAGACATGTGTCGATTGCTTAGAAGTTTTAGGGTTTCTTCTCTTCTATTTCTTTCTTTCTTTTCTCAGTTTTAAGGGTTCCTTTCCTCTGCTCTATTCTAGTTTTTTCCTACAGATGCCCAGAGCAGGTCCCTATTGGTTTTGTGGAAATTTTATTGTAAGTTATACTTTTGTGTCTTTGTATATTCAGGAAAGCTTATTGTCTGGATGTGTTGAAGCAGAATACAGTAATAGAATACAGTGTGGTTTTCCCTCTTTCATATTATCTTGTCTCTTTGCATTCTGTTTGTGCTCTAGTGTGTTTCATCTGTAAGGCATTTGAAATTCACCAGCTACAAGGTAGTTTGTCTAATTATTTATGAGTTCCTTTCAAGGAGAGGACTAAGTTTCATAGATGATTTCAGAGAGCAAAGCATTTTGATAAGGATTTGATACAGACGTATGTATATGAGAGGATAGTTTGTAAGGCACTCTATCTCAGCTGCATGTAGTTTGTAAGGCACTCTACAGTATCTCTGTTAGTTTATCTCTGTTGATTCATGTTTTTATTGACTCTTTTCCCAAGGGATAGGCACTAGTCTAGAGTATATTTTGCAGTTTGTTCCTCATCCAATATCAAAAATCATTTAATCAAAATACTCTTGTTACTAAGAACAAAAAAACTGAACTGAGTAAGGACCTATGTCAGCAGGACAGTGTCCACTTTATTGATTCCTTGGAGAGTGAATCATTAAGTTATCCCTCATATATGAAAATCCTTGTATCACTGGTTTTTTCTATATTTAAGACTATGGTTTGTATGGTTATATCTTGCATCTGGTTATGCTTGGTCATTTGCAAGGTGATTTATCAGTTGGTTTAACAAAGGTACATAG
>MU224184.1:1725491-1737118 GCA_018584345.1 Thuja plicata
TTATTAAGGGAATTGGTCACATAAGTGGGGAAACAAGTTTTTGGAGTCATCGAGGCCCTTAGCAGATGACTATGTCATTATGAGTAAGTATGTGAGGGATGCAAAAGTTGCTCAATTTGTAACTTTACAATTATTTTCAAAATATTGCATCCCAATGGCTTGTTGGTTGAGAAATGGTTATCCAACTAATGTAACCAATCCAAGGAAACTAGAAGGCCTTGAGATATTGAATAATGTGGTTGCGAGTGAAATAATAATGTAAGACCAGAATACCAAATGTAAGACCAGAAAAAGGCATATTAGCATATCTAGGAGATCACAAACCCTAAATAATATGTTACCTATCTAATCTATCATGAAACCCATTCAAAACAAGAGTTTGCAAATAAAAAGTTTAAAAACACTAAGAACTCCCTTCAAATGTAACTCCCATGTCCTCCTTTCTTCTTTATAATCATATTTGATGTTGCTCTTTGACAATAACACAATTTTACAAAGATACAAAAGTCATTTTTGCATGTGAGAACACTAGGAGCGAGTGATTTAACCTTGAAATATTGAAATGCATCCCATTTTATAGAAAATGAGAATCAATTTGGTGATATTGCACCAAATAAATGCATAAATGAAGATTTTGGTTGGTAGGATGTTAGGAAGAATGATATGGGGGAGATCAAATAAGGAGATATCGATAATATTCATGAAGCACCTTAATAGGGATGTGAATCCTCAATTATGGGATATGGTAATTAGGTAGGAATAGGAATCATTAAGTATATTAATAATTCAATATTATCAATATTCCTCACAAAATCCATAATTAGATTTATGAAACTATGAAAATCTCATAAATTGAAATTATATAATTAATTAATAAAAATTAATTAATTATTGTTGAAGACTTAGGGAAAAGTGGAATAAATAAAGTTTATTTATTTATTCAATGAGGACATATGGATGAATTATGAGCTATTCATCCCAAGGGGGAAAATAGTGAATTATAGATTGAATTGAAGGTGTTAATGTTGAATTGAAATGATTTTGATGATATTGATAAGGTTTAGGTTCAATTCTGAGGGTTTCAGAATAGTTTAGGAAATTATGAGGCATCGATGAGCTTTGACAATGTGCCCGCATAATGATGTTTGGAAATGATTGAAAAGCACCAATGAACTTTGATGGTGTAATAGGATTGAAATTAAAATGGATAAATATCGATGATCTTGGACAATGTTCCCAAAATTATATTGATTAGAAATAGTATTGACAAACGTGGACAACACTATTGAATTGATATTGATAGATTGATAACGATAACACCAATGAACTTTGACAATGTTATCAAATAGCTGATTAAGGGGATACGAAGCATCGATGAACTTGGACAATACTCCTAAAATGATGATAATATTGATAGAATTGAAATAGGTTGTTGATCGATTTGGAAATTGGGTTAATTAGGCATCGATGATCTTGGAAAATGCACCAGAGTGGTTGGAATGAGTCCAAACAATTCTGACAGTGATTAGGAATAGAATAGAATGGGTTTGAATTGATTTAGGAAGGTTTGATATTGTTTAGGATTGAATAGGATTGAATAGGACTGAATAGGACCAATTTAGGGTTAATCGAAATAGATTAGGAAAATGATCGAGTTGATAAAGAGAGCAGAAATATTAGTAAATAATTAAACAATTTTGCAATATTCAATCATCGATGAAAGACACAATGTCGTCATATAATAAAGATCATATGCTCAACATAGAGGAATAATTAGGTCGCAAAACAACATTTCAATTGTGATTCTTAAAATGTTAAAACACATAGACTAGTAGGCTCGAACCATATTTAGGTATCTACATTTTTCCCCTCTTTGATACAATGCAATTATGAGCGTTGTGTCAAAGAATCTTGAAGAAAATAGCATTAAAAGATGCCCCAGTTATAGTGGGATACAAAGGTGCCCCCTCAAGAAATGATCCAAAAAATGCAAATGATAGGTCAATTTGTCGATAATGACGAGATGGATCCACAACAACTATCGATAAAAAATCGGAGGTCAAATGCAAAAGATATGAGGTTCAGAGTGCAAAAAGAACTATGACCAATACAAAACATAGGGGTTGCACATCCATCTAGGCAGCCAAGAGGCTATAAAAGAACTTGGAGAGGGTTTTGGAGTTCATTTTCACTCTCACATTTTGAATAATTAAGCTCTAGAACAAGAAGGATGGATCAAGTGCCACCAGAGAATCAACATGGGGAATAAATACAGTTGGACAATACGGTACCTGAGGTGAGTACATCTGAGCCCCTGAGTGGTTTCTAAGTTTTCATTATTTTCTAGGTGGTTTAGAGGTCAGAAAAGGGTCAAACAGGGTGCGTAGGGGGTCCACATGTGTCACCTATGCAGGTGACTTGCCCACCTATGCAAAAAGTGTAGGTGGGATGACCAACTATGTAGCCAATGTAGGTGGTAAGACAATTTGTGCAGGTGGTTGGCCAATCTATGCAGATGGTTAGAAGGGTCTGCAAATGGAGTTTGGGGGTTCCCTAACCACCCTAAACTTCCCTAAACTAGGTAAAAACATGGGACAAGGTCAAAATTAGGTCAAAGTGGGTTAAAATAGGTCCTAGGTTGGTCAACAAGGAACAAAAAGTATAGAAAGTTGACCAAAGTCACATGGTGATCATAGGAGGAGCTTGCAATACCATAGATATGGGAGAGTAGACTAGTGTGTCTGGACATACAACATCGACTTAGAAGTCATGAGAGATAGATCCTAGCCTCACTAGGATTGTATTACATCATGTACATGCCTGAGATTAGTGCAAATCAAGGTTTGATTATAGTGTTGGCTGAGAAGTGGCACTCAGAGATGAGCTTGTTGGTTGTATTTCTTGTTTTGGCAACTTTCCTGGTTCCTTGTCCTACTCTCTATGCTATGGTGTTTTCATTATGCCATCTCGTTCTCCTTGCCTTATCTCTGTCATGTTTTCAGGTGTTCAAGTCTGAATTTACCTTTGCGAAACCCTGAAAACTCTAAGTCTTTCCAAGTATTAAACGATGAAAATGAACCCTAAGTCATGGCGCTTCTATTTCGATTTTACTTTTTCTATTCACTTAAAGCATGTGTTTTAATTTAAGTTGCCTCATCACGTTACTCCAGCCAAATATTCCTTAGGTCTTCTCGACTTCACATTTTCCTTTTGTCACGTGGTCTCGTTTGAGTTCAGCATATTCCTTCAGTATTACGAGACTCGGCGATTCCTTTCATGTCAGGTAGTCGCAAGATAGTTATGTTATAAAACATTGTGAAGAAGGGACCCACTGCTTAGTCAGGTGATCGCGGGAGAATTTTAACAGTTATGAAAATGTCTTCAGACTTTGCAATTGCCTTCACGTCACTTCATTGCCAAATGAAGCCAAAGTTAAAAGTTAAGACAAGCCTTCAATCGCATGGTCTCGAAATAGAACAGTGGTTAAAATATTTTAGCTCATACTTCGCGACTGACCGTCTGTAGTTTGCAGTAATGCTTAGTCGCATGGTCGCCAAAAGTAGAAAGCGGACTCAGCGATAGCAAGACTAAGATGCTTTCCTTTCAGTCGCAGTGTCTGAGAAAGATTTAAGGGTATGCATGAACATATAGTGATTAAGCGACAGCCGTAGGATAAAAAGATCAGAGGATCTGATGGTGGTCGCGAAGTCTGAGATGAAAAGTGCCCCAAGATAAAATTCCTCCCGACTTAGCGATTAAGGTATGTTGCGCAATCATCAGAAGTGGGAAAAGGGCGCATATAACCTGTTATGAAAAAGTTAAATGCTCAGGACTTATGTCCCGCGATTGGGTGACTAAGCATTGTCGCATAGTCTTGACATGAAATAAAACCATTTGGAAATAGGGAGATAACTATAAAGGGTTAAAGAAGACAGTTAGTCACAAGGTCTCGGATAGAATGATGAGTTACTCTTAACTATGCACGACTATGATTTCAGTTATGTCGCATGATCGCCAGATCGTCACTTGTGTTAGTAAAAGGTAAGAAAATGCATTGTCGCCATGTCTTGAGATGAAACCATGGTTAGTGATAGAATCCTATGACAAAGAGACTTAATATAGTTGCGCAGTTGCTTGATCGCAAAATCTAAAAGCGGTGGCAGTTTTGTCGATGTGACAGTATGAATCGCTCGGCAACCAATCATAGGCTTGTATTTTGATCACTGCGCAAAAAGAGTAGCTGAGATGTAAGACAGATAACAAATCACAGTGTGACATATAAGCTCTGTTAAATGTTATATGATTGTTCTAAGGATTCATTTTTGAAAATTTGATTTCCTGTTAAGCTCAGAAACTACGGCTAGGTTTTTATTCAAGTTCATAGCATGTCGAATTAATGACAGAACTGATGTTTCCAAATTATGAGTTGTGTACTCTGAATGATGCCTATAAGGAGTTTATGGTGCATTCATTCACATTCACCATGCTTTTAGTTTTTCAGAGCTCAAGTTTTTCATTTTGCAGAAAAGATAGATATTTTTCTCAAATTGCAATATTTTCAAAGCTGATCAAAGAGTTCTAAGTTTCAAGAAATTGTGCACAGAACAGTCGGTTGATTTCAGAAATAGATTTGTTTCAATATCGGTTAGGAAAGAGAGATTCAGAGTATTGAAAATATGAGCGGGGCTATGAGTGTGGCCTCAAAAAGTGGAGGGAGTGAAGAGGAACATAAAGGAAAGGCAAGTTTCTCTGATTAATTTCTCCATCTTCTGCCTAGTTCAATGCAGAATAAGAAAGCTAATGCAAGTGTCCTCTTGGATGAGTACAAAGATATTCGAGATGCTGTGACTCTAGGGACAACAGGTTTCTCCCTTTTCACTTACTTCTATAAAAATTTTGATAAGCCCATCCCAGTATCGAACCCTTGGACATGTGGCTTAGCTAGGTTGCTTGTTCCTGATGTCTTCCTATATGTAGACCTATTTTTAGACCTAGCCAATTACTATGATGTCCTGAAAAAGACCATCAAGAGGGATGATGACACTGCCCTTTTAATTTTAAATAGGAATTCATTCATGCAAGCCTTTGGCTTATTTATCACCATGTCTACTAAGGTTGACATGACAAAGCAGGAGAAGAGGTACAGTTCAAAGCTTGCTATTGCAAAAGGCTTGTTGCAGAAACACATGTTAAAAGAAGTGAGAAAATACTTAGATCCTATGAAAGAGCCAAATCCATATTATTATAAGGATCTACACTTCTACATTAAGTATAATGCTTATGCCCTATGTAGAGTACTAGGGATAGATGGAGATGTAGAGAAAATCAACGCTGGCATCTTAATAATGGTATTAGACTTGCAAGAAGTGCATTCAAGCACCAGCTATGACTACATACAACACATAATAGATGAAATGCATGAGCGTTTCATTGCAACCCAGAAAAGATTAAAGAATCCAAAGGAGAAGGAACCTAAATTTTTGCATTATTCAGTCCTCATGCACCTCCTCTTATACTTCAATTTTGTAATCATGGATGTTCATAATCTGACTCCTCAGAGATTCTATCAAAAAACACCAAATCCTATCCAATTTTGGGTGAGGGTTTGGAATTACACTTCTAGGGAGTGTGACTACTGTGCTTTTCAGAATTGGATTGTGTATCCAATTATGCAGAGTTTGGGAACAAGTAGAACTAGAGTCCCTTTAAAGATTATACAATTGCTCAGGCCCTGTGATTATACAGATAATTGGCCTGGAAAACATAATTGGGGTGATTTCTTACTGGAAAAGAATTATACCATTATCAGGGTATATGGGTGTATTCACCCACCTCATTTATTACCATATCATGTGCCTGCAAGAGTAGCTGCAATGGAATTCATATGGTAGTTGATGTTAACAGATAATGAGCACTTTGCACCACACAAAAAGGGGACTATAACCCCTAGGCAGTTCAAAATTTCCAACTTTACAATTGGCAAGAATGCCATTGATGAAGTGGGTCAATGGTTGGAAAAGTATAGAATGGGGGCAACCCCTTATAGATACATTGATCCAGAGGGATTCATGGAACGGGTTAGGAAGTTGTATACTCCTACCATCCCTAATACCAATGTTCACTGTGAGTGCATAGAAGAAGATGCAACAAGGAACATCTTGGATGAAGATGATATTCATATAAGAAGACTAAGAATCCAGGAGTTGTTGAAGCTGGAGACACAAATAAAAAGAAATGGGTTATCTTTTGGGGGTTTTCACCCTGATCTCCCATATTTTGATAGGATTAAGGCCATGATAGACAACTATTATGTGCTTGTAGAGCAACTGGATACAGTCCTAGACAAAAAAGGTGCTCAAACACTTGAACACTCAGAATCATAATATGATAGTGGTAGTGACAGTGATTATGCACGCCCTCCCATGTATCCTTCACCACAACAAGCCTCAGAGAAAGAAATGGCTGAGATTCTACAGTTACAGGGAGCAGAAGGACACATTATAGATCTGACAGTTGCTACCCAGCCTGATGATCTGGAGGAGCCTGCTGCAAAGAGGCAAAAATTGGAATTAGGGCAACCTTCAATGGAGGGCCAAAGTAAGAAAAAATATAAGGCTAAGGCCTTAGTCCCTCACACTAGGTTATATGATCATAACCTAACAAAGGCAATCAAAGAAGGCAAGAAGAAACGGCCTGACCTAGAAGATGAAGTTGAGATACCACTCAAGGTCTCTGTTGATGAAAGATTGCTTCATCAACAAAAATTCCTAGATGATGATAGCTTTGTTAAAACAAAGGAGTTTAAATACTTCCTAAGATGGCATAAAATAGAGCATCTCAGGTCCCAATTGACTATGGATGGGAAAGAAACAATTATAGATGAAGCCTTAGTGGCTTTACAGAATTATGATCCTGAGAATGAGGGTATCTTGCCTGAGGATGCCAGGAAGATGGTGCTGGGAAGTGGAATATTGTTGGTTGAGGGATGTGATTTGGCATCTTCCTTCATCATAGACCAAATCAGAAAGCAGCTAGATCTTAAGATGGCTAGTGAGGTCCAGGTAGGAGACATGATAAAAGGATTTGGGTATAGCCCAAAATCTTAGGCTTTTGCAATGTGGAGCCTAAGCCCAAAAGACCAGAAGCCCCAGTTAGTAAATATTCAAGAAAATACAGTGGGTAATCAAATGGTGTGGTCTGTACAAAATACAAGGGACTTAGAAATCTCCCAAATCATGACACACTGGGCTCAACTGAATGAAGACAAGACCAAACAATTATCTAAGAGGTATAGTACTTTGTTGGAAGAAACAAGTGCACTATCTAAAGACAGGGATATGTGCCACATACAACTGTACCAGCAAGATCAGTTGATCAAGACATTAACAGAAGAATTGGAGGAAAAGCCTAAGGTAGTATATGTGCTAGCACAACCACCACCAATGCAAATTGAAGATAAGCCTAAATCAGAATAGGCTGTGGAACAAAAGGTAGATGAAGAAAATGGAAATGCAATTGCTTTAAAGGCACTAAAAGGCATACTACAACATAGAATTGATATTCTAAAAGATAAAATTGATGTTGTAGTCAATACATACAATAAGTTTCCATCCTTGCATACTGAGGTAATGGGATACCTTGCCATTCTAAACACTTACTTTACAAAGTGGTCTGCTAGGGAAATTTTTTTTGAGAAATTGTCATCTTTACAAGCTATAAGAGCAAATTTTCCTAAAATAGTAAATGAAGTGGGAGATGAGATCAAAAGATTCAATATTGCTCTCTCATTCTTCAAAGAAAAATTAAATCAGATACAGGTTAAATTGAGCCTCTTTTCAAATGATTTTAATAATTTTATTCCTTCCCTAAGGGGGGATGATGACCAAGTAAAGGCTATAGATTCCTGGAAGAGTGAATTTGATAGCAAGATGCCTAGTGAAGAGGCTTTTATTTTGGGAACAGATGTTGATATAGAGGGATTTAATAAAATATTGGATGAAGCCTTTAAAGCAGAGACTGATATCAACAAATTCCTACTTGATGTCAAAAACATCACTAATGCTAGATGGGATAGGCAAAAGGTGCAAGAATAGAGTACTCAGGATTTCAAATGGCCATCAGAAGATGAAGTGAAAGCTTGGGAAGTTATGACTACACCAAAGAAAAAGAATCCTGTAGTAGAAGAAGAAATCTTGGATGATGAGTAGGGTGAACACTTGGCACTACACTGTTCAAGACAAGAGGGACAGTTATTACAAAAGGAGAGTGTAGGTGAGTAGGCAAGCACAACTATCCGGAGTCAACATAAATACTACCAGCTACCATCTACAAATCTGATTGTAGTCACAGATCGGGAGAAGAACTAGAAATATCTGTTTCTATCTTTTTGACTTGGTCTTTTCACTATTTCTTCTCTCTCTTTCTTTTTGTCTTTCTTGTAACTTTAGGGTTAGGTTTTCTATGACCATCTGAAGCTTGTTGCATCCTTAAGGGATTCCAAGATGGTCAAAAACCTATATATAGAAAAAAGGGTTGTAATTGTAAGAGGTCTTTGATGTTGGAATTTTTTGGAGAAGAGAAAATATATATATTGTAGAATTCAGATGTTCTGAGCTTCTGTCTATCTTTTAAAGTTGTATAATTTTTCATGTATGGAAAGCTGGATCATATAAATAATATACGGTGCAATTTTACTCTCTTCCATTGTTGTCTCTTTATTCTCTGTGTATGCTCTTTTATGTTAAGTTTGCAAGGCATTCTGATGAATTTTTGTTATTAGGTAACTATTTGATTACTTGCAAGTTTCTTTTAAGGAAAGAACTAAGTTTTGTGAGTAGTTTCAGGGAGCATACTGCTTTGTTTAAAGATTTGATACAATAGTTTTGAGGTGACAGGGTAACTTGTAAGGCAACTTACCTGAGTTGCATGTGGGTTGTAAGGCAAACTGTTGTATTTTTTTTTTATAAAATCTTAGCTTATTTGACTCTATAGCCCAAAGGATAGGCACTGGTCCAGAAATTTGTCTAATAATCTATTGTTGTCCAAGTTATTTCAAGGCATTAGAACCAAATTTAATAAAAATACTCTTGTTACTAAGAACAAATAAACTGAACTTAGTAAGGACCTATGTCAGCAGGACAGTGTCCATTTTATTGATTTCTTGAAGAGTAAATCATTAGGTTATCCCTCCTATAAGAAAAGGAAGAAGGATAAAAATCCTTATATCACTGGTTTTTGTTATATTTAAGATTATGGTTTGTATGGTTAAATCTTGTATCTAATTATGCTTGGTCATTTACAAGGTAATTTATAAGTTGGTTTAACAAAGATACATAGCAAATCAGTGTCCACACTATAACATACTGTGTAAACAGCAATCATAAGAGGTAAAACTTGCCTGAGTATATGTGGAACTCAAAAATGAAGAAGGACCTTATCCAGTCCTTAGCAATTAGCCTTTCTCTTGTCATAAAGGAGTTTTCATTCAAGTATAATCAGTATACTGTTATTTTAAGGTTATGGTAAAAGAAAAAGTTCTAACAAAGCTCATTCTACCTACCAACAAGTGAGGCTATAGTGACACTAGAGGATCATCATCTCCCTTCAATAAGGAAATATATAATTAGAATATTAGCATATCTATGAGATCACAAACCCTAAATAATATGCTACCTATGTAATCTATCATGAAAGCGATTAAAAACAAGAGTTCAGAAATATAAAGCATAAAAACACTAAGAACTCCCTTCAAATGTAACTCCCATGTCCTCCTTTCTTCTCCATAATCAGATTTTATGTCACTCTTTGACAATAACACAATTGCACAAAGATACAAAAGCCAAGTTTTCAAGTGAGAATACTAGGAGAGAGTGATCTTTCTTGGGAAGTGGGAGATCAATGAGACTTTGATGGATATTTGGCTCTTGAGGTGGAAAAGGATCATTTTGGATTGGGGATAAGGATGGTAGGATCATCATGAGGCTTAAGGGAAATAGGGTCTTGGTCAAAAATAGGATAGAATTGGTCATTGAAGAGGTCCTGATCTTGATATGTTTTTAGACATGTTTCTTAATCCTTTTTATCATCCTCTTGACATGGGAAATGACTTTGGATATGCAAGGGGGGTTCTTGAAAGGGGTCAACATTTTGATATGAGGAAGATGGAATTTGGATAGAAATATCATGAATAGGATTGATTGATTTGGGAGGACATGGTGGAATTGGTTCAAAGGAACTTGGGCTATGCATAGGACTAGCTTGGATGCCTTCGTGGATAGCCATTAGAAGGTTGCATTGTTGGAAGAATCACTTGATGGGGAAGGAGGAAATTTCCCTTGGGAGGAATGTGGGGATGAAGGGGTGGAAGGAAACATGGATGTTTCTTGAAGGTCAATGTCTTGAGGGGAAATAGGTATTTCATCCATGTGATTGTTTTGGTGTGAGCCATTGCTAGACATGGGTAAATTATTTATTTGATCCAATTTTTGAGACAAATTCTTTAAAATTTTGGATTTGAACTTGAGCTCCTTGATGGGTCTTGTTTGTGATATCTCATCATTATTTACATGTTGGAAAGAATGTTTGGAATGGAAATGTTCAAAAAAGGTTTCTTATTGATTATGCTTGGTTGATGTTCAAAGATGTCACTGTTTGATAAGACATTGGTGGTGAATTGGAGGACACAAAAGGTTCCTCAAGCAATGTTATTGTTTTTTATCTTGGAATTGATTGTCTTTTTTACATGATTGGCACAAGAGGTTGTGAAATTGTTAAAAAATCACTTGGTTATATTGGAATGAATACTGGTTCATAATTTGGTGGTGGCCCCATTTGAATTATGCCACAGTCAGGTTGAAAGGTTTGATTTGGAACTTGGTTGAATGATTTATTTGAAATTTGAGCACATGGAGACTAATTTGAAACTTTATTTAATTGAGCATGATCTGGAAATTGCTTGAAATATATTGGCTCTTGCACATGATTGAATTGGGCTTTGTTAAATTTTTTATTTGCCTCATTGAGTTGTAAAATAAGTTTTGGTATCTTTGATTTCTCAATGAGAGATTGTGTGTCAATTTCACCAAAAGATTCACTTGGACATCCAAGGAGTTTGTCCATATCCTTTCTACTCTTTATCATCTTTTTTGCACTTTCTTCCAAGATTTTCTTTTCTTTATCTAATTTTTCTTGCAATTTTTGAATCATGTTGCATGGACTTGATGCAATTGATTGTTTGCTTGTGTTGATGTCATTTGCCTTGGCTCAAAATCTTGTTGTTACAAAGGTATATCTTGTCTTGGATAAAAAGGTAATTGTGATTTTCCTTTTGATGGAAACATGGGTTGATAAGTTTCTTGTTTCCTTTTGGATGCTTGGAACCTAGTGAAGATTGACATGATGACTATATGCAAATGCAAGATTTTTTAGATTTTTGGAAATGATATTTTTTAAATGCAAGGAGCTTATGAAAAATGCAATCTAAGGTTTATGAAACTATGTTTTTGATTTTTTGGACTTTGAAAAAAAATATTTGGAAAGGAGACAAACCTAAGAGCATAACCTTATGAGGTTGAACAAAAAAAAAATCCTGACTTGAAAAAGGGGATTGGGGGAGAAGGGACAATTTT
>MU224184.1:1742810-1756274 GCA_018584345.1 Thuja plicata
TACTGAGTGGTGAGAATGAACCTGAACAAAGGAGGAGCCTATTTCGCACCAGGTGCAAGTGTGAGGGTAAGTGTTGTGATGTGATTATTGATAGTGGAAGCATTGACAATTTGGTGTCAGAAGAGATAATGACAAAGTTTAAGCTCAAGAGATAGAAACACCCATGTCCATATTGGATTGCCTAGGTACAGGATGACCACAAGGTCATGGTCAATGAACAATTCCTCATGGAGTTCAAGATTGGTGGATACCATGATGAGGTACTGTGTGATATCATATCTATGGATGTATGTCATATGTTGCTGGGTAGACCATGATAGTTTGATAGATGTGTTGTACATGATGGTCGTGTGAATACCTATTTCATGACAAAGGATGGAGTGTGACATAAGCTAAAGCCATTAAATGACATAGAAGAAAAGGTATGTGGTAGTGCAAGAATAACTTTTTTTGATGGAAGAAAGTTCCTAGATGGTATGAGGCATGAGCATGTGTGTTTTGCTTTAATTTCAAAAGCTAGTAAGGAGGAAGTAGAAGATGTTCCTGTACAAGTTACAGATTTTTTGAATGAGTTTCAGGATATTGTATCTGATAATGTGCCTAATGGATTACCACCAGTCAGGAAGATCAGTCATCAAATGGACTTGATTCTAGGAGTGAGTTTGCCGAATAAGGTAGCACCTAGAATGACACCTGCAGAAAGTGAGGAGTTGAACAGACAAGTACATGAGTTGTTGCAGAAAGGATTGATCCGTGAGAGTCTAAGTCCCTGTGCTATACTAGTGGTATTAGCACCAAAGAAGAATGGAGAGTGCAGGATGTGTACAAACTCCAGGGCAATAAATAAGATCACAATCAAGTACAGGTTTCCATTGCCACGAATGGATGATATTATGGACTATTTGAGTGGAGCTGTGTATTTCTCAAAGATAGATCTGAAGAGTGGATATCATTAGATTCAGATTAGAGAAGGAGATGAATGGAAGACTACCTTCAAGAAAAAGGAAGGATTGTACGAGTGGTTAGTCATGCCTTTTGGGCTAACCAATGCACTGAGCACTTTCATGTGGCTCATGAACGAGGTTCTGAAATTTTTTTTTGGGTAAGTTTGTCATTGTTTACCTAGATGATATTTTGATCTTTAGTAAGACATTGGAGGAGCATATGATGCATATTCGTAAGGTATTTGAGAAGCTGAGAGAAGAGAAATTGTTGATAAATTTGAAAAAGTGCAGTTTTGTGAAGAAGGAGTTAGTGTTTTTGGGATTTGTAGTTTCAATGGAAGGTCTAAAAATGGACCCAGAGAAGGTACAAGCTATCCTTGAATAGCCTATCCCAAGGAGTACTACTGAGTTAAGATCTTTTCATGGTCTAGCTAGCTTTTATAGAAATTTTATCAAAAATTTTAGCAGTTTTTGTGGACCCTTGACTGAAACAATGAGAGGGGATAGAAAAGAGTTTAAGTGGACTAATGGGGCAGAAAAGAGTTTTCAATTGTTGAAACAAAAAGTTACAGAACAACCTGTTTTAGCACTCTTATATTTTAATAAGGTGTTTCAAGTAGATTGTGATGCTAGTGGTACTGCAATAGGAGTTATTATGAGCCAAGAATGTAAACCTGTTGCTTATTTCAGTGAGAAGTTAAATTAAGCCAAGAGAAAGTATTATGTTTATGATCAGGAATTTTATGCTATAGTTCAGGCATTAAAGAAGTGGAGACATTATCTTCTTCCTAAGGAGTTTGTTTTATATACTGACCATCAAGCTTTACAATATTTGAATAGTCAAGGAAAGTTGAATCAAAGACATTTGAAATGGGTTGAATTTTTGCAGAGTTACACATTTGATTTGAAACACAGGAGTGGAAAGTCTAACAGAGTTGCAAATGCTCTTAGCAGAAGACAACGTTTGCTAATAGAGATGAAGATCGAGGTGGTTGGGTTCAAGGAACTCAAGAGTTTGTATCTAAAGGATCTTGATTGTGGTGAAGCTTGGAAAGATTGTACAGAACCTATTACTCTAGACAGGACGATGTGGTTGGATTTCATCATTTAGGATGGAATGTTATTCATAGGGAGCCAATTGTGCATTCCAAAAAGTTCTATGAGGGAAAATATCATCAAGGAGAAGCATAGCAGAGGATTGGCTAGACATTTTGGTCGAGATAAAACCCTTGCTCTGGTTAGCAAGAATTATTATTCGCCACAGTTGCAGAAAGATGTCAAGAAGTTTGTATAGAGTTGTAGAGTATGTCAAATGGAAAAAGGAGCAAAGCAGAATACAGGATTGTATCAACCATTAACTGTACCAGAGAAGCCTTGGGAGGATATCACTATGGACTTTTTTCTTTGTTTACCAAGGACTCAGCGGGGACATGATTCAATTTTTGTGGTGGTTGATAGGTTTTCAAAGATGGCACATTTCATTTCCTGCAAGAAGACTAATGATGCTATTCATGTAGAAGAATTATTTTTGAGAGAAGTGGTGAGGCTACATGGTTTTCCAAAGACCATAGTTTCAGATCGAGACACTAAGTTTGTTGGATATTTCTGGCGTACGTTATGGAAGAAGTTGAAGATAGATTTGAAGTTTAGTTTGTCACATCATCCATAGACTAATGGATAGACAAAGGTGGTGAATAGGAGTTTGGGGAATTTGATGAGATGTTTGGTTGGAGATAAGCCAACAAGATGGGATTTGATTTTACCATAGGAAGAATTTGCATACAATAATTCTGTCAACAGGAGCACTGGTAAATCACCATTCCAGATTGTATATGGAAGTAGTCTAAGAAATGCATCTGAATTGAGAAAGATAGATAAAGAAGAAATAAGTAGTGCTGGAGCTGAGGATTTTGCAGAACACTTGAAGAACATCCATGAGGAAGTGAGGAAGCACATTACCAGAATGAATGCATAGTATAAGGCTAAGGCAGATGAGAAAAGGAGACATAAGGAATTTTAGGTTGGGGATGAAGTCATGGTTCATTTGTAGAAGGAGCGATTTCCAGTTGGTACATATAACAAGTTGAAAATGAAGAAGTTTGGGGCATGTAAGATACTGAAGAAGCATGATTCAGGAAATGCCTATGAGGTAGAATTTCCTACTAAGTTGAATATTTCACCAATATTTAACATTTCAGATTTGACAGAGTATCATGAAGGAGGTGTTGAAGATGATATCACAGCGGCATAGTGGAGTATTCCAGCAAGTAGTTTAGATACCAAGTAGATTGAAGACATACTAGACAGTCGTGTTGGTAGAAGCATAAGGAACAGGACATATGAAGAATATTTGGTCAAGTGGAAAGGATGACCTATAGAAGATTCATCATGGCTGACAAAGGAGGAGGTTGACCAGCTTGGTTTTCCTCTGTACACCTGAGACATGACAGGGTCACTTCTCAAATTACCCCGGGTGTCTTATGCAAGAGCATCCTAGGTGTAAGGGAAATTTTGCATCACCCAAAAATGTGTTTTTCTATTCAATAAGGGCTATTTTTTACAAAGCTACTATTTTTGGAAACTTACTATTTTTAGTAAGTTGGTTGTTTGAACTTAGAATATTCTAATTTTCCAGGTGAAGCTTCATCTTAGTCATATAAGAATGTCAGTTGAATTTCATTGCTAGATCATCTGTATTGGTGAAGTTATTAAGGACTTACTATTGAGATTTTAGGGTGCAAAACCTCTGAGCTCAACTTTTAGGACCTTAGAGGCTCTGGATCAAGGTCAAACCCCCGCCAGTCTGGCACTATAGCTTGTGATCTCCCCTTTCTAGAAAGTGGTTATAATAGCCAATCGGAGCTACGGTTCAAAAGTTATGGCTTCTGGAAGTTGGGCTACCTAATCTCATGTTTTGTAAATATTTAAAGCCGACCATTATGTAATAAAAGTGAAAAATAATTAAATGCTAGGGGTAGTCGGCCTTAATGGCTAGATTTCTGGGACCTTCTCGAGTGGTGGAAAATTGTTTATTTAAGGAAGGCTTGTGGTGTTTTCTAGGGCAGTTCTGGGTGGTTATTTGAGGCTTTGTCCTACAGATTATTGTAAGGGATTCCCATGTGGCTCCTGATATTGTAATTTTGAAGTTTTTAATTCCACATTTGTGGAGCCAATAAGAAGCCAATTTTCTGTTCTTGCAAATTTTTGTTGTTTCTCTTTGTTTCTATCGTGTGTTTGTGGTATTAAGGGGAGCACCCCTTCATTAATAATTGAACAATTTTTCAATATTCAATCATCAACAAAAGACATAATGTCATCATATAATAAAGATCATATGCACAACATAGAGGAATAATTAGGTCACAAAACAATGTTTCAATTATGATGCTAAAAATGTTAAAACATGTAGACTAGCAGGCTCGAACCATTTTTAGGTGTCTACAAATACAAAATCCAGACTTGCTTCAAGTATCTTTTATGTTTTCCTCCTTATTTTTATTGTTTTGTACACTTGTATGAAGATGTACGGTATTGTACGAACATTGAAGACTCTAAATTATTGAAGGAATATTGGATATTTGATTCACCTTGAATCTCCATCTTGATTGAAGGTCTCAACTGTTGTTGTTTGCAAACGTCACTATTTGAAAGTAAAATTGGTTAGAAACTCTCAACATTTGGGGTGTTGAGAACAAAATGACTCTATTCTATCATTCCACAATGGGAATCATCTGTGCCCTCTTGGAATGTTATCATAGATTATATTTTAATGTTGGAACTCAGTTTTGGGGTTGTAGAGATTAGTCATCCATTTTTTAGACGAAGCCCTAGGCTGATCACGGTGAGATTTCTGAGCCAGGAAGGGTTGAAGATAGGAAGGCACATACCAAATATGGATGAGTGAGATCCAATAAATTCTTTTTGTGGTTTTCCATGAGGTTTTAAGACTCTAAAAAATTTCCCAAGAGTGGAGGTGAGTCTATTGGTGAAGGGTTGTAGACCACTCTTTGCCACTAGGTTGGTACAAAAGCAATCAGACCTAATTATCCCTACAAGAGTTAGGTAGAGTAGAGTGGGAACCCAATTCAAGATGTAAATTATAGTTTGTAAGGCCCAAAAGGGTGTTAGGATATTTGATTTTTTTGGGGTCTAGTTTGGGTGGTTTAGGAGGGCGGTTTGTAAAACCCAATTAGGAGGGCTACAAGGAATTAGGTCTCCTATTAGACTTAACTAACATAGATGGTGTTGTGGGTCATTTTAAAACCTAAGATTGTATCCCATGGAATTTAGAAAAGGTAGGTAGATGTCAAGGGACACTCATTCATGTCTACAAGTAGAGAGTGGGAAGATCCTATTTAGAAAGGATTTTAGACTTAAGGTTGTGTGTTGAAAGTGAAGTGATCTATTGGAATTGGGATCACAGGGGTTGAGAGTTGGGATCTCCTGACTGGAAGAAGTTTTATCCTAAGAAGATGAACTTTCGAAGGGCCAAGGAAAAAATCATCCAAGCCTTGGGAAGGCAAGAAGTGGAGAACCATTGGAAGTTTCCTTGAACAACTTAACTAATACAAGGGGAAATATAAATTTCGAGTTAAGTTCAAGATCCCTCTACATTAGAGTGGTATCAAAGCCAATTTGTTGAGAAAGTTGGTGTATGTTAGACATAGAAGAAGCAGAGGCTAGTTTAAGGCCTCCAAAGGAGATGAGTCAAGAAGTGTACATGAAGATGGTAGAGGAGATGATTGCGACATAGTTGCAAGACACCAAAAAGACTTAAGGGAAAATGAAAGTGTGGCAAGATGAATCTAATGAAGAAGACACTAGAGTAGAGACAACAGAGGAAGAGAGGAAAGGTATGCCTATAGATCATAAGGTGTTTTTAGCTATACCAAAGTCCTTGAAAAAGGAAAAAATTGAAGGACTACCCATTTATAATGGAATCTTGAATGGAGAAGAACTATTGGAGTGGATTGAAGCCTTAAATAATCATTTTGATTACAAGGAAATTAATGACGGAAAGAAGGTTAATTTGGCCAAGTAAAGATTGAAAGGTTCTTCCCTAGTGTGGTGGAGCATGATGCAAGAAGAAATGGAGAAAAAAGAAAAGAAGAATATTACCTTATGGTAAAGAATGAGGATTATAATCAAGACTCAATTTCTTCCAATTGACTATGAGGTTCAAATGTACAAAAGGTTACAAAACTTAATCTTAAGAGAGAAATGGTTGTAATTTCTTACACCAAAGAGTTCAAAAAGTTGTGTTTAAGGGTAAGGAAACAAGAATAAGAAGTGGAGAAGGTGGTGCACTACCTTAATGGTCTAAGGCCAAATATTCAAATTGAAATAAGCATAATGACACCTGATAAAGTGCATAAGTTCTTTCAGTTGGCTTTGAGAGTAGAGGAGAAAATAAACAGGAGAGGAGAACATAATTAGAGGGGAAGAGGTGGCAGATGATTTAGAGGTAGAGGTACATTTGGAAGAGGGTACAATCCTCATAGGAATTAAGACTCACAAAAATTAGGTACCAATGGAGAAACTTATCATAGAGGAGGTCTATTTAGAGGTTCTTTTAGAGGAATAAGTAATGGCAGAGATAGGTTTTGAAACCAAGGAAGGGGTCTACTATTTCCATAGATAAATGCTACAATTTTCATGAATTGGGACACACCATGAGAAAATGGCCTAAAAAAGATTCTAGTTCACACATGGGAGAGAGGAGAATGAATTATTACATCACCCATAAACAAAGCATAACCTGTCTTAGATGGAGTAAGTTTGACGCTAAGAAGGAAAATTTTGAAGGTACTCCAATCCAAGGAACCTACCCAAACAAAATCATCTTCAAAACCACATGTAAGTCACATGGTAAGATTTTCAATGTTATAGTTGATTCATGATCTATTGAGAACATAGTTCCAGTAGAAATTATAGAGAAATTAAAATAGCTTCCACATGTTAATCCCTATAAGGTAAGGGTAGCATGTACTAGTTGATGAGAACACATGGATATAATTTGAGATAGGAGAGTAAAAATATAAATTCTTATGTGATATCTTACCAATGGATGCATGTCACATGTTGTTATGGAATCCATGGAAGTATGATGTTAAAACCACTCATGATGGGGAAAAGAACTCTTATGTGATTACTAAGGATGGTAGGAAGTTTTAAATGGATCCATTACTAGACCTAAGAGATGGGAAAAATGTAGGGTCTATTATAAGTATGCTAAGTATAAAGGAATTCCTAAAAGTGAGGAAGCATGAAGGAACCCAACCGTATTCCATCATAGTGAAACCTAAGAAGGAAGCTAAGATAGAACCAAAAAAATAGATAACCCAAGAAGTGAAGAAGTTGTTAAATCAGTATAATAACACTGTATTGGATGATATTCCTGATACACTACCTCCCATGATAGATTTATATCACCAAATATACCTAATTATAGGTGCTACCCTACCCACTAAAGTTGCACACAAGATGACACCAAGCCAAAATGAAGAAATAACTAAGCAAGTCAAAGAATCACTAGACAAGTGATTGATAAGGAAAATCTTGAGCCCATGTGTTATTCAAGCTATTTTAGTCCCCAAGAAAGGGGGTAAGTGGATAATGTGCACAGATTCTAGAGCCACTAAAAAATAATAATTAGATACCGATTTCCTATGCCAAGGATTAAGGATTTGATAGAATATTTGGGAGGAACTTGATATTTTTCCAAGAAGGATTTGAATTTAGGGTACCATAAAATAAGGATAAAAACTATTAATGAATTAAATATAGCCTTCAAAACTAATTAATGGTTGTATGAATCATTGAAGACTCCCTTTGGGCTCACAAATGTACCTAGTGCTTTCATGAGGCTCATGAATGAAGTATTATCAAAATTTCATAGTAAGTTTGTCATTGTTTATCTTGATTACATTCTAATTTTTATTGGTAAAAAGGAGTATATCATATATTTTGATCTAGTCTTGAGGAAATTGCAAAAAACAAAGTTGAAGATCAACTTGGAAAAAAATTGAGTTTTTGTTAACTAAATTTTTTTATCTTGGGTTTTTGGTTTCTAAGGAATGTTTTAATATGGATCCCTCAAAGATTGAAGAAATCCTTATTTGGCCTACACCTAATGTTAATCTCCATGTTTTGTTTTCTATTAGTGTCACACACTTAGTCATAATCATGGAAATTTGGTTAGTCATCACAGCGACCAAGCCATCCTACTAAGGTTGAGACCGAGTAGTAGTTACTGTCAGGAAAGATAGAGGTCACCAAGTAGTCAATTGTTGTTGAGGAGAATGATTTGCAAGTTGCATAGAAAGTTAGTGTTGAGTAAAAACATATTCTTATGTTGAGCGAGATAGTATTGATCGAGCACCATAGTTTACTTATGATGAGTAAGATAGTTTTTGTATATGTTTGGATTGGCACAAAAACCTAGGTAAACCATTTTGGATGACTTTTATGAATCATTTAATGATCATTCACTAATAGTTAATGCATTAATTACACATTATTTTTATGATCATGGATCCCTATGAAATCCATGCAACCAATCAAAATTAGGGATGCCTAAGTGGCAAAAGGTAATGAATCTAGATCATTGATCTTGATCTCAGTGTTTCATCACTAATCCATATATGGAATGCTTCAAACCCTAATATATGGTGTGAGTAAGTATGCATGTTGTGCATATCTAAAGAATTGACTAGACAAAGTGATCGAGTAGAGATGTGAAGAGAGAAACATAGATAGCTTAGATTGAGAGATCAATTAAGAGTTAGAAAGAGGAGATCCATTATCAACATTTGTAGTGTAGACCGAAGGATCAGGTATTGATACATTCTAGAAAGTTAATGAGGGTAAATCTCTTAAAAGAGTGGTCCTCACAAGCCTTTGTAAATATCTTAACCAAGTGCTTAATTAGTTGTAAGTTTTAAATCCTTTAACAAGGTAGATTGTATAAGTGTGTAAGCTCTTAATAGGGTAGACCCCTCATAGGGAAGATCATCAGAAGTTATCAAACTTTGTATCCCTAACATGCACACTTTATTACTGTAGTAGTGAAGTTTTGTGGGTGTCATCCCCACCCCAGTTTTACCTTAAAGGGTTTCTGGGTTACCAAATATTTGTGTTATGTGTTCATTATGGATATGATTAGATGTTAGATATATTAAAACATTTCAGTTAATGTTAATGAATACATGGTTAAATCAATTTGTTTTAGAACTATAAAATCTTTATAGATATGATTCACCCCCCTCATAGTTATTTCTTTCCCATATTAGACTTCCAACAATTGGTATCAGAGTGTTGTTCTCTTAGAAGAAGTCTAAGCACTTGAGATTTAAGCTCTTGGAAATGGAGGTTTATAAGTTGGGAAAGGTCATTGAGAATAAGAAGATTGATATCCAGTTGGCACTGCAGCATCTTGAGACAACAAGAGAAGAATTGAGGAAATCCTTAAGAGATAGCAAAGAATTGGAAACTTAGCTAAATGACACTTCATATAAAGAAGAAGACATTGATGGTGTATTTGACAATGAAGGTTCCAAAGAAATTAATGCAGCAAATGTAGATATTTTGGAGAAGAACAACACACTGAAAGAATGAGTCAAAATTCTAAAGATAGAACAAGAAACTCAATCAATAACACTATGTGAGGTGATTGATCAGAAGAAGAAAGTTGAGGAAGACAAGAAAATGATAGAAGATGACAAAAGATAGATGGCTACTAGACATGATGAAAGGACAAGAGATGTACATAAGCTCACAAACAGTCAGTTAGACAAGGTCAACCAACTATTATTTTCAAATCAAGAGATAAATAGAAAAGACATTGAAATTACATATCTGAGATCTAAGAACACTCATCTGAAAAATGAATTGAGATCTAAAGGAGAACTCATTGAGAGAATAAATAAGATGAATGAATCCTTTAGATTGATCAAAGTGTTCCAAGACTAGCTAGCACTTACTCAACTAAGGCCTTAACTTGCCCTAGTCTACTTAGGATCCTAACTCTCTCTACTAGAATACACTAAAGTCTTAAATCTTCACACTCTAAGACTATTCTAACTCCATGAATTATCTTTACAATACCTCTGTAGTTAAGGATTATGCATCCTTTCCACTAGAAACAATACATTGAACTCATTAAATTATTGAACAGGGAGCATAAACTTGAAATGGTGACTGCAAAGTATATGCTCTAATCCATTCTAAAAGCCATCATTATAGTAAATGGAAAATACTTTAAATGGGACTAAACTAGGAATTGAAATATCAATAGTGTAAGCTAAAGATAAAGGAACCTGCTAAAATAGGAAGTTTAACTCTATGCTGAAGGAACAATAAACTAGCTAACTACCTTTGCTACAGGAACAACTTTTAGTGTTGTTACTAATGACTACAGGAGAAACAAAGTCTTACTTGCTTCAAATAACTTGCAACCTGCTTATTTAAAATAACTTGCAACCTACTTAACTATGAATTAGATTCACCTCCCGTGTGGGGCCCCATAGAAGCATGAATGAACAGGATCTTAGATACTAGAAATTGAAGCTCTCATTACTTATTCATAAAACATGGATTACAAAAGATGCAGAAAACAAGATTGTATTTTCTCTTTGCTGAATTACAACAGACTACTAGAATACTAACTTTATCTCTATCATCATGCTGCTCAAAGTTTAGCAGTCATCTTATTTAAAGGGAAACTACAACTTACAACTAAAATCTAGGATTACTCCATTAGATGAGGATTGTAATCAATACAACATATCTCATAACAGAATATGGTAGTTATTCAATAAATTTTCCCAGAATGTAGCACACGATGGTTCTAGATCCACACATGGCATAAAATAGGAAAATGTATTGACCTAGCCTTCCTGTGAAGATCTTTTAATGATTCTTATTTTGGTTCACATGCTCTTGACAGGTTCAACCTGAGTCCTATGGTGAAATAACCCGACCTTGACTTCCTCAGTGACACTGTGCTAGATTCTAGAACTGCTCCATTGATTCCTGCAAAAAGGATTACCACACACATACCATCTTCGACACATATATATATTTTCATCACTAAAATTTAGAAGAAAATATTTCAACTTAATTAATGCTCTGGTAGGACATAAGCTACAGTGATGCAGAGTGCAACAGTGGAAGGTTTGTCTTCTTAGTCCTTTGGGGTCCAACTGCTCAAATTGCTAATGCTTTCAATCAGACTTTCAAGAAATACCTTACCACCTTTCTCTGATGGTGATACACCTCCAACAATCCTTAGGACCAATCACTAAGTCCTAAAACACACTTCTTTCAACTTTTCACTAAGTTTCCTAGTCACTTTCCAAAACAGGGCTACAAGGCCAAATTTGACAAAATTGGGATTTTAGACACAACCCTACACCCAACACAAGATCAATTGGTGTAATATAAAGTTTTTTGACAACCCAAACACTGCCCTACAAGACTAGCTTCCAATCTACTCCAGCACTCCAAGAATCCTCCAAGGTACACAGACTTAATAGGGCCCTAATAGGCTTGGTTTTCAAAGGAAGACCAATGGAATGGGTGCATAGAATGAAAGGAAGGTCTTGGATCTCTTCAAGGATACCTAAAAATACCAAAACCACCTTTTGATTAATTACTTTGTGTTCATCTAACTCTGTGCAATCATATTCCTATAATTTAGGACCAAATACATCTGAATATTTGGCCTAGGGCTTGCAAGCATAATTAATTCCCTTTTCCTTATATCCTATAGCTTTCAGAATATTAAAATAAATTCTTAGAGCCTTTATTTTCATTGGGTTTTGTGCAAAATGGCTGGTATAGTTGCGAGCTATAACCCCATTTTCCCAAAACCCTGTTGGAAACTAGGTTTTCCTGGATGCAAGGAGAAAAAATGCGATAACTCTGTCTACAGACCACCAAAACACTTCAAACCAAATGAATTCAACAGCTAGTTCAATAGAGCATCTTCCCCAACCATTAAACTATTGCTGCCAATCCGTACAGCCCACACAGAATTAGAAAAATAGTGATTTTTCTGGAAAAAAAGGGATTTTTATTGATTTGAATGAAAATGTTTACATCTATCAACCTCTGTCTTTTTGGAAGGTTGTATGGCATATATATACTGGTGTTTCACCGATCAACTGTCTGATATACAGTTGTAATCGTTTGAAACTTACATGTGACAACTTTTAAGCACGTTTTGCAAAGTTGCTTAGTAACTTGTGTTGTTTTTAAACAATTCCTTTATAGGTTGGAACCTAGGGACACTAGAATAGCCTAGGACCTTATTTAAGGTATAATAACCTATTTCTAATTATATTCCTAATCAAAATGTCCCATAGGTCCTAAGGACTCAAAGTTTATAGAAACACCAATGAGCCTTAGGCCTTTACAAATGGACTAATATCAACTAAATAACTACATAACAACCTAAATGACTATGATTCCCATCATGATCCATTAAGTGGAGATGAGTATGAACATAGTGCCATGTTCATGCAATGCCCTGACTGAGAATGGCCTTGAATCAGTGATTTGTAGGAGTGAGGGCTCTGCACCATACTACCCACCTCAAAAGAACTCAAGTCCCTTGAGTTGGGACTACATCAAAGTTGTATCCTGCCTTCTCAATGTCTGCTTGGCTCATCCATGTTGCATCTTCAGTTGGTGTATCTTTCCACTTGACAAGGTAGGAGTAGTAAGTACCCCTCCTAGTTTGTTTGGAGACCCTCTTGTCAAGTATGCATTCTATCTGAGGTTTAATGCTCTGTGGTAACTGAGATACATCTGCCTGACCTATTCCTATATCAACATCAGCAGTAGGAGACTTATAAGAATAAAGATCAGACACATTAAATATAGGAGATAGTCCTATGTCCGGTGGTAGATCAATTTTATATGCATTGTTCCCACATTTCTTAAGAATTTTGAATGGGCCTGCTTTCTTCATCATAAGCTTGGTGTATTTACCCTTGGGAAGCCTCTCTTTCTTAAGGTGTATCATAACCATGTAACCTACTTTAAACTGCAAATCTCTTCTCTTTCGGTCTACATGTTCCTTGTATTTTGCTGCTGACTGTTGAAGTTTGTCCTTTACCTGCTCCTGAATGTCTTTCATGACTTGGGCAAAGTCCTCTACCTGTGCACTCTTCCTATCCATGTCCTTGATGTTTCTAAGTTCTAGAACTCCCCTTGGGTGACTGCCATACACAATTTGGAAGGGAGACAGACCAGTATTTCTGTTTATTGAATCATTGTAAGAATATTCTGCCTGTGACAGTATTTTATCCCATGCTGCTCCATATTGTTGTGTTAGGCATCTTAATAGATTACCTAGTGACCTGTTTATGACCTCTGTTTTCCCATCTTATTGTGGGTGGTAGGCAGATGAAAAGTTCAGATTGGTGCCTAGTTTCTTCCACAATGTCCTCCAAAAATGTCCTAAAAATTTAGGGTCTCTATCTGATATTATGGACATGGGTAAGCCATGTAATCT
>MU224184.1:1758619-1841717 GCA_018584345.1 Thuja plicata
ATGTTGTCTGTTGATCCAGAATCTACTATTAATTTGCATACCTTTCCTTTAATCTTGTAGGTTGTCCGGAATAGAGCCTTCCTTTGTGGTGGTTCCATGGGGTTGGGTACCTTCAAGAGTGTTCTCTACAGCATTAGACACTCACCATGTTCAGGATCTGCAGGTCTTGAAGCAGTGGTATGATAAGAGGATGTGCTTTGACCATCTTCTTCTTCTTGTATCAGTTGAAACCGCCTATTTCCTTACCTTGGATTGTCTCCAATCTTTTGAGGGCACCTAAAGGATTGATGTCCTATCTGATTGCAGGTGAAGCACTTCCATGAGAACACACTGCCTCCTCTTCCTCTTCCATTCCAACCTCCTCTATTGTTATTAGGTCTTCTTCCTCTAAAAGTACCCCTGCTGCTGGTTTCATTTTCAGAACCTTGGCTCTTTCCATCTTCTTGAGACTTGACATAGTTACCCCTGCCTTGAAATCTTCCTCCTCTTCCTCTGAAATTGTTTCCTCTTCCCCTATTGAAGTTAGATTCTCCTCTTCTCTTTTGTTTTTCCTCAATCTTCAAAGCTAAGTTGAAGCATTGATGGACTGAATCAAGGGTGACCAAAGTTAGTTCATCTTGAATACTATACTTTAGGCCACTTATGTATCTTGCCAACTTTTTCTTGTTGGTTTCATACACCTTTTACCTAAGAGTCAAATTGTGAAACTCTTGGGTGTATGTTCTAACATCCATATCCTTTTGTTTAAGGTTATGCAGCTTCTGATGTGTTAGAACTTCATAATCATCAGGGATGAATTGCTTCTTGATCTCTATTTCCATCCTCTTCCATGTGCTGATCTTCTCCTTTCCTTCATCTATTCTTTCATTTTGAAAGAAGTTCCACCAACTAAGGGTAGGGCACTTGATTTTAGCCTTTTCTATTCTGAACCTCTAACTTGCAGGTATCTGATCACACTCAAAGTGGTTGTCTAATGCCTCCATCCAGTCTACACACTCATCTGTATTTAGTTTGCCATCAAAAGTGGGTAAGTCTCCCCCTTTCACCCCTACTCTTTCCAATGCTTGTAAGAGTGGTCTTTGATCTAGAGGGACCTCTTCTTCCTCTCTTTAACTCTCCTCTCCTTTAGACTCTTCATTAGCACCTTTCCTCAACTTACCTTTCAATTTCTCTAACTCCCTTTTCATATTCCTATTCTCTTCCCTTGCTGCTCTACTTTTCGCCATTTGCTCTTTCACCAACTTGGCCAACTCAACATTTGTGATCCTCAGAGGGATCTCCCTTTCTCCTTCTTCCCCTTTAGACATGATGTCTTATCTTCACTCCACAAGATCCAAACCACTCTGATACCACCTGATGCAGAGTGCAACAGTGGAAGGTTTGTCTTCTTAGTACTTTGGGGTCCAACTGCTCAAATTGCTAATGCTTTCAATTAGAATTTAAAGAACTACCTTACCACCTTTCTCTGATGGTGATACACCTCCAACAATCCTTAGGACCAACCACTAAGTCCTAAAACACACTTCTTTCAACTTTTCACTAAGTTTCCTAGTCACTTCCCAAAACAGGGCTACAAGGCCAAATTTGACAAAATTGGGATTTTAGACACAACCCCACACCCAACACAAGATCAATTGGTGTAATATAAATTTTTTTTACAACCCAAACACTGCCCTACAAGACTAGCTTCCAATCTACTCCAGCACTCCAAGAATCCTCCAAGGTACACAGACTTAATAGGGCCCTAATAGGCTTGGTTTTCAAAGGAAGACCAATGGAATGGGTGCATATACTGAAAGGAAGGTCTTGGATCTCTTCAAGGATACCTAAAAATACCAAAACCACCTTTGGATTGATTACTTTGTGTTCATCTAACTCTGTGCAATCATATTCCTATAATTCAGGACTAAATACATCTAAATATTTGGCCTAGGGCTTGCAAGCATAATTCATTCCCTTTGCCTTCTATCCTATAGCTTTTAGAATATTAAAATACATTCTTAGAGCCTTTATTTTCATTGGGTTTTGTGCAAAATGGCTGGTATAGTCGCGAGCTATAACCCCATTTGCCCAAAACCCTGCTGGAAACTAGGTTTTCCTGGATGCAAGGAGAAAAAATGTGATAACTCTGTCTACAGACCACCAAAACACTTCAAACCAAATGAATTCGACAGCTAGTTCAACAAAGCATGTTTCCCAACCATTAAACTATTGCTGCCAATCCGTACAGCCCGCGCAGAATCAGAAAAACAATGATTTTTCAGGAAAAAAAAGGGATTTTTATTGATTTGAATGAAAACATTTACATCTATCAACCTCTACCTTTTTGGAAGGTTGTATGGAATATATATACTAATGTTTCACTGATCAGCTGTCTGATATGCAGTTGTAATCGGTTGAAACTTACATGTGACAACTTTTAAGCACTTTTTGCAAAGTTGCTTAGCAACTTTGAAAAGTTGCTTAACAACTTTTGTTGTTTTTAAACAATTCCTTTATAGGTTGGAACCTAGGGACACTAGACTAGCCTAGGAGCTTATTTAAGGTATAATAACCTATTTCTAATTATATTCCTAATCAAAATTTCCCATAGGTCCTAAGGACTCAAGGTTTATAGAAACACCAATGAGCCTTAGGCCTTTACAAATGGACTAATATCAACTAAATAAATACATAACAACCTAAATGACTATGATCCCCATCATGATCCATTAAGTGGAGATGAGTATGAACATAGTTCCATGTTCATGCAATGCCCTGACTGAGAATGGCCTTAAATCAGTGATTTGTAGGAGTGAGGGCTCTGCACCATACAGGAAGGACACTACCCTCAAACATAGCATAGAAAAGGGAACCATTCATTTAGTTACATTACTTCTTCATTTTATATAAGATCACAAGTTCCAAGTGTCATAATTTCATAACCTTTTCACCATCTTACTTCCTACTTATGTCCATTTCTTACATAAAATATATAAAAAAACATAAGTTCAAGTATCAATTGCAAGTAGACTTTATCACAAAGATGGAAAAAAGTGTTATCAAAAGATGACCATTAGATTGGCTCATCATTCCCCCCTACTAAGCTGTTGCTGGCCTCCAACAATTATGAAGTTCTAAACCCGAGCTCATACCCTCAATTCACTGGCAGTTTTGACTCCTGATTCATTAAACACATGGTTGAAGTATCCATGAGTATTTTGCAGACTTTCCCACTGCTATTCTTCCTGGGCTGTGCTATAATCCTCTATCGATTCATTTACTATCATTAAAGGCTATAGGAACAGAGGAGGCTAGAACCTTAGTCGAATCCAATAATTCTGGAGTGTTTTACCCATTGATATATATCGTGGAACCCTTTGAGCTGCAAGGATTAAGTTCTGAGGGGAATTTGGTTCCCTAATTCTTAGATCATGCGACATTCCCATCCACCTTTGCCTACATGCTAAAATTGCATCATCAATACTTTGGGCTGAATGTTGTTCCCAATCTGAATATGCCTGCTCCCTAACTGGGTTAACCTTTTGAGCTCCACTTGGATTTAGGGTAATCAAAATCCAATCAAGATAAGTCCTCCTAGAATCCTGTACCTCAGGTCTAATCATTAATAGAATATCTATTTCCTTGTTTCTATGTGGTAGAGCCTGATATTCTCTTCTTATTACATTTTGAACCCAGGACATTACTACCTTTAACTAAACATCCCCTACATACAAAAGAGAATTCCAATAATGATTATTAGGTACTGGAAAATTGTGCAAGTACAAATCACATAGCGAGTTTTTTATGGCCATTGGGACTGATAGGAAAGCATCCTAAAATTCATGTAGAGTTGCTACAGAAGGATTCAACCCCTCTACAACCCTGGTCATCTAAAAATTGACAAATTGTTCTCTTAAAAACAAGGTGTAAACTGGAGATGGTGATCTACATGCCATTGCCTAAGGAATTAGTTCAGTTATCTTTTGAATCCTTTCCTCCAATACTACTACCTAATATGTTTTCTATTTAAGTTGATGAGCCTGCTCATCAATGGTTCTCTGTAATCTTTCTTTTTCCAAACCCCACTAAGCCTTTTCCCATAGGAATCGCTAATATAAGTGTAACCCTGCAGCAACAGGGGTGGACAAATCTGTTGGTGGCATTGGTCCCTGATGAAGGATGTCAATCCATTCAATGGCAATTTTAGGTGCAGGTTCAGATTCCCTAGGCTAAGAAGATGTGGTATGTGGTTGTTCTTTCTTATCCCAATGTGGAAAAAGATTACCCTTACTTAGAGCAAGAGTTTTGATTGAATCATTCTCTTGGCAAGTTTCAGCTGTATTTGCCAACACATCTAAATTCTCCTTACTGACCTATCCTATTATGTTCCTAATCCGTTCTTGGTTAATCTTGGGGAATTCATTAGAAGGAAAACCCCCTAAGTCATCCTAATCTTCTTCCATGGAATCCTTAAGGTTATCTTGTATACCAAGGCTATTAACAAATCCTTCCTCATTTTTTGATTCTTTATCACTTTCCACAAGAATAAAATCAACACTGGAAACATCCTTTTCTGCTTTAGGATCCTTCTCAAAAATATTACCTATTCCTTCAATTTCTATTTACTCCTGGTTTATTGGCCTAGGAAAAGGTTGTTCAATGGATTGGGAAGATTCAATTTCTATGGTATGAGTAGGTGGCTCAACATTTTTGTTAGAAGTGGCGGTAATCAAGGACTTCACCTTGTGGGGGTTTTAATAGAACTTTGAGGGCTCATGCATTTCTTTTTCTTAATGGCTACAGGGGTTTCTCTCATGGTCTCTTCTTTAGCTTCAGGTAGGGTTTCATCAGATGCACCATTCTCCTTTTCCCTACTAGATTTTGGTTTAGAATTTATTGCCTCTTCTCCTAGGGTTTTTCTTTCAGTCTCCTTAGAAGGTGAATGGGTTTCCTCAGTAGGAGAGGTATTAGGGGCAATAGTGGCTTTACCACATTTTCTTCTTTTCTTAGTGGCAATAGGAGTTTCCTTTATACAAGCCTTCCTTTTAGGCTATCTTGGGTTTGAGGAGGAGGCTTTAGGATCAATTCTTGAGATAACCTTACAAACTCCTATTTCAAATTTTTCCCTTCTCCCAACACCTTGGCCTCTAGGGCCTTATACCCTAGGTGCTAAATTATCCATTTGTAAAAATTCCTCCCATGTGCCTATGGACTGTTTATTCAATTCTCTTTCTATGATAGTTTTAATTAAATAGTGATGCGAAATAGCCTGAACTTTTCCTATTTGAACCATAGCAGCTTGTTTCTAAATAATATTGAACAAAAAACTAGGTAGACTCATCGGTCAATTGTCATGGCATAGGGCACTCGGAATCTTGAAATGTATCCCATCAAGGTACTTATATTGGCCTTCACAAGTGAAATATTGAATGATGAAGGTGGCTAGCTGCATGTAATCTTTAGATAGTGAGATTCTCCAGGTACCATGCTTCTTGTTAATGTCCAGAGGAGGGTCACCATGAAGAGTAAACTGTGCCCTAGCCAAATGCACATCAATACCCTTTGACCATTTTTCCCCTTCTTGTGGTAAATTTGTGACTTCTACCACTATCTCCTCTGAGAATTCAACTCTCAACCCTTTTACTACTGCAAAGCCACCTCATAAAGTATTCAGAAATTCATGAGCGATTTCTTCATCAAATCTGTTGAGACTCAGGCAGTAGTCTAACCATCCTCTTTTGTAGAATTTTTCACAATTGGCTACTGATGCTAAAAGAACACTGTGATCAGTTGGCTTGCGCCTTTCAAGATCCCCACCCATAGTTTCTACTATCAAAATGCTAGCCCACATGATGTATGCCAAACTTTGTAATGGAGAATTCATTTTAAAAACTCAAAGCTTTTGCAGATTGATGGTGCAAAAATTTAGAGATGAAAGAGTACTGAAGAATACTCATATCAAGAAGTAGAGCTCATTGGTTTTCATAATTTTTTTGTGTGTGTTAAGGTATGTGCCACCCGAACACATCGCATCCAAATCATTATTGTTTTAACTCAACCCTTAATAGCTTTAATTCATCAATAATTGATGACATAATCACATATTATGAAATCTTATTAAAACATCTATCAACAGTCATGTGGAAAAGGGTTTTGAAAAGATAGGAAGTAAATATCATGAAGCACTGAAATGACTGAAATAATAATAAAACAATAAATGAACCTCCCCCCAACTAAGGTGAAGGCACGAGTCCCACCGTGCTACATCTCACAAGAGAAATAAATTAAAGAACACTAAACTTCTAAATAAAGAAAATAAAAATAAAATATGTACAAGAGATCATGCCATGAACCTGGAAAGAGTTGCAGGAAGGGTGGCGAATGACGAGATATGCTCGAATGAAGTGATATGGCGAAATGAAAAAGATGGAAGAGAGAAAAATGTGAGGTGAGGTTGTTTATTATGGAGAAGGTACTTTCAGGAAGAAAGTATTTATTATGGAGTGAAGCAAACATTATTCTCAAAGCGAAGAACAAATATGAGTGAGGGGCTCACATTCTTGTGCTACAGGAGGATTGTGGACTTTAGTGCTTGAAGATTGTTGTAGGAACTTGGTCTTGCTCTGGGGTTTATGGTACAACTTGAGACAATGGCCATTAACTAGTAACTTGAATTGAACAGGGTCAATGGTCAACAACTACATAGAACCATTAGAATATAGAGCAATAATTTAATAAGGCCCTAACCGACAGGTTTGGAACTTACCAGGAGTGTGGTGATATCTGGAGTCATACAAGAGAGCCCAGTCACTGACAGAAAATGTTTTATCTTGAATAAAATTTTCATGCCACTGCTTGTGCTATTGTTGGATCAGTTTGGTGTTAGCAAATGTAGAATTCCTCCATTCATCCAGACTATTCAAGGTGAGAACTCATTCTTGCTAAGCTATAGTGAGATCAAGGTTGAGCTCCAATGTTGTTCGCAATGTCTTATGTTCAAACTCGACAGGCATCATGGCCGTCTTTCCATAGACTAACTGGAATGGGGTGAATCTTGTAGTAGACTTCCAAGTAGTGCAGAAAGCCCATAGTGCTTCAGGAAGCCTGGCTGCCCAATCCTTCTTATGAATAGTGACATTTTTGGTAAGAATGGCCTCTAATTCATGGTTAGTGACTTTGGCCTGACTATTGGCCTATGGATGGTACGGAGATGACTTAGCATGATGAATGTGGTATTCTTCCATTAGAGCAATGATGAGGTTAGAAGTGAATTATGCCCCTTGATCAGAGATAATTTCCCTTGGAACACCAAAGCAGGTAAAAATTGCCTCATACAATAATTTAGCAACATTCTTGTCTCAGGGATGCTTCATTGGTTTAGCCTCAGCCCACTTAGTAGCATAGTCAGTACAAACTAAAGTGTAAGATTTACCTTGAGAAGAAGGGTCGATTGGACCCACAAATTGATGCCCCACTTATCAAAGTGTGTGACCACCACCTGTGGCTGCAAGGGCATCTCATCGGTCTTAGTAGGCCTCCCCATTTGCTGGCACCGATCATATTTCTTGGTGTATTGAGCGGCATATTTGTGGAGAGTCAGCCAATAATACCCAGTAATCAGGATTTCAAAGGCTGTTCTTTTGGCTACAAAGTGGCCACTACATGGCTCATCATGACATGCTCAGAGGATATCATAAGTTTCATCCTCGTAGATGCATCATCTCATAACTTGGTCTGGGCCAATGTAAAACATGAAACCAGTAATCCAAGAAAATTTGAAACTTTTCTTAGCTTGCAGCCGACGTTCCTTGGAAGAAAAGTGGGCTGATGTTTGACTAGTTGTGAGATAATTGGCAAGGTCAGCATACCATGGATTGTGTGCTTTCAACAAGAACAAATGTTCATCTGAAAAACTATCATCTATGGCTACAGGATCATCAGGAATGTGCAGGCGAGAGAGAAAGTCAGCCACAACATTAGCTTTCTTGGGCTTGTCGATGATTGTGATGTCAAATTCCTACATGAGTAGTAACCAACAAGCCAATCTTCTTGAGATAGCTGGTTTATTCATCGGGTACCAGATCACAAAATGGTCAGTGTGGACAAAAATCTGGTAACGAATAATATAATTCCTAAACTTGTTTAGAGCATAAATTACCGCAAGCAACTCTTTTTCTATCACTGTATAATTAAATTTGGCTCCTTGTAGATTCTTGCTGATAAAATAAATGGCATGTTCAATTGCATCCTCTTGCTGGCCCAATACTGCCTCGATAGCATAATCAAAAGAATCTGTATGAATATGGAAGGGAAAACTCCAATTTGGTCTGCACAATACGGGTGTAGTTGTTAGAACTTCCTTCAGCTATAGGAAAGCCTTATCACACTCGGAATTCCAAGTAAAATCAGAGTCCTTTTTTAACAGATTATAGAGGGGAGCTGCAATTTGGCTCAAATCCTTGATAAACCATCTATAATACCTAGCATGGCCAAGAAAAATTTGGACATCTTTCTACTTATCTGGTGTGGTAAGAGTACTAATGACTGAAATCTTGGTGGGATCTACCTAGATGCCATGTGAGGAAATAAAATGTCCCAACATGACACCTTCTTCCATCATCATAAAACACTTCTCACTATTGAGAGAGAGATTATAGTCCTAGCATCTTTGGAGGACCTTTTCCAGATTGTCCTTGCCTTCATCAAAGGTGTTCCCATAGGTAGTGAAGTCATCCATGTAGATTTCCATACAATCAGAAGATATGTCTGAAAAGATAATGATGACTACTCACTGAAAAAGTGGCAGGAGTGTTACATAAGCCAAAAGGGAGGACAAAATATGCAAAATTTCCCCAAGGAAAGGTGAAGTTAGTTTTCTCCTAATCCTCAAGAGCTATTTGAATTTGATTGTAACCACTGAATCTATCCAAGAAGGAAAAATACTTCTTACCTACTAGGTTATCAAGGACTTGGTCTATGAATGGTAGTGGAAAATGGTCCTTTTTAGTGGCTATATTGAGCTCCTAGTAATCCACACAAACGTGCAATTTACCTCTTTTTTGGGCACTATGACAAGAGGTGACACCCATTGGCTATCAGAAATTGGGCAGATAAACCCAGCATTAAGTAGCTTTTGGAGCTCATTTTTGACTATTTCCCTTAGGATAGGATTGACTCTTTGTTGAGGCTTCCTAACAGGTTTATAATCTGGACTTATATAGATCTGATGGGTACAAAGTTTGGGATCTATTCCTTTCATGTCAGTTTAATCCCAGGAAAAAGCATGTTGGTTTTCCTGTAGCAACTGAAGGATATCTTTTTGACATGGTAATGATAGGTTAGAGCTGATATTCAATTCTTTACCAGGACTAATTTCCATTTTGATGACCTTATCCATCATGGCCAACTCAGCAATTGGAGGTGAAGCCAGTTCATGGGGTAATAAGAGATGAAGATAGTTGGAGGATAGTGAATATGGAGATGTATTTGGAGTTGTCAAAATAGTCTCTAAGACACAGTCTGATTGCGGACACAACTGGGAATCTATGCCATAGTTATTAGTGAGGATAGATGAAATTATCTCATCTTCTTCCCTAGAGGCTACAAATGACTCTCTTCCTATTACCATGGGTTTCTAGATTGAGTTGGCTTCTAGATCAATTTCATCTAATTTTGGCCACATGGCATCCTCGTCCTGCAACATGGGTTGAGCAGGGGAGTAGAGTGTCAAGTTTTTGGTATTGATGCCATTAGAGATGGTCATCTTCCCTAACCAGAAAGCTATGAAGGCATCAGTAGTGGACAACCATGGTCATCCTAAAATCAAAGGGTACCCACCCATATCAACTATAGGGGAGAGAACCACAAAGTCTACAGGATACTCCTAGGAATGTAGGGTGACTATAACATCTTCAATTACCCCATCAAGTATAACAGTAGAACTATCAGCTAGTTGCAAAATGGTTGGTGTGTCTCGGAGACTAGCAATGTTAAGATTGGACAGGACTTCTTTGGTCATAACATTTATAGATGCACCTAAATCTACTAAGGCATTGGGAACTTGTATACCTTGGATGGTAACTGTAACCGCAGGACTTCCTGGATCAGCATACTTGGGTATAAACAACTTGTCTAACATAAGATCAGAGAGCTAGCCGATGACATGAATGGTCTTGGGATCCTTTTTCTTCCTTCTAGGTTGTCTAATGCAAGCCTCTCAAATAGCTCTAGTATAGGAAATGACTTCCTTGATATCATCTAGGAAAGGAATCTTTATCATTATATGCTTTAATTGGTCAAGTAAGTCTGCTACAGTGTGGTTTACTATGGGTTTAGCTTGTTTAGTTAATCTCTAAGGAAATGGAGGCTTTTTGGCTACAGGAGCTGACACATCTTCATGGTCAATAGGAGGCTCCTCCATTTTGATTATGATAGGGGGTTGCAGTGAAGCAAGAGTAGTTCCTGACCTAAAATGAATGTCATGTAAGGCATAGCTCTGCTGCTGAGTGGGTGGTTTGTTATTGGGGTTAGGATTAGGTTGTGCGGGTAGCTATAGTAGCTTAGGAGGATTATTAGTGGCTCTAGGAGGAGGTATTAGATCTTGTTGCTATGGAGGGGGCATTATGGTTTGTTGATTAGGCTGATTAGTCCATTGATTAGGTTGTTTCCACCCTTGCTGGGGTTGTTGCTAGCCTTGCTGGGGCTATTGCCACCCTTGCTAGGGTTGTTGCCAACCCTACTAGGGCTGTTGCCAACCCTGTTGGGGTTGGTGCCACCTCTGTTGAGGTTTCTACCAATTATTATATCCTCCAAAATTATGCGGACCTAAATCTGGGAAACTCTGCCATGGATTATTATTGCTAGGAGTCTGAAGAGGATCTTGGGGCATACCTAGTTTTGGGGCCCATGGCCTATGCTGAGTGACATACAACACCTCTCCATTTTCATCTATAGCTTTGAACTTTGCAGGCATCAGTTGGGACTCCACATTTGCAATGGTCTTGCATTTACAACTCTTCTTCTCCCTGCAATGTAGGCAGTATTCAGCAAGCACAACATCAGCATCCTCCTTCTTCTTTCTAGCTTGCATGGTATCTAGCTAAGTAGTGACATCATTAATGATGTCCTACTTGAAGTCTAATACAAGATTAGAAAGTTCCATCTTGGATACTCTAGAGCTAGCAGACTTGTGTGGTAGGTCTCAGATTCCCCTACCCTTCTTGAAAGTGGCCCAAGAGTAGTTCAGGCAGATATTTTTTATATCATCCCAATTTTTTTGTGTAACATCACCTCCAGCCATTAGTTCTAGAGCCTCAATGCTCCCTTCATTAACACCTTTAATAAAAAGGTGTTTCTGAGAGTCCTCATTCAGTTGACGCTGAGTGTTACGCTATGGGTTGAACATGAACCTGGAGACATAATCTTCCAGGGTCTCATCCTCTTTTTGGGCCATCCTGAAGATGTCATCACCTTCCAAATCTCACCCTTGACAGTATTATTTGTATTTGGAAAGGAACATGTTGCCCATGGCAGTCCAATCTACTATGATGTTAGCACCAAGGCCCATAAACCATCTGAGTGCAGCTTCCTTCAGAGTGGATGGAAACAACTTGAGCTTATGTGCATCAGTTGTATAGTCGTAGCTCCTACAAAGGATGTCAAACTCAAAAAGGAAAGTCTCAGGGTCTTTGGTGATGAGGCCATAGAACTTAGGCAAAGTTGTAAAGGGTATGTTCTTCAAATTTTGATTTCCTTGCTGAGGTAGAATTGGGAAGGGAAAGGTTGGTTGAGCCATCCTTGGAGGAGGCCTTGGCTACTACAAGAGATCTTCTGGTTCAGAAAATAGTTCATCTAAGTGCAAGGATTTGTCAGATGATAGTAAGTAATCAAATTCATCAACAAATATGTTCTCAAATGGTTCTTCAACTTCTATGGTTGCAACTTGGGGTTCCTCAAGCTCAGGGTAAAATAGATTAAATGGCTCAACTTGATGATCTCAAGGAAGGAAACACCCAAGATGATCTCTTCTTCTATGCATAAAAATAAATGCTAAAATAGACCTAAAATGAATCTAGGCTATATTAGATTAACACCATCCCCGGCAGTGGCACCAAAAATGACTGCTCTTTATAATACCTCTGTAGTTAAGGATTATGCATCCTTTCCACTAGAAAAAATACATTGAACTCATTAAATTATTGAACAGGGAGAATAAAATTGAAATGGTGACTGTAAAGTATATTCTCTAATCCATTCTAAAATCCATCATTATAGTAAATGGAAAATACTTGAAATGGGACTAAACTAGGAACTGAAATATCAACAGTGTAATCTAAAGATAAAGGAACCTACTGAAATAGGAAGTTTAACTCTATGCTGAAGGAACAATAAACTAGCTAACTGCCTTTGCTGCAGGAACAACCATTAGTGCTATTACTAATGGCTGTAGGAGCAACAAAGTCTTACTTGCTTCAAATAACTTACAACCTACTTAACTATGAATTAGATTCACCTCCCATGTGGGCCCCCACGGAATCGTGAATGAACAAGATCTTAGATACTAGAAATTGAAGCTCTCATTAGTTATTCATAAAACATGGATTACAAAAGATGTAGAAAACAAGATTGTATTTTCTCTTTGCTGAATTACAATAGACTACTAGAATACTAACTCTATCTCTATCATCATGCTGCTCAAAGTTCAGCAGTCATCTTATTTAAAGGGAAACTACAAATTACAACTAAAATCTAGGATTACTCCATTAGATGAGGATTGTAATCAATGCAAAATATCTCATAACAAAATATGGTAGTTATTCAATAAATCATCCCAGAATGTAGCACACGATGGCTCTAGATCCGGGCATGGCATAAAACTGGACATTGTATTGACCTAGCCTTCCTACGAGGATCTTTTAATGATGCTTATCTTGGTTCACATGCTCTTGACTAGTTCAGCCCGAGGCCTATGGTGAAATAACCTGACCTTGACTTCCTTAGCAACACTCTGCTGGATTCTAGAACTACACCACTGATTCCTGCAAAAAGGATTACTGCACACATACCATCTTCGACACATATATATATATATATTTTCATCACTAAAATTTAGAAGAAAGTATTTCAACTTAATTAATTCTCTTGTAGGACATAAGCTATAGGAAGGACACTACCCTCAAACATAGCATAGAAAAGGGAACCATTCATTTAGTTATATTACTTCTTCATTTTATATAAGATCATAAGTTCCAAGTGTCATACTTTCATAACCTTTTCACCATCTAACTTCCTACTTATGTCCATTTCTTACATAAAATATATAAAAAAACATAAGTTCAAGTATCAATTGCAAGTAAAATTTATCACAGAGATGGCAAAAAGTGTTATCAAAAGATGACCATTAGATTGGCTCATCAATCCACACTAAGAGTTATTTTCTTTGTGCTTAACCATGAAATATTTCCACCATTGAAAGTACTCCTTGTCTCTATGCTTACTTGGATGATTCCAAGCTCAAAACTTCCAAAACATATTCACAAGTGCTACAAAGGTCATGTTTACCTTCAATTCATACATATGACATCCTTTAATCCCATTTGAAAGGGTCTTTTATCCCAAAGTGATCAAGTTCCACCTTCACAATGCTTTTGATCCTATTAGGCCTAGTAGCCCTATTAACCCGATCCAGAGGGGTTTTCTGGATTATTTCCAAAAAATTCCCCATAACCCTAAAAAAAACTTAGGACTCAGATACCCTTTTCCAAGACCTTAAATATTTTCAAGGTTTTAACTCCTCAAACCATCCTTATACTACGGTCCTGAAATGTAGGTCTTTTAGGCCTATTTTCAAGAATTGACAGTAATACACTAATTTATTGTTAGAAATGTATCAAGATGGATTAGATAGGATCTAATATCATAGGAAGGTTTCATTTAGACCCTAAGACTTCTAGAACCTCACTTGGTTTCTATCCCTCATACACCCCTTTGAAATGACACTTGATTCTTTCTCTGTTACACCCCTAATCAGACAGACCTTTCGCGCCTAGGGAATAACCTTAAAAATAGAAGCTCAACTCTTTAGTACCTATACTTTAATATTTAAAATATACATAGGCTCCCCTATAACATCCATCCACACTTAGGATATTCCCATGGTTAGATTTCATGGGGAATCCATGGAAACACAAACTACTCTGGACTTGACCAATAGACTCCCTAAAACTTAACCAATTTACAAATGCTAACAAATCAAATCTATAGTACCTTAAAAATTAATGAAAAAGTATTAAAAATAACTAATCAATAGAGATCTAACACTACTTTGATCAATTCAAACCATCTAATCACTGTAACTCACAAATGCTCGAATATTGTGAAAAACCAGAATTGCAGAGCTTCCCGCTATTCCAAAAAATTGCTTACATTCAATCTACCTTGGGAAATGAGTCCTCAAGAATCTTAGGATAATTATTCCACCATTTTAGGCCACTAGTATTTATTTTTCACCTCCATCTTGAGAGGAACCCAAACTTTGTCTATGTTGCATGCAACATTGCAACAATGCAAAATGTTGTCATGACAACATTCTAGCATCTTTTACCTAAATGCTTAAAACTAAATTTTATGAACTCTAACAATCTTGGTATGAGGATTATACATTATTAAGGCCTTTTTAGACACTTTCCTGATCCTAACTGACTCTAGGACCCATTAAGACTCATTTTCCCTACTCAAGCCAAAACTATGCATTAAAGTAAACTAACTGGACTAGGTTGGATTTGACACTAACTATCAATCTACCTAGTAACTGATGAAGGTCAAGGTAGGAGAATCCCCAATGGATATGTCCTAGCCCCCAACCAATAACCACACAATGGAATATAAATAACAACACAGATATTTATATCCACACAATGCAAATACTCATAATAGAATCATTATATTTTCATCCAACATGCTCGGCTGTAAGGCCTTCCGGGTTATGGCCAAATACAATGCAATTACAATAGAAACTCTATAAGATCTCACAAGATCCAAATGAAATCCCTAGCTAGACTAGATCTACACACTGGTAGGAACACCCAAGGAAGATCTAAACTTGTGCTCGCAAGCCCACCAAGCAATCTCCTTGTTTCCCAAGCCGCAGCCACTAGCTCCTCTCAAAACTCGCTTCTCTACCTCTTCCTCTTCTCTAGGATGGATGAATGATGACTAAAGACTTCCCCCACAACCCCTAATTATACCAATCTAAGAAATAGGTCAGCCTTGAACATAAATTAAATACAAACACATAAATTAAATGCCACAAGTCGGCCAACAACAACAATTAAATGCCCAAAATTGATGTCTTAGTAAAATTGCGATATCTCCTTGATCTGGATGAATTAGGACTCGTGCTTCGAACCATAGGTATAAATATAGGCCCTCTTCAATCCCTTAAATTTTAATTCTCTAAATATTTGTGGAAAATTACTTATATAGCCTGTAATAGGAACCAAATTCCTAAGCAAGGCCAAGCTCCTCCCAGTCCATGCCAAGCAACCAAGACCATGCCAAGTTCCATTAAATACATAAAAAACAATTACCCAATACCCAAGTAGGTCCACACAACTCTACCAAATTCATCACACATGAAAATAAGTCCATACAACTCCATCAAATCTCCCAAACATGCAGGATAGCCAACTACCCTGGGATGCTCCTGCATCAGACTCCCCAGGTGCAAAAAGAAGTATGCCTCATACTTTGACACCAGATGAAATATATAGAACCATCTTCATCTTCACCAAAGGATTCCACTCCAACAAGGACAATAGAACCAACATCTAAATCATCCAGATCTGCATCCATCTGTCAACCAGTAGAATGTCAACCATCCAATCAGCATGCTCACTCCCAGGAACAAACTGAACATAGTACCTCGCCAATAACCTCTGTAACTTATCAAAACCATCAGTGTCATCAAACATGAAATCCACATCAGAAACATGTAAGCTTAAATCCACAATAGGAGAAACATGTAAATCCTCAACCATGCCAACCACCAACAGGTCCACATCAGGAACATACAGATCTGGAGTATCATGTAGATCCTCAACCACATCAACAACTAGTGAATCCACACCAGCAACATCCATATCAACAACATCCATATCAAAAACATATGGATCATCACCCTTAGAAACCTGATTATCCATGACCAAGTGCTCCATAATTTCCATGTCAGACTCAACCAACTGATCATGAAAACCAATCTCAACCACAGCATCAACAAGGTTAGGAAGGTCCTTAGCAACAACCACAAGTTTCTCTATAGGTTCCGTATCAGACTCCACACACTGATCAACAAAACCAACTTCCATCTCAACCTTGCTATGCCCTCTTCTCTCTCGAACAAGTCTTCTAATCAGCCAGACAACTCACTTCCTGATTGGTAGAATCCAGCTCCATGGTTTCAAGATCTCTCAAACTCTCTTATGAAATTTATCCAAAGATGGATCACTCTCAACCATCCATTCCTTAACTCAATTAGTCAATCTAGCTTCCATCCAAGAAAAAGTCTTTGAAATATTCTTCTCCACCACATCATGGATTTTTGCAATCATCACATGGTCTAATCTTCTTAGAGCCATCTTCTAAGATCTTCACAAACCATCTGCAATGAATCACTAACTAGATCCAACCTTTACTGCAGCTCCTGGTGAAAACTGCCTCACATTCGGCACTCTGTCCACACACTGAAGAATAACCACACTCTGATAAACTCCACCCAAGGTCCTGGTGTAAACTGCCTCACATTTAGTGCTCTGTCCACACACTCAGTAACAACTATGCTCTGATAAACTCCACCCAAGGTCCTGGTGTAAATTGCCTTACATTCGATGCTCTGTCCACACACTCAGGAACAACTGTGCTCTGATACCATTTGATGAAGGTCAAGGTAGGATAATCCCCAATGGAGATGTCCTAGTCCCCAACCAATAACCACACAATGGAATATAAATAAAAACATAGAGATTTATATCCACACAATGCAAATACTCATAATAGAATCGTTATATTTTCATCCAACATGCCCGGCTGTAAGGCCTTCCAGGTTATGGCCAAATACAATGCAATTAAAATAGAAAATATGTAAGATCTCACAAGATCCAAATGAAATCCCTAGCTAGCCTATATCTACACACTGGTAGGAACACCCAAGGAAGATCTAAACTTGTTCTCACAAGCCCACCAAGCAATCTCCTTGTTTCCCAAGCCGTAGCCACTAGCTCCTCTCAAAACTCGCTTCTCTACCTCTTCCTCTTCTCTAGGATGGATGAATGATGACTAAAGACTTCCCCCACAACCCCTACTTATACCAATCTAAGCCATAGGTTGGCCCTGAACATAAATTAAATACAAACACATAAATTAAATGCCACAAGTCGGCCAACAACAACAATTAAATGCCCAAAATTGGCGTCTTAGTAAAATCGCGATATCTCCTAGCTCTCGATGAATTAGGACTCATGCTTTGAAATGTAGGTAGAAATATAGGCCCTATTCAATCCCTAAAATTTTCATCCTCTAAGTCTTTGTGAAAAATTACTTATATAGCCTGTAATAGGCACCAAATTCCTAAGCAAGGCCGAGCTCCTCCCAGTCCATGCCAAGCAACCAAGACCATGCGAAGTTCCATTAAATACATCAAAACCAATTACCCAAGACCTAAGTAGGTCCACACAACTCTACCAAATCCCTCACACATTAAAATAAGTCCATACAAATCCATCAAATCTCCCAAACATGCAGGATAGCCAACTACCCTGGGATGCTCCTGCATCAGTAACACACCTTGCCAGACCTACTAAGGTCAAAATTAAACACACACTGACTTGGCTAGGGTCAGTTACAAGCCAATACATTCTAGGGATTAGAGGATAGCCTAGGTTTTCCTACACCACCCTCCCTAAGTGAAAGATTTCAATTCATCCTTAGAATGATTAAGTCAAGATCAATGCCCAAATTTTTTAACTTTGATTCCTTTATCCATGTTGCATATACATTTAGTTATCCTTGCCACTTTACTAAGTGTTCTTTATAATCCTTCTTTCTAGTCTTTTTGTAAATTCTAGATTCTAGTATGTAGTCTTCCTTTTTGACTGGTGTAGTTGGAAAATGGAGTTATTCTACCTCTTGGATGAATTTAGTCATGCTCTCATCTAGATCAGGGATTGGCCCGTTGTATAAGACAAAGTCTACAATGTTAAAGATATGTGACAAGCCACTATTCTTTGGTAACTCCACCTTGTAAGTATTTGCTCCATATTTGGCCAGCATAGTGTAGGGGCCAATTCTTCTCATTTGCACCTTATGTGGGATTCCTTTCTCTAGTCTAGCCTTGTTGAGGTGTACCATCACTATATCCCCAACCTTGAATTGGACATCCCTTTTCCCTTCATCCACCTTACTCTTGATTTTCTCAGTATTTCCAATTAGTGTCTTCCTGACTGTATCATGGACCTCTTGCATAGCATAGGAAAAGTCCTCACATATGCACTCCCTTTAACTCCATCCTTCAGTTTTGTGAGCTCATAAATTCCTCTAGGGTGTATGCCATATAAAATTTCAAAAGGACTCTTACCTGTAGTCCTGTTCATAGTATCATTGTAGGCATATTCAACTTGGCCTATGAGTTGGTCCCAGGTCTCACCATACTCTTTTGTTAGACATCTTAGGAGATTACAAAGGCTCCTATTTCCTACCTCAGTCTGAGGATGGTATGAAAATTCAAAAGGTAAGTTAGTGCCCAACTTTTACCATAGAATCTTCCAAAAATTACTCATAAACTTGGTGTCTCTATCAGACACAATGCTCAAGGGGAATCCGTGTATTTTGACTACCTCTTTAAATAATAGAGAAGTCATTTGATTGGAATTATTGGTTGTCTTGCAAGGTAAAAAGTGTGCCATCTTACTGAATATGTCCACTATCACATAGACACTATCCATCCCTTGTCTTGACTTAGGAAACCCAACTACAAAGTCCATGCTCAAGCATTTCCATGGTCTAGTTGGAATAGGATGTGGTTGGTATAGGCTAGAATTAGAAGATGTTCCCTTTGCATTCTCACACACAACACAACTCTCAACATACTTCCTAATATCAACATTCAACTTGGGCCAAAAGTAAAATCTCTGAACTAGTTCTTGTATCTTACTAACCCAAATGGCCACTCAGTGCACCATTGTATTTCTCCTGAATAAAATTCTCCCTTATAGATCATCTAGGGACACATTATTGACTTCCTTTAAATAGTAGATTACTCTTGAAGGTATATTCACAATATTTACTATGAAAGTGATTCTTATAATCTTAGCATGCCTTATAGATGTTTGCAAAGTATTTATCATCACCATATAGATCTTTGAAGTTATCTATTCCCATTCTCTCCAATTGTATCTCTTTGATAATAAAGGATCTTCTACTTAAGGCATCTACAACCTTGTTCTACAATCCCTTCTTGTGTTTGATATTGAATGTGTATTCTTGCAGGTACTTAACCCACTACATATGCTTGGGACTGAGTTTCTTTTGAGAGTTAAAGAAACTTAATGCTTGGTTGTCATAAAATATTATGAACTCTTTTAGAAGAAAGTAGTGCCTCCACTTTCTCAATGCTTGAACTAGAGCATACATCTCTAGATCGTAAGAATAATATTTCATATTAGCTTCACTCAACTTCTCAAAATGGAAAGCTACTGGTCTTCCCTCTAGGCTTAAGACAACACCAATTGCCACATTGTTGACATCACACTCAACTGTAAATAACTTTTCAAAACTTGGAAAAAACAAAATAGGTTGTGTAGAAATATTTTTCTATAAAAATTCAAAACCATGGTCATACTATAAAAACTCCTTACCTCTATTTTTTTCCTTGGAGTAGGCCAATTGAGAATGGCTTCTACTTTGCTTGGATCCATATTTAGGTTACTTTGAGATAGTACAAAACCAAGGTATACTAGCTCTATATTGATGAACTTACACTTTTCTAAGTTGATCATCAAATTCTCCTCCTACAGCTTCTTAAAAACCATTTCCAAGTGTTTGAGGTGCTCTTCTCTTATCTTACTATAGATGAGTATATCATCAAAGTAGACTACTACAAAATTTCCAATATATTCTTTGAGGACCTAATTCATCAATCTCATGAATGTATATGGGGCATTTGAGAGTCCAAATGGAATTACAAGCCACTCATATAGTTTTTCTATGGTTTTGAAATCTTTCTTCCACTCATCCCCTTCATTTACCCTTATTTGATGATAGCCACTCTTTAGGTCTATCTTTGTAAAGTACCTTGCTCCTCCTAGAAAGTTCATTAGGTCTTCTATCCTATGGATAGGGAATCTATACCTTATTGTAATCCTATTGATTTCTTTGGAGTTTGTACATAACCTCCTAGTTCCTCCCTTTTTAGGTACTAGGACAGTTGGAATGACACATGAGTTAATGCTCTTTCTTATAAGGTCTTGTTCTAGGAGATCTTGGATTTGTCTAGCAATTTCCTCATTCTGTCGAGGAGTCATTTTATAGGCTGCCTTATTAGGTAGGGTATATCCTAGTATTAGTTCTATCTAATGGATTATAGACCTCTTAGGGGGTAGGGTTGAATTTTGTCCATCACTAACTATACCTTCATACCTCTGTAACATCTCTTGGACTTCTTTAGGTAGCTCTATCCTCTTCTCTATTTTTTTTACAACTTCCTTTGGCTTTGAGACCAGTACAAATCCAAATCCTTCTCCTTGTTCTAAATCCTCTAAGAACTCTTTTTCACACACCATGAGAATATTAGGACCAGTTGTCTTCAATTTTGCATCCTCCAACAGTGATTGGATTTTGTATGTCACATCATCCTTCTTGAAAGAGTATGAATTTTTCAATCCATCACGCATGACCTTTTTGTCAAATTTCCATGGTCTAAGTAGAAGCAAGTGACATGCATCCATAGGTAAGACATCACATATAAATTTATCCTTATATCTCCCAATTTAGAATTCAACCCAAGATTTCTCATTAACAAGGACATGTTGTCCTTTGTTTAGCCAAGTGACCTTGTAGGGACTTGTGTGGGGTATCCTTGTCATTTTCAACTTGTTGACTACCTCCTCTGACACTATGTTGTTAGTGGACCCTAATTCTATTATGACTCTACACACTTTACCTATCATCTTACACTTTACTCTAAATAGTGATCTCCTTTGACTGAGTTCTTCCTTCACTGGCTCTTTGATCAGAGTTATTCTCATCATGATATCCTCTCCCTCCTCTGATTCTAATGGCACTTTAGGGTTCTTATTTCCACCACTTGTCTCCTCATAAACATAGTTCACTCTTTTTCCACCTCCTTGAGAGGTATTTCACTTCTCTAGACACCTATATGCCAGATGTCCCAAATTATTATAGCGATAACAATTCATATTGGCAAAATAGTTTCCTCTTCCTTGGCTTCTTCCTCTTCCTCTATTGTTAGAGTTCCTCCCTCTACTTGAACTTCCTTTGTTAGAGTTTCCTTCATGATTTTGAGTGATATTAGTCTCTTCTTGACCTTTAGATTAAGATTTTCTTCCACCATATCCACCTCTTTGTCCTTTGTTGTCTCTTCCTCTGCCTCTTCCTATAGAGGTGCTTGAATCTTGTTTCTTCTTTAACTTGTCTTCAACCCTGATAGCAATTTGGTGGCAATTATGAACTGTGTCTAGAGTCAAAATACTCATCTCATCTTGAATGGTCCATTTAAGAAAATTAATATATCTTTCTACCTTCACTTTCTCATCCTCTACTACTCTTGACCTCATACAAAGTCTCTAAAATTCTTCAGTGTATGAGTTTACATCTAGGTCCTTCTGTCTTAGACCTTTCCTTCTTTTTTGCAATTGGATTTCATAATCCTTAGGGATATAAGCATCTCTCACTTTTGTAACCATAGCCTTCCATGAAGCAATGGGCCTCTTTCCTTCCTTCTCTCTCTCATTTTGGATTAATTTCCACCAAGTGAGTGCAGACCCTCTCAATCTAGCTTTTGCAACCTTCATGTTTTGAGGCTCAATGATACCATCACACTCAAAATGGTTTTCTAGTCCCTCTATAAAATCAAGGATTACATCTGGTTCCATTTTTCCACTAAAAATAGGAACTCCTTCCAATGCTTTTCCATTCATAGCATTTAGGGCTTTTAGGAATGGCTCCTCATTAAGGATAGGGTCATCTTTAGGGATCTCATATTCAATGGAAATCTCCTTGCCTTTCCCTACAATTTTGTCCTTCACTTCATCTGCTTTCACATCAACTTCATCAACTTTTTTCTCCAATTGAGCCAACTGATCTCAGTGTAGTGTATTATCCTCTTCTTTTTCATCTACCTTCTTAGTCAACTCAACATTAGTCACCATTGTTGACTCTCTAATTTATTCTTCTAGTTGAAACATTAACCACAAGCCTAATCAAAACATGGCTCTGATACCAATCTGATGGAAGTGTTCCAAGATTGGCTAGCACTTACTCAACTAAGGCCTTAACTTGCCCTAGTATACTTAGGATCCTAACTCTCTCCTATAAAATCCAATAAATTCTTAAGTATTCACACTCTAAGACTATTCTAACTCCACACTAAGAGCTAGTTTCTATGTGCTTAACCTTGAAAGATTTCCACCATTGAAAGTACTCCTTGTCTCTATGCTTCCTTGGATCATTCCAAGGTCAAACCTTCCCAAAAATATTCACCAGTGTTATAAAGGTCATTTTACCTTATATTCATACATATGACATCCTTTCAATCCTATTTGAATGGGTCTTCTATCCCAAACTGATTGAGTTCCACCTTCATAATGCTTTTGATCCTATTAGGACTAGTAGCCCTCTTAGCACTATCTGGAGGGTTTTTTTGGATTCTTTCCAAAAAATTCCACAAGACCCTAAAAATTTTTTTAGGACTCAGATACCCTTTTCCAAGACCTTAAGTATTTTCAAGTTTTTAACTCCTCAAACCATCAGTACACTAGTATCCTAAAATGTAGGTCTTTTAGGCCTATTTTCAAGAATTGACAATAACACATTGATTTCTTGTTAGAAATGTATCAAGATGGATTATATATGATCTAATATCATAGGAAGAGTTCATTTAGACCCTAAGGCTTCTCAATACTCACTTTTTTTCTTTCCCTCACACACCCCTTTGCAATGGCAGTTGATTCTTTCTCTATTACACCCCTAACTGGATAGACCTTGCTCACCTAGGGCATAACCTTAAAAATAGCAGCTCGACTCTTCAGTACCTCTCCTTGCATATTTAAAATATACATAGGCTCCCCTTAAACATCCATCAATCCTTAGGAGATTCCCATGGTTATATTTCAAGGGGGAGCCATGGAAACACAAACTACTCTGGACTAGACCAGTAGACTCCCTAAAAGGTAACCAATTTACAAATGCTAACAAATCAACTCTACAGTACTTGCACAATCAATTAAAAAGTATTAATATTAACTACCCAACATATATCCAACACTAATTTTATCAATTCAATCCATCTAATCACTCTGTATCTCAAAAATGCTAGAATATTGCTAAAAGCTAGAATTGTAGAGCTTCTTGCTATTCCAAAAACTTGCTTACATTTAATCTACCTCTTGAAATGAGGCCTCATGAATCTTAGGATACTTATTCCACCATTTAGGCCACTAGAACTGATTTTTCACCTTGATCTTGAGAGGAATCCAAATTTTGTCTATGTTGCATGCAACATTGCAACAATGCAAAATATTGTCATGACAACATTGTAGCATCTTTTACATAAATACTTAAAACTAACTTTTATGACCTCTACTATGATTGGTATGAGGAATATACATTATTAAGGTCCTTTTAGGAACTTTTTCAATCCTAATTGACTCTAGGACCCATCAAGACTCATTTTCCCTACTTAAGCCAAAACTATGCATTAAAGTAAACTAACTAGACTAGGTTGGATTTGACACTAACTATCAATCCACCTAGTAACAGACCTTGAAAAACCTACTAAGATAAAAATTAAACTCACACTAACTTGGCCATGGTCAGTTATGAAACAAAACATTCTAGGGCTTAGAGGATATCCTAGGTGCTCCTGTACCAGAGATACTTTGAGGAACTAATGAGATCACCAAGGAGGAACAATGACACCTCTAGAATTGGACATACAGAGCACTAGTCTTCCATTGAAGAAGGAGAATAATCAAAGAGTAGACAACTAAGAAATGAAAAGCTTAAGAATGGAAAACCTACATGTTATCATTGTGGAAATTAGGTCACACAACAAAAATTTGCTAAAGGAAAATGGTAAATCCAATCCTAAACCCAAATTTAATGGATATTACTCTAACTGTAAGAAGCATGGACATCAGGCACATGAATGCAGGTCAAAGACTAGAAATACAACTACTTCACCTAGATTCCAAGGATATTGCTACAATTGTTAGAAGTTTGGTCATATAACCCAAGATTATAGATTCAATGAAAAATTCAAATGGACATCCAAGGAACAAGGAAATGCACCAAGGAAAGGTAAGATATTCAATTGGGATTACAATACAGGACATAGTTGTCATTATTGTAGTGAATATGGTAATATTGTAGAAAATTGTATAATGACACACTTTAGAGGTAAAACCAAGAGTTATATGAATGGAAGTTTAATCTATTATAGTTGTCACAATATCAGTCATACCAAGAGAGACTACAAAACTAGAGCCTCGACACCTACTGTTAAGTAGATAAATAATCAAATGAATCTTACGTGGACAAATAAATAAGAAGTGAGTAGTAGTGGATCTAATGAATCTGAAAGCACCCAATCCAATGGATAAGGTGATCACACTACTTACAATAATGCAATAAGGTATGTAAGAAACTATTTTCTCAAATGTTATATTTTACACCAGTTCCTAACATAAGATGTATTAAAGTCCATATCTTCATAAGATAATATGTATTAGGACAGATCTGAGACAAGAACTAAGCAAAGAATTTATATGCATAGTTGATGCCTAGCATCAGTATCAGCATATGCTGAGAACCCATACCGACTGAGCTGATATGTTGACCAAGTGTAAGTAGTCACCAAGTCATTGTTCTGACCGAGTGATGGTGTGAGATAATTGAGATTTTTATTCAAGGACCAAGGACAACTATTATCCACCTACCACTACATGAAGCATTTATTGAAGACCTAATTCGACCATTTAAGAATATGTACTAAATTTATCCATTCATTCTTCATTTCACATAGAGATTAGTATTTGCAGAGCATATCTAAGAAAATTCAAGAGAGACTTGAGAAAAGTTTATAGAGATAGCACCTGTGTATTGTTAGAAAGTATTATAAAAGGTTAAAGACTCATTGTTTCTGAGTTACCCAAAATCTATTTTGTGAACCCTAATTTTTAGAAATGATTTCCAGTTCATTTTTTGGCTTGAAGAGACAAGACAAGGGATTGATGAATGTTCAATTAGTCAGGAGAGACACATGTGCACTAATCAATTTCTAAGTTTTTCCTGAAAGTGCGGTGAAGGGAGATCTTACGAGAGCCCTGTCATCAATCCTGCCTAAAGTAATTATGATCCATGATGTGCGAGCATGCAACATGTGCAAGATCAGAGAATTTGGATATTTTTACTTGAGGAAAGGCTATAATAAACTATGTGAAAATGGAGCTTTGAAGGTTGATCATCAACACATTGTCGACAAAGGGTTAATCTACGCCCTAGACTTGTCGTGTGACTTCAAATTCAAATGGATCAAGATTGTACCAAGTAGAACATAAGATATGTGTCTATGGCTAGAGAATGGACTAGTAAAGATCGCTAAATATATCATCCACTGAGTTATGGGTTACCCTATTGTGCAAGGGAAAAGAACTATGCATTGTTAGAAAAAGGAAGACATTGAGAATAAGAGAGGAATGACAATTTTAGTGATCACAGATCCTGAAATTGACTTTGGAGTTAGAGTGATGGCACACAAGTTTTACCAATTGAGAAGATTAGATAGTCTCCAATGTGCTACAGTTGATTAGGCATGGAAGATAGTGAAAAAGCATCATACTTATGATCTTGCCAAGCTAAATATGATTCAACTTGCCAAGAACCTATCAGAAATTAGGAAGGAAAAGAACTCTATGTGTGAGTTCAAATCCTTACTAGTTTGCATATTTTTCTATGTTTAGAACACTTTACCTACTATAGGAGATGTAGTATGGAGTCAGAACCGACTAGTTATAGTATAGATTAATGAATTTATACAACAGTTAGGAGAGAATTTTGACACTGTCATGGGTAATTACTTTGTTGAATTTAAGAAAAAGATGAGATTAAGGAGCAGAATCCTTACATCACTAGTAGAGAAGAATTATGATGATGTTTTCTTTCTTGTTGATACTGATATAAATTATGTACAAGCTGTAGTACCAAGGGTAGCATAGCTAAGGCCATTACCTTATGAAGTAAACATAGATGAAACATTTACAGCAATCATAGTTCTAATAGAAAAGGAAGTTGATAGAAAGGCTAAGAGATTTGGAAATTATGATGAAGCAAAATAAAAGATAAAAAAATTTGAAGGCTACAACAATGGAAAGGAAGAGAAAGTAAATAGTGAAAAATATTGAGAATATTTTAGGAGAAGAAGAAGAGGAAGATGCGCCAGTAAAGATCACATAAGGTCAAGGTGAGGAGCAATCTAGTGATTCTGAAGAAAGTGAAGAAGAAGATGTGGAAGTGAACAATAAGGGTAAGAAAGTAATGAATAGAAATAGAGGACATCAACAAATTCAAATTTTATATGCACAAACATCCTACTAATGTTGATGATATTTTTCACAACATCAAGAGTTCAATAGGTTTATCTGGAATCAAGTGTATTAAGTTTGAGAAGTTAAGTTAAATTGATAAGGAAAATATAAAAGAAGCAATGATGGATATGCTAGTTTCATACAAGATGACACCATTAGAGATTATAAATTTATTCCTTGATGAACTAGAAAATAAGATTGATGAGATAAGGTAGCATGCCATTATGACAGAAAGGAAGATCAGAGAAGGAGCATTAGCTCAAATTATACTTGAGTTAACAAAGAAGTAGAAAGATAAATTCATGGACCAATATAGGAATATTTTTTTTTCTATATTTAGAGCTTATTCTATACTAAAGAATGATGTTTAAGCAGGTTTACAACAAAGCCAAAGGATATGGAAGATTATCTTTGGATTGATAGTGGACAAGAAAAAACATGAAGGCACATCAAAACAAAATGAGATTGACAATAAATAAGATATTGATGAGCCTAATAATGCTGAGGATGAAATAAATGAGAATGCTGAGGATGAGATGAAGGATAAGGTTTAGGATGAATAGATTGAGGATTTAACAATTGATGACATTAATGAATAGATTGAGGATTACACAAGGATTTAACACTCATAATTCCAGATTCACCTATCGAGGAAAACCTTGAAGTCAATGGAGAAGGAGATAAGTACAAAGAAGATCAACCAGATAAGTCTACATTAGATATCTCTAAATCACATGAAGGAGACATAGAGGAGACTCAGACTCTTGAGACTGAGGAGAAATAGGAACCTAAGAAACAAGAGGTGATTTAAGCATTAGTACAGTTACCTACTATCACACCTCTTGCATACAATGAGATCAAGAGTACTAAAACACCTGAACAAAAGATAATTATTACTCAAAAGGAGTTAGTTCCAATTAGTGGTGATGCCAGCATCTTGAAAGCTGAACAAAGATCAAGTAGTAGCTCACCAGAGACCAAGAAGAAGAAGTCACATAAGAAGAAAAAGGACAAGTCTCGAAGAACTGAAGTGACACTCAATGAAGTTATAGTGATTCCAAATGGGATACTGATAAATTATCTTATGAGAAAATGCTAACCTTGCAAGATTTATTGAACAAGAAGAGAAAGCAAGAGGAATTGAAAAGTGAACATCAATAGAAGCAAGTAATACATGATACAAAAGATCTTTGTTGATGCATTTGAGTTTCAATATCTAAATGAGAAGGCCCCATATATTGGAACAATTGCTTCATATTGTTCAAAATGTGAACAATGATGATATCGATACAAATGAGAAGCTCGTCCAATGATCTGAGAGAAAGTTTGAGACCAAAGTACCTGAGAAATTTGCACCAAAACTTAGTGAGAAGAAGGTTGCACTTTCTAATCTAGTAAGAAACCTAGAAGAAGTTATAGAAAATGTTCTCTCTTTGTATAAACAACTTTGTGATACAAAATTGGATTTGAAGTCAACAGGACACTTACTGAGCATGGATACAAGTTCCAACTCTATTCATTTTAATAGGTTGACACATGCCCAAGGGAGACTAGCTGAACTCATGGCGAATGATGGCAGAATAAGGGAAAATTTTATTTTTATTCATTCCATGTTGATACCTCATTTGGAGGTCATGCAAAAAGAGGTGAAAGAAGTAAAGGAACTAGCACAAAAAGATCCACCTCTGAATATTCTAGAGAGTTTGATTGATCTATCTTTCATGATAGAAATCAAACTACAAGTTTTGGAATCTATCAGAATAAGTTGGGATAGTGCATTAGAGATGATCCTACAGATTCACATCCTATTTTTGGATAAGTATGGTCTGCCCCTACAACCCCAGTAGACAAGAGTGACAAATACAAGGGGGAAATGTAATAAGATACAATGAAAGGAGAAATAAGTATAAGGTATAATATTTTGTTGTGTATATGTACATATGTTGTATATATAGTGAATTCTTTATGAAGACCGAATCAGAATCCTAGGGGGAGTTCTAAATCTATTTGAGTACTATTTTTGTAAAGGACTGAAAAGTCATGGAAATTTTTTTTTTCCACTAATGTCAAAGGGGGAGATTGTTGATCTCCAAGTTTTATTGTCTATTAGTGTCACACACTTAGTGATAATCAAGGCAAGTTGGTCAGTCATCACTGTGACCAAGCCATCCTACTAAGGCCAAGATCGAGCAATAGTTAGTGCTAAGCAAGACAGAGGTTGCCAAATACTCAATAGTTTCCAAATGGAATGATTTCTGAGTTTCATAGAAGGTTAGTGTTGAGTGACAAGATATGCTTATGCGAAGGGAGATACTATTGAATGATCACTAGAGTTTACTTATGTTGAATAAGAAAAAAAAATTATATGTTTTTTGATTGGCACAAATACCCAGGTAAACCATTTTGGCTGAATTCTATAAATTATTTAATAATTATTCACTGATATTTAATGCATTAATTACACATTATTTTTATGATCATGGATCCTTATGCAAGCTATGCAAACAATCAAAATTAGGGATGCCTAAGAAGAAAAAGGTAATGAATCTAGATCCTTGATCTTGATTTGGATGTTTTATTAATAATCTATATGGCTTTAAACCCTAATCTATGGTGTGAGTAAGTATGCATGTTGTGCATATCTAAAGCATTGATTAGACAAAGTGACCAAGCATAGAAGTGAAGAGTAGAACAAAGATATATCAGATTGAGAGATCAGTTAAGAGTTGGAAAGAGGAGATATGTTATCATCATTTGTAGTGAAGAATGAAGGATTGGGTACTGAAACATTCTAGAGAGTAAATTAGGGTAAATCTCTTAACATAGTGGTCCTAATAGGCCTTGAAAATATCTTAACTGATTTATTATTTTGTTGTAAGTTTTAAATCCTTTAACAAGGTAGATTGTATAAGTCTGCAAGCTCTTAATAGGGCAGGCCCCTCATAGTGTAGATTATCAGAAGTGATTAAACTTTGTAGCCCTAACATGAACACTTTATTACTATAGTAGTGATGATTTGTGGGTGTCATCCCCACCCTAGTTTTACCTTCAAGGGTTTCTGGGTTACCAAATATTTTTGTTATGTGTTCATTATCGATATGATTAGATGTTAGATCTATTACAACATTTTAGTTTATTTTTATGAGTACATGGTTTAATCAATTTTTTTTAGAAGTGTAAAATTTTTATAGATCTAATTCACCACCCCCTCTTAGTTATTTCTTTCCCATATCAGAATTCAAACACCTATGTCCATAGGAGATGTCAAAAGTTTCCATAGATTAGCCTCATTTTATAGGAAGTTTATTCAAAACTTCACCCATGTGTGTGCACCAATTATTAACACATTCAAAGAGGGAATGAATGTCACTTTAAGTAGACACAGGTAGCACACAAATTATTTGGGTTGCTAAAACAAATAATAGAAGACCTTCCATTCTGGAAGTTTCCTGATTTTAATTAGTTGTTTATTGTGGAGTGTGATGCTAGTAAGTTAGCCATAGGTGCGATCTTGAGTCAAGATGGTCATCCAGTTGCATTCTTTTCAGAAAATCTTAATGAGGACAAGCAAAGTGATTACATATATGAATTGGAAATATATGAAATGGTTTAGAAATTGAAGAAATGACATCATTATTTGTTACCCAAATAATTTATAGTGTACACTGACAACCATGCACTTAGTTTTTTGAATGGTGAAGATAAATTGAATCAGGGTGATGTAAACTGGGTAGCACAGCTATAAGCATACACTTTCACAATAAACAAAAGAAGGGAGCCTCCAATAAGGTGGTATATGCATTGATTATAAGAGTTGTGTGTTTGATTTGATGCACCTGCTAAGAAAGACACAACACTTAAATAGATCATTGCATTAGTGAAAACAAGGGTTAGAAAAGCATAGCAATCACTAAAATTGACCTATTGCTTCCTATCTAGGAGTATGAAAAATGACATAATAGCCCTTAAATTATGCATATTTCAATGACATATACAACTTAGAATGAAATATTTGAGTGAAAACTAATCTAGTATGCTCAAAAAAAGTCTATTTTAACTCCAAGATGAAAGATTATAACAATACAAGTAAGAAATAAGCTAAAATGCAACATAAGTCCCTAAAAACATGAACAACATAAGTTTACTTTTCCAATTCTCCAACTATGGGAAGTATAAGGATTCTTTCAACTCTTAAAAATTAGGGGTCATTTGAGCTCAAAATCCATATAGAAGAATTGAAGGAAGCAGAGAAGGCTCTAGAAGGGAAGCCATTAATGAGGGTGTAAGACTCATTAATGAGGAGTGTGGAAGAGAATGTGTAAGAGACATTAATGCTTCATTTATGAAATAATTAATTAAGTATGGGTGAGGGTTTAAGAAGCATGGGTGAGGGTTTAAGGAGCATGGGTGAGCATTTAAGGCCAAGCTTGAGAAATTTGACTTTTGAGGGAGGGTTGAATTCCTAATTACAAAATTAGGAATGTGACAAGCTTAGGGGTAGCGTAGGATTATGATTAAGGCTTAAGATAGGTGATTAAGGAGATAGAGATGGGAGCAGACAGAAAGAGTGGAGGGGGATTAGATAATTAGGGTTAATTAGCTAATTAAGAAGAATTAGCATGTGGGAAGGGGTTGGGATGAGTTTGAACTCATAGTTGGGTAGTTGAGATTGGTTAGGTTAGAGGGAATATTAATGAAATGAAATATGTAAATAATATATTCACTCAATAATAGGGATTTTAATTAATTATTTAATCTTTTTATTGCTTTGTAATAATTAATTAGGACTATAAACAAATTAAATTAATTAGGCTATGGGATTGATTTTGCAAGTGATGAGGTATAATTAAGATTTCATTAATTGATTTTAAATTAATTACCTTGGCCATGTTTTGATTTGAATTGAATTGGCTAAAGCAATTAATGTAAATTAGTGATTAAATCACTTAGGAAATGAAATTTTATTTGAATGAATTATGCCAATTGATTGAAGAGTTGTCTTGAAATAATTTGGGGTATGATCACACTTAGGGAAAATATGGTCTATGGTCAGAGAAGACCAAATTAGGGTGGGTACATTTTGCCCTCTTTTAATTGATGTGCGAGCAACGCATTGATTCAATGAAATTTTTTTATGTTGACTTCTGAAAGTTTGAGAATTTCATTCATGATCAAGTGAAATGTCTGATGAGATCAATCTCACACTTAATTGAACTAAATTGATAGAATTGACTTTGAATTTTATTGTTGTACAAAGGTCAATAAGAAAAGATCTTAAAGATACCAATTCTGAACTTGGATGTTGTCCAAAGATTGATGATTTTGATTTTGAACTTGGTTGTCATCCAAAAGTTAGTATGAAGCTGCTAGGAGCTTAATAAGAATCTAAGAAAAAGTAGGCATAAGCTATCCAGCTTGTGAGAATCAAAGCTTTCAATCCAATAGTCCCAACTTAGTCAAGGAACTCTCATGCCTTTAGGTTTTTTGATAATGAATTCTTTTTTAATGTTTTTTTGAGCAAGAATTTGATTGATGATAGTGTGATCATGTCCCCTCAGGAATGAAATTGATGGAAAAAAATAAAATTCCTCTATTGAAATGATGTATCACTTATAGGGAGCGGGTAGGTCAAGAAAGAATGGATAACAATAAGTGAAGAAATGAAGGCGTGTTTTGAGAAAACACATGTTTTAACAAGTTAATCACATTTAAACAGTGAGTTCAATTTCATTCTTGATAGATCAAAGATTTCAGGAATCATGGATTATGTAATGAACTTGGATTTTGAATGAATGATATTGAGATCAAGTCCTTATCTTGTTCTTTATAATGAATCATGCAATCTCTAAATGCATCTATATGTAGACTCTTAGGACTATCACTAATTTGTATACATTGTAGCATGTTATCATCATTGGGCGTTTGTTGTAACAGATATCACTTGATAGTACAAATGTCACTAATACCCACTGGTATCATGAAACTATGAATACTATGTGTATTGGATGCAATGTCAGAAATATACTTAGGCATCAAGGCATAGAAGCCAAGATGACAAGTTAGTAATCTCCTTTTAATGATTTAGAATCAATTTCTGTTCAAGTGTAATGTAAGATATGCAACTCATAATGACCTTGAAAATTCATATCCTTGGGTACATCATGTAGTGTACACCATAGTGAGAATCTAAGTTAGAAAATAGACAAGGAAATTGTTTCAACCTCACCTTAGTTTACACATAAAAAAGATTGAGATATATGTGACTATCCACTCATGTTGGCATCCCTTACCATAAACATCTAGGTTAGGTGAAATTTATAGGATCATTTGGAACAATCACCATACACAGAAAACTAAGAAAAAATTATGCCCCCTATCCTTGTGACTCTTTTTCTTTGAATAGATGTCATGGAGTAACTCAGAAGACACAACAATCGCCAAGTGAGAATCAATCAAAGAAAACTTGTAACTACTTATATGCCCCTATTTAAAGCATCATCAGAACATAAAGAGTCATAATCAAACCAAGATTAAACTGTGTGTGTAAGTAGTATTGAGACATACTATTGATTTATTTTTCAAGCGCAATAGAGATTCTTCAATCAAAATTTTGGAAATGTAAGCAATATGTTTTCCTATCTGAGTGTATGTGAGAGTAACTATGTTAGTAATTGCAATTCATGTAATGCCATAGAAACATTGTGTAAAGTGTTGAAAAAACACTAGTTCGTTATAAGTTCCTGGATGTCAAGTGTTTGGAGAAACACTAGTGTGATGTATGTTATAATTTTTGGAGAGGGGAACCATCCTGGAAAAGAGGCTCAAGACAACCTAGTAGATGTGAACTGATCAAGCTAGAAAATATGCCCCCAGTATAGCATGACTATTCCTAATAAGTAGATTTAAACAAATCCCAAGAAAGGATAAGACATGTGTAAGGAATCAGAGTCATCAAATAGCATAGGTGTAAGATATGATGTTTAGGGTTGCCAGTGTATTGATAGATAGAGCATGGTGTTTGAATGACACCTGTTCGCTAGGTTTTGCACCACTTGGAAAAGCTTACTCTTTTTGCTACCAAGATGCATGTTTTCCACGTTTTCATCAAGGTACTTTTCTCTCTCTTTTTTTTTGAATTATTTTGTAGTATCAAGGCACTTCTTTGCCAATTTTTCACCAAGGATACCTTTTTTTAGGAATTTTTCCACTGTTTTTGAATTTCTTCAGGATCAATTGTTTGATTTTTTTTAGGTATTTTTTGAAATTTACACTACACAGGCTCTACTAGCCAGACATTAAGCGTAGAACTGCTTCAAATGTAGAGTATTAATGGGATCTAGGAGATAATCTCCCTCAAGTGTAGCTAGCTAATAGGCTCCAGTCCCAAAAGTTGTAGTAATGACATAGGGTCCCAAACAACTTGGTTCAAACTTCCCTTTCTATTCTTTGTTAGACTGGTTCTTAGGATTCTATTTTAGAATGAGATCACCCACTTGAAAGTGTCATGGTTTGACCTTTTTATTGTACCCTTTTGACATACATTTTTGGTACACTTTCAGATGATCAAAGGCCTATTGCCTACGCTCATCAAGCAATTCTAGTGCATTCAACCTATCGATGCGGTATTTCTCATCAGTAACAAGACATTGCAAAGATACCCACAAAGATGGGATTTCAACTTCAATAGGTAATAATTCCTTAGTGCCATAGACTAGGGTAAATGGAGTGGATCTAGTTGGTGTTCTAATGCTTTTTCTGTAGGCCCAAAGTGCCAGATTTAATTGTAAATGCTATTCTCCACCATACTTATTCACAATTCTATGTAGGATCTTGATAATATTCTTGTTAGATGCCCCAGCCTGTCCGTTACCTTCAAGATAATAGATTGAGGAACAATGTTGAGTGATGTGAAACTGAGTGAAAAGGTCTTCAATATCTTGGTTTTTAAATTGGCCCCCATTGTCTTTTATAGTTGAAGAGGATATCCTATATCTATAGATAATATAGTTCAAGATAAACATAGACACCTATTTGCCAGTGTCTTTGATTAGTGGCACAACTTCAAACCACTTCGTGAAATACTCAGTCACCATAATGATGTATTTGTGTCCACTTGAAGAATTAGGATGTATTTGTCCAACCAAGTCAAAGGCCCATTGCTGAAATTGGCAATGTGTTATGAATGGGATAAGTTCTCTAGCAGGAGCATGGATAAGATTTCTATGTGTTTGACATTTATGACATATCTTTGAAAATTGAATAGCATCTTTTTCCATTGTGGGACAATAATAGACTACTTTGAGTAGTTTCGTAGCTAATGAAAATTCATTTGAATGTGATCCACATACACCTTTGTGGACTTCTTTTAATGTGTGATCCGACTCTTCATGTTCTAAACATCTAAGAAGTGTACTGTCAAGACCTCATCTATATAAGTTATTATTAATGAGGAGATAACGCGACGCTATCTTAATTAAGGATCTTTTTTCATTTTTGGATAGATCATTAGGTATGGTTTGGTCAGTTAGGTAAGCAATGATCTTAGCATATCGAGATGTCTTGGGCATTCAAAGCACAAATTACATTGGTATTCAGGAATATCAAAGGCTGGGTAGGATAATTCTTCCACCAAGAAGTAATAGCAGAATTAATGCTCCTCCATTTGTAACATGGATGGTAGCGTAACCATAGCATCTGTAGCTTTATTCTATGTTTTGGGTACTTGTTGGAATGTGATGAAGATAAATTATTTCTTTAGGTCACCAACCAGTTGCTTGTAGGGCATCAACTTCTCATCTGTGGTCTTATAATCTCCATTTACTTGATTGATAATAAGATGGGAGTCACCATACACATGTAACTCTACAATATTTCATTCCATAGTAAATTTAAGACCATTTACTAATGCTTCATATTTAGAAATGTTATTTGTGCACAGAAACATTAATTTGTAGGACTTGAGTATTTTGTAGCCTTGAGGAGTTATGAATAGAACCCCTACTCCAGAGCCTTGTTGTGTGAAAGAACCATCAAAGTACATCTTCCATGGATACTGAATTAGATGCATAATTTTTTCATCTGGGAACTCAATTGTTAAAGGCTCATCATCTTGGAGTGGTGAATCAGCTAATTGATCTATGAGGAATTTTCCTTTAATAGCCCTTCTATCTACATACTCACTGTCAAATTTACTCAGAATCAAGACCCATTTTTCCAGTCATCCTATTAATGTTGTCTTTCTTAGGAGCTATTTCAAAGGATCTATCTTTTCAATGATCTTGACTGTATGTGATAGCATATAATTTCTTAATTTTTGTGATGCAAAGATAACTGCTAAGCAAGCTTTTTCAATAATGTTGTAATTGAGTTCATAGGATACTAGTGTTCTACTAATGTAGTAGATTTCTCTTTGCTTTTTTGTTTCATCCTCTTGTGCCAGCAATACCCCTAGTGATGTAGCTATAGCTAAAATATATAGGAGTAAAGGATTTTCATGAATGGGTGCCATAAGAATAAGAGGAGTATCTAGGTACTCTTTTAATTCTCTAAAGTTGGCTTCACAATGTTCATCCCATTTGAAGGTGACACCTTTGTGTAGAAAATTGGTAAAGGTTTGTGCTCTATCTGCAAGTTGTGACATGAACCTCCTTATTGACTGGAGTCTCCCTTGTAATGTCCTCATTTGACTAATGTTGTGTGGAGTCATTTCTAGTATATCTTTGATTTTTTTAGGGTCTACCTCAATTCCTTTCACTGATACAATAAACCCTAGGAGCTTCCCTGATTGAAACCCAAAGGCACATTTCTTTGGATTGAGCCTGAGTTGAAATTTCTCCATATGATCCAATATCTTCCTCAAGTCATCAATATTAGTATTCCTTTCTTTTGATTTAGCTAAAGTATGATCTATGTAATCCTCCATGTTTTTATGCATCATATCATGGAATATAGTAGTCATAGCTCTTTGGTATGTAGCACCTGCATTCTTTAACCCAAATGATATAATGTTCTTGCAAAAGGTTCCCCATGTGCATGTAAAGGTGATCTTCTCTTAATCTTCATGAGAAATTTGAATCTGGTTATAGCCTAAGAAACCATCCATTAATGAGTACATTTGGTAGCCTACTATTAGATCTATGATCATATCAATATTAGGTACTGGAAAATCATCTTTAGGACATGCCTTGTTTAAGTCTCTAAAGTTTGTATAGATCCTGATAGATTTATCTGATGTAGATACTGGGAGCACATTAGAAATCCATCTTGTGTAAGTGATGACTCTAATGAATCCAGCTTTCAATAATTTTTCTAGTTCTTCTTTTACCAGTAATGCAACATGAGGATTCATCTTTCTTAGTTTCTATTTCACGGGTTTGATACTAGGAGCTATAGATAAATGTTGCATTATCAATTCAGGATCCATCCTAGGAATATCAGTGTAAGACCATCCAAAGTTGATCTTTTTCTCTTCCATGAACTCAATGAATTGTGTCTTCTCCTCATCTGATAAAGATTGTGCTAGGTGAACAATTTGAGGAACTTCAGCTATGCCCAAGTTAACCAGTTCTGTTGGTTCTATCAAAACTTAATATCTTTATTGAAAATGCTCAAGGAGGATATCAAGAATCTCATCTTTTGACACCTCTGAGAGATTTTCATCATCAAATATGTCTTTTGTTTTTACATTTTTAGAATCTGACATTGCCACAACGTGGTTTTTACCGTCAGTTATTTTCTTCTTTTTATTTTTTAATTTGTGACTAAGAAACTTGATATCCTCCTATGACATGTTCCCACTCCTTGCATTGGTGGAAGAAGGATAAGGTTCACAAGAATTTAGGTAGCAAGCCAAAGTGTAGTCATTAGGGAAGTCTAGGATAGGAATAGGATATGTATTAGTTAAATTAATTAGGCCTAGGTTTATTAAAGACAAGGAGTTGGATTTTGGGAAGGACAACATCACGTTAGTGTTAACACTATTAATGAAAATTACATGTTCTGGTAAGTCCATCTCGTCGATGTTTAGATCAATAAGAGTTAGATCATCATTATCAAAGTCATTGTTAGTTATATGTGGACCAAAATCTAGTGAATCATCAGTAGAAATTCTATCTTCATCTCTCTGTAGAAGGAGGCTCCTAGCTTGTAGTCTTTGAATTTCTTCTAGGTCTAGGAAAATACCAGTTTCTTCATTAATGATCTGAGGAAGAGATATCTCCTCTGCTTTGGGAACATCAAAAATGTGAGGAGCAGTGTTAGAATGTTCTTTATGTTCTGAGGGAGCTAAAAACCTATGAATAACATCTATTTCAATGTTCCCTATAGAAACAGATAGATCATCCCACTCATAATCATGGGAGTCTAATAATTCTTCATCAGACTTGTTCAAAAATTCAGCAATAGTTACTTGATGTATTCTATTAACTCTGTATAGATCAAAGTGTGGTAATTCTAGGACATGGGTGATTGTCACTAATTTCCCACAATTAGGATGTGAATTTTTTGGTTGGGGTATGTCTTCAGTATGTGTTGCTATCAATGGTACCTCTGGAGTGTCTTCTATTGTTTCTTCTACCTCTTGAATAGTAGCTTTTGTTAACAAAGGGATATGAGTATCTTGTGGTACCTCAAAGCTTGGCACATATCTTTCTGCTTGATATTCAAGATTCATTATACCAATATGCGATAATCTCTCATAGGTCCATTATTCTAGTTCTATTTCCTCTTCTTCATCATTGCCTGCATCAAAGATAAGACTATCTCTTCAAGTAGGGTCTTTAGATTTATTATTGAAACCTAGCCCTATTTTATCTTTGGTGTCCCTGAATTCCATGTGTACAGGTTCAATAAGTCCTTTTCCTTTGTCTCCTGAAGGTCCTTTTCCTTTATATCCCATTTTTTTGAGGAGATCGTATCCTTTACCATAATTTCTGGGGATATTTCCACATGTTTTACATTTTTTTCTTTTGGTATCCCCTAGTAAAGCCACACCAAGACTACTTGTTCTTTGTTGTCATCCCCTTGAGAGGTAGATGCTTTAACCATACAAGTCACTTTATGAATTTATGGCTTTTTAGATGATGTGGGTGTGAAAGATGGGGAAGGCTTCCCATAGGATCTTGGTGATATTGGAAGTTTTGTTAATGATGGGGTCATGTCCAGCTTGTATTCTCCCATACAAGTTTCTTCAAGTTTTAAGTTATTTCCAAAGATTATGAGGGACCATACTACTTTCCTTAACATTGTTGCAAGTATAACTAGCATCTATAGGAATTGTCACTTCCACCCCATTATGTGGGAACTTGATACGCTGGTGGTAAGTAGATGGTACTGCTTGCATTTCATGGATTCAAGGTCTCCCTAATAGGATGTTGTAAGCCAAGGGTAGATCCAGAACTTGACATATGATATTTATTTCAACTAGTCCAACCCTGATTGGTAGAACAATGAGACCTTTAGAGGATCTTTCTTCTTCATCATAAGCTTTGATAGTGATTTTTATTTTTGAATCAATGGTTTGTTATGAGAGACCCAGCTTCTTGATTAGATTAAGGGTACAAATGTTTAACCCTACACCTACATCTATCAACACACATCTAACATAGGATTTATGAATTAGGAATTCAATATGAAGGGGTTGATTATGTAGATGTGTCAATGATTTATCATCTTTATCTAAAAAAGAGAGGTAATGTGGCACTGAGATGTGATTAACCATTTCTTGGAATTTGTCTACATCAAGGTCCTTTGGCACATTTTCTACATGTAGGGCTTGTTCCAAAATTTCCCTATGTACTAAGGAGGTTTTAAGCAACTCAAAATTGGAAATTTGAGTAGTGGTTTGTTGTAATTGATCCACCAAGCTATACTTCACTATGGGAATAGTAACTATTTGTCTCATTACCCCTGGTTTGGGAATAGTGACAATAGGTACCTTGGAAGTCATTGCTGGTTTTGATGAGGAATTAGGTCCTTTAATCGTGACTTGTGCTTGACTTTGGGTTACTGTATTTGATTGGGGAGATGTGTCATGAACACCTTTGATAGTGACCACATTAATTGATCAAGTTTTAATGTCTAGCATGTTGATCACATTATCATTATTAGAGTAGGTGTAGTTTACCTCATTTCCTTTTCCTTTAGATGCTTCTCCTTTCTCATAATTAGGGAATGGCTTGTTAAATGTTGTATGGTCTTCATTAGTGGTGTGCCCTTCCACTTTGATCTTGCTTCATTCAATAAGGTCTTGGATAACATGTTTGAGTTTAAGATAGTTATTAGTCTTGTGTCCCTTATTCTTGTGAAAGACACAATAAGAATTTTCATCCCACCATCTTGGTTTGAGTTCTAGTTCCCATGGTTTTGAATCTGGGGTCGTGAGAACTTTGTTGTCTAAGAGTATTTTTAAAATGGTCTCAAGAGGTTCTCCCAAAGGAGTGAATTTTATTTGAGGTTTACAAGTCCATGTTTGACCCTTGTTGTTATCATTTCTTTCTTTAGGTATAGAGGTTGTTACCTTGGCATCTTTACTTTCTTGCATGCTATTCATCAGATTGAACACTGCAGGTTTAGGATTAGCATTAGACACATCTACCACTCCATCATTAACAACAATATTATTTTGTTTCCACCATTTAAGCTTTTTGTTTGAGTTGGTATATTTGTTATCACTTTGAAGAGTGATTTATCCCTTTTTAACCATGACTTCTTCAATATAGATTTAATTCTTGATCATCCTGTCAAAGCTGGGTGAATCTTGCATTTGCAATGCATAGTTAAATTTAGGTATCAAATTATTAACAAAGATTTCCATCTTTTCAGATTCAGGAATAGCTCTTCAATACCTTGCAAATATCTTCCTCCACCTTTCTAGAAAGTGTGTAAAGGATTCAATGGTCCTTTGTTTTGTGTTACACAGATCCATCATGGTTACATCATGTTGTATATTATAGGAGTAATGTTGAATAAACCATTAAATTAACTCCTCAAATTTTTTTACCTTAGGTGTGAGTTTTAAGAACCACTCCATGGCATTTCCACCTAGGCTTCCTAGAAATAGCCTCATTATGTAGGTAGGTTCATGCATGTACTCTATTCTTAGAGCACAAAACTCTCTCACATGGTCATGTGGGTTAGTCTCTCCCATATACTTGTCATATTTTGGCCTTTCCATGTTGGGAGAAAAAAAAACCATATTAATACTCTTGTCAAAAGGAAATGGACAAATGAAGTCCAAAGAGTATTTTGTCTTGGGTTTAGCCTTCTCTTGTTTGTGATTTGAAAGTTCAATTTGCATCAAGGTTAGTTGTTTGGTGAGAATAGAAATAGGAGTTGATACCTTCTTTTCCTTTAGTTGTTCAACATCATAATCTTTAGGTAATTTACGCCAGTGGATGCTAGATGGAGAAAGTATTTCTCTTTGTCTTCGCTAATTATATTTTCCAATGTTTTTTGGAATTTCTTACTTTGTTTGAGTTTATTGTATTCTTCTTTAGTAGTGTCTTCCTCACTATCCAAACCAAAAAATAGATGGTCAATATTATGTTCTTCTTCACTATCGCTATCTTATTGTTTTCAGTTTTTGTCATTATCGTATTCCTCAAAATCCTGACTCCATTCGTGAGTGGGTCTTTCCATTTCTAGGGAGTCTAAATTGAATAGGAAACTACGATATGTTTATCCTTGTTGAAAGTGTAGTGATCTTGGAGGTACTTTCAATTCTTAAGAAGTGTACTTGTTTCATCCTATGTTAACCATGTATTTGTATCTAAACTTTGTCAAAGTTTCCTGATAGTGTCAAGTAGAGTCTCAAATCATTCAAGTGAGTGTGTCTAGGTAGAAGTGTTTTTTGATTTTTGGTGGAAGTAAATGATTCCAGCATCAAAGGGTTAGAATGTCCTGATAGTGAGCTAGGAATCAAGTTATTTTCAAAAGTGAATAGACTACAAATATTGAGATAGATTGTAAGAATCTGACAGGACATGCAAGGTAGACGTCTGAAAAAGTATGTTGAAAAAACAACAGTGAGACAATAAAAATAAATAGGACTAGACTATAGAGCTAGAAGGGTACCTTATTTTACTAAATTTTTTCTGAGAAACAAATCTACATGTGCCCACTGTCCTAGATGCAATACTCTGTATGCGAGCTTTCTCCCTAGATACGATGCAATACTATTTTGAAGTTTGTACAAATTTGTCTAATAATAGGATATGTTTGCATCTTTCCAGTGAGTGAAAATTATCAAATGTAGCCAAAGGATTTAATTTTGTTTCATGTTTGAATGATTTATCTTGTTAATGAACTTTCAGACACATTAAGCAGATTTGGATTGTTAGGGGTGAACAAACACATCCTTATGCCCTATTTTCTAAGTAGAGGATGAAAATCCTTGCTTGTTGACTTAGGTACACACTCAAATGCTAATAAAAATATGGCCATCACCAAGCATGCAATGACTCCAGTCATGATGCCATATTAGCTGACTCCAAATGCAAGTGAGGGTATGATATGACAAGTATCTTGGGGCAATTAATTTTTTCCTTGCACAAGGATTATTACCCTTTTGGGGATGAACAAGTAGTTTGACAATAAAGTTTGTTGTTTATGATGGGGAAATCCATTCAAAACCATCTCCCATAGAATTTCACAAGGTAAAATTGAGGTGTATAGCCCTATGAGTACTCAAATAGGTATAGTCTTGCAACCAAGATTCAAGCAACTCTGCTCTACACATACCCAAGTATGTCCAAGGAATGATGTCAAAATTCCAAGAAAAAAACCAATTTTGTCTTTCAAGGCTTTGGCCTACAAGGAAGAAATTATTTATAGTGAGTTGGGAGGGTTGGCATAAAACCTGTCCTCACTTGGGTCATTCCCACAAGATTTTTTCCTCAACTGGTAGGCCCTCTACCATTAAATAAGCATACAAAGGATTGGCGAGCATAGGATTTATAGATTTTTTATTCTTCGAAAGAAGAAGAGCATACTCTCCTAGTCCATGTCATTTTCTCCCAAAACACTTCAAGTAAAATATCCTAAGTTAATGAAAGCATAAATGCTTGAAAGAAAAATTTGTTTTGTTCAGTTTCCTCAAAGTAAGGTGATTTTATTTTTCAATTACAATCCAAAATTTTGACAATGACATTTGCTTGTTCAATTAACCACAATGTTAAATGATTTGTGTTGTCCAATTTCAGATCCAAAGTGAATTATACAATGTAACTTGTTCAATCATCCCACAAGATTAGTGATTTTCTTTGTTCAATTTCTGATCCAAGGGAAATTTAAAATAGTGAAGCTTGTTCAATTAGTCCCACAAGTTTAGTGATTTTCCTTGTTCAATTACAATTTCTCAAAATCAATTAAATGGTGAGTTTGTTTTCCTTGTCCATTTATCTTGAAATTCCTTCACAAGTGTTAAACCAACTTTTGATTTTCTGATTTTCCTTAAAGGAAAAGAGCATAGTAATATGGTTAATTTAACATATGATTAGAAAATGTGTTAAGTGTTTAAATTTTTTAACAAAGAAATCAATTTAATCCATTCAAACACCTACAAAACATGTTAGGTTGCTAAAAATATAATCAAAATCATGAAACCCACCAAGTTAGGAAGTTAGCAAGTTAGCAATCAAATTTATCAATGAAAGAACTCTGTATTTTTGCTCTCTGGAATCCATACGGTAAGAGAGAGACCCAAAATGAAAAAGCCCAAAAATGATAAAATTTTGACCCCAGATGATAACCTTTACCCAAAACGATAACCCTTTTACACGAAATGATAAAACGAACCCAAAATGATAAAGGGGTTACTAAAGATGCATTAAAGCCAAATGTTTACCTTCCAGAAATGATGTTCTTGAAGTAGCATACAATATCAAAATTCTTGGTGACGATGAAATATTTCCCATAGATGATAGATCACTCCTAGAAATGATGCCTATTTAACCCAAAATGATAAACTGCCTACAAACTTAAAAAATGTTAAGAACAGAGAGAAAAATTTCATAGAAATTTGAGCAATCGAGCCCCACAATGGGCGCTAGAAATGTGTGTGTGATTTTATGCACCTGCTAAGAAAGACACACCACTTCAATAGATCATTGCATTAGAAAAAACAAGGGTTAGCAAAGCATATAAATCACCAAAATCAACCTATTGCTTCCTATCTAGGAAGAGTATGAAAAATGACATAATAGCCCTGAGATTATGCATATTTCAGTGACATATACAACCTAGAATGAAAGATTTGAATGAAAAATAATCTAGTATCCTCAAGAAATGTCTATTTTAACTCCAAGATGAAAGATTATAACAATACAAGTGAGAAATATGATAAAAATACAACATAAGTCCCTAAAAACATGAACAACATAAGTTTTCTCTTGCAATTCTCCAAATATGGGCAGCATAAGGATTGTTTCAACTCTTAAAATTTAGGGGTTATTTGAGCTCAAAATCCATCCAATTTATAGAAGAAATGGAGGAAGGGGAGAAGACTCTAGAAGGGAAGTCATTAATGAGGGTGTAAGACTCATTAATGAGAAGTGTGGAAGAGAATGTGTAAGAGACATTAATGATTCATTTATGAAAGCATTAATGAGGTATGGGTGAGGGTTTAAGAAGCATGGGTGAGGGTTAAAGGAGCATGGGTGAGGGTTTAAGGTCATGCTTGAGAAATTTGACTTTTGAGGGAGGGTTGAATTACTAATCACAAAATTAGGAATGTGACAAGCTTAGGGGTAGCTTAGAATTAAGATTAAGGATTAAGATAGGTGATTAAGGAGATAGAGATGGGAGGAGAGAGAATGAGAGGAGGGGGGATTAGCTAGTTAAGAAGAATTAGCATGTGGGAAGGGGTTGGGATGAGTTTGAACTCAAGGTTGGGTAGTTTAGATTGGTTAGGTTAGAGGGAATATTAATGAAATGAAATATGTAAATAATATATCCACTCGATAATAGGGATTTTAATTAATTATTTAAGATTTTGATTGCTTTGTAATAATTAATTAGGATTATAGCCAAATTGAATTAATTAGGCTAGGGGATTGATTTTGCAAGTGATGAGGTATAATTAGGATTTCATTAATTCCTTTTAAATTAATTTCCTTAGCCATGTTGTGATTTGAATTGAATTGAATTGATTGGATTGGCTAAAGAAATTAAAGTAAATTAGTGATTAAGTCACTTAGGAAATTAAATCTGATTTGAATGAATTATGCCATTCGATTGAAGAGTTGTCTTGACATAATTGGGGGTATGATAAAATTTAGGGAAAATAGGGTCTATGGTTAGAGAAGACCAAATTAGGTTGGTTGCAAGAGTTTCAACTATCCAATAAGTTACACTACAAAGTGTGGGTTTGAATGACCTAAAAGACCTCTACAAAGGTGATAAGGATTTTGGTGATGTTTTTGATTTTTTTTTTTCTAATTTTACTAATGCTTTTCATGTTGCCTATTCAGATTATATGTTGCAAAATGGTTTTCTATTTAAGGAGAAGCACCAAGGTAATTTATGTGGGCATTTTGGAATTGAAGAGACATTAGAATAGGTTGGTAGGTTCTATTTTTGGCCAAAAATCCAAACAGATGTAAGGAAGTTTGTTGAACAATGTTTGATCTATCAAAGGGATAAGGGATCATATAGAACTGCTGGCTTGTATCAACCATTGGCTATTCCTACAAGACCTTGGGAATTTATGAGTATGAATTTTGTACTTTCTCTTCCTAGAACTCCAAGAGGATATGATAGTGTTTATGTAATAGTTGACAGGTTTAGCAAACTGACACATTTTGTGCCTTTTAAGTTCACTAATGATTCCTCATACATATCACATACATAAGGGATTTTTCTTTAGAAAAGTGGTCAAAATTAATGGATTACCCCTCAACATTGTGAGTGATAGGGATACTAAATTTTTTAGTCATTTCTGGAGGACCTTGTGGAAGAATCTAGGTAATAACCTTTATTTTTCATCTTCCTATCATCCATGGTCTGATGGTCAAAGGGAAGTAGTTAATAGGTCATTGGGAAACTTTCTTAGGTGTCTTACAAAAAAACATGGTCATTCTTGGGATTTGATCATAGGAAAAGCATAATACTCATATAATGATTCTGTTAATATTAATACATGAAGAAGTACTTTTGCAATTGTTTATGGTTGTCACCATAGAGGTTTTATGGAACTAAGAGATCTCATTGTTATGGCCCATTGAAGTTCCCAAGGAGATAATTTTGTAGAGAATATGAAGGAAATCCATGAATAGGTGAGAAAGAATTTTTTGGCAGAGTTCAGAGAAATACAAAGTACAAGAAAATAGAATAAGAAGGGATGCTCACTACAAGGTAGGTGATTTGTTAATGGCGTACTTGAAGAAGGAAAGGATACCTAAGGGGACACCTAGTAAGTTTATAATGGAGAAAATAGGACCCCTTAAATTTGTGAACAAACATAGTAACAATGCATATGAAGTGGAACTTCCCTCTAACCTAGGCATTTAACCTATATTCAACATTATTGATTTGTATTCCTATAGAGATACTCAGCCAAGCACATATCAGAATGAAGGTACTATTCTTGATGAAAAATATTGGATTAAAGATCTACCTCCTATTCATCCTATGAGGTTGGAAAGCATTATTGACTCGCAAGTCATGAAGAAGACTAGAAAGGGTGTATATAGAAAATATTTAGTAAAGTGGGTAGATATCCCATAATTAGATGCCAATTGGATGTCAGAGGCACATAAATTAAAGCATGTCACCACTATGAAATCTCTATCAACTCAAAGGACTTGAGCTTCTCCTACCCCAAGAGTATGGTGCAAGGGCACAAAGTTCCTAACCAAGCTATAATAGGAAGTCAAATAAAATTGTGTTTTATATTGTTTGTAAGCCATTATTTTGGAATCCTATTTATGGCATGTAATAAGGCCTAAATGTCTATTTTTTAGTAGTTAACCTTATGTTTTAAGGACCTTAAGGTTGACGCCTAGTCAGTTGTGACTTGGAGCTCCCAAGGTAAGAAACAATTGATTAAAATTAACAGGGAATTGGTCACATAAGTGGGGAAACAAGTTTTAGGAGTCATGCAAGTCCTTAGGAGGTAACGAGGTCATTAGATGAGCAAGTATGTGAGGAATATAAAATTTTATCGATGTGTAACTTTGTAATTATTTTCAAAATATTGCATCCCAATGACTAGTTAGTTGAGAAATGGTTATCTAACTGATGTAACCGATCCAAGGAAATTTCAATCCCCTCATATGTCAAAGAATGTGGTTGTTGGTGAAGTAATGGAGAATCAGGACTTTCTTCAAGCATCTTTTATGTTTTCTTCCTTATTTTTACTATTTTTTGCACTTGTATTAAGGTGCATAGTATTGTATGGATATAAAAGACTTTGAATGATTGATGGAATGTTTGAGCCTTGAGTCACCTTGAATCTCCATCTAGTTTGAAAGTTTCAAGGTTTCTACTTTGCAAAAGCCACTATTTGAAAGTCTAATTGGATAGAAACCCTCAACATTGGGGGTTTGAGAACAAAATAACTCTATCCTAGCATTCCTCTACGGTAATCACCTAATCTCTCTTGGAATATTAGAAAATGTTTTATTTTAATGTTAAAATTCAGTTTTGGGGTTTTAGAGATTAGGCATCCATTTTTTAGATGAAGCCCTAGGCTGATCACGGTGGGAGTGGTGAGCTAGGAAGGGTTGAAGACAGGAAGGTTCAGACTCAATATGGATGAATGGGATCTAATAAATGTTTGTTCTAGTTTCCCAAGAGTGGAGGTGAGTTGACTGGTGAAGGGTTGTCAACCATTCTTTTCCACTAGGTCACTACTAAAGCAATCAAGCCTAATTAGCCCTACAAGAGTTAGGAAGTGTAGAATAAGAACCTAGTTCTGGATGTAAATTATTTTTTTTAAGGACCAAAAGGATATCAGAATGTGTAATTTTTTTGGGGGGGTGGTTTGGGTGGTTTATGAGTAAAGTTTGGAAACCCCATTTAGGAGGGCTATAAGGAATTAGGTCTCCTATTAGACTTAACTAACCTAGATGGTGTTATGGGTCATTTTGAATCCTAAGATTAGATCCCATGGAATGTAGAAAGGGTAGATATATGTCAAGGGATAGTCATTCATGTTTTCAAGTAGAGAGTAGGAAGAACCTAGTTAGCAAGGGGTTTCAACTTAAGGTTGTGTGTTGAAAGTGAAGTTATATGTTAGAATTGGGATCACTTGGGAGCTCCTAACTGGAATAAATTTTGTCCTAAGAAGAGGAAATTTGGAAGGGACAAGGACAAAAGCATATAAGCCTTAGGAAGGCTAGAAGTGGAGAACCATTGGAAGGTTCCTTGAACAACTTGACCACTAGAGGTGGAAAGATAGGTTTTGAGTTAATTTCAAGACCCCTTTGCATCAGAAACCCGGAGTCCTTTATCCTCAAGCTATGAAATTTGTAAATTGTCAAGTCTATATGGACTCAAGTAGGCCTTGTCTGATAAATTTGGCTGTTTCTAGGACACTCAAATGCTAAATGTTTTTGTAGAGGATTATCCATTGGTTCTATATCTCTAAAATTATGGATTTAAATCTCTAAAAACCTTGTTCTTACACACAAGAAGAAGAAGACAAAGGTTTTTGAAATGAGCTTGCCTTGGTCAAGCCTCTGTATAGGAAATAAGCATGAAATTAAATTAAAGTTGAATAAGGAAGTAATAGAGATATGAAACACAAATAACCTTATAACTCAATGATGCAATGCCTCTTTGGAGATGATCACAAGTGTTTATTTGATATCTTGTACTCCACAAAAACAAAATTGTGAAACAAAAGCATTGAATGATTGATGTTGTGATTTTCATGACAAGATATGTGAATAATGTCATTATCAATGAGTTATTGTGTTAGTAGAACTGAGAGGGGGGTGAATCAATTATGTGACCAATCAATACAAACTTTAAAGTTAAACACTAATTACTCAATGAAAATATGAAACTTCATGTACAACACCATAACACAAGTATTTTTTTTTGAGTAAAACCCTATTAAGGGATAAAAAAACACGATCAGAATAGAACCCATAAATAATGCATTAAGAGTATAATATCCTTGTTAGGAGACCTATCCCTATTAGGATTTAAGTATTAGGATGATCCCTATTAGGGGTGAATAAAACAAGTCAATGCCCAAACATAGTGCTCAAATTTGAAGGTTAAACCCACCTTCTAGATCCACTATCCAAACAAAAGTATAGAAGTATACTTATAACAATGAAACGAATGATAGAAACTTTATTTTCCAATATATTTCCAATGATGTACATAAAAATCTAATCATTTCTCTACATTATAAAAATTCACATCTAGATGCTCGCAACATCCACTCATTCCATGTACTTACAATAGGACATTAATTTCATTTATACATGATACAATAAGAAAATAGGTCATCCTGCTAAGACTTCCCCAATGCACAAAAAATTACATATACCCATACTAAGATACACATAGTATATTAAACAAGTATTTAACAAATATAAATCATCAGTTATGTGCCAAGATCCATAAATCACGCTCGTCATCCTCTAAACTCGCTACACATCTAGAGTCAGACATAAATAGGTCTTCACAAGATCCCACGCTATAGTTGATGTCACCAAGAACCCAATGAACAAAGAATTACAAGTATAATTCTCCAACATGTCTTATTCCATGACTCAAGATATCATACCATAAAACATGCTCGCATCCAAGTTATCCCAAGAACACAGAGACTAACTATGCCATAATTCTTTGTCACTTCTCTATAACCAGGCTTTGCCAAGATAGTTGTAAATCTTGCAAGTAATCACATTAAATCAAATGAAATTATAAATAAGGTATAAAATCATTCCTCTACATATATTTTTTCTTTCATACTCTCACACATCGTACACTATCTATACACACCTCTTAAGTTCTCTTGTTCCTGTGATAACTAGTCTTTCTGAGACTTCAACTGAAACAAATGTTGACATCAATGAAAAAACATGAATGTCAACACCTCAAAGAGAAATAATTATAAGAATATTCCCCTTTGAATTAGATGGAAACATATGTAAATATCCATCAACCCAAAGGTATCTTTAATAATACAATCATCTCAATATCCTCTTCACAGCTCCCCCTAAGACAATAGGGATTTTTCACCTAAATCTCTCCCCCTTTGACATCAAAGGAAAAGGGTGCAAAATTATTTCCCTTCTCTATAAAACTCATCACAAAAAGATGTATCATTTTCAAATCTTTATGCCTACAAAAAACTAGGTGCTTGATCACCCAAATATGTTTTGTATGGTTCCTGCGATCACTCCTTCTGAGGAGTGGATCCAAGCATCAAGTCTAGTGAATAGTATTTCTATGAAAAATACTAGACTGATGCATTACACCATCATCTAGTAATTATAGGGAGGGTTTCTCACCCCAAGCATACCTCTGAGATACTCAAAGGCATCTTTTTGCAAAGGTTTAGTGAATATATATTCTATTTTCTCCTTTGTACTAATGTATTCCAATTTGACTTCCTTTGCTGCAACCTTGTCTCTTAAAAAGTGATACTTGATTGAATAATGTTTAGTTTTTTAATGCATAACTGGATTCTTCAACATGTTTGTTGTGCTTTTATTTTCACAATGTATATATTTTGGCTCTTTAAAGGTTATTCCAATATCCTTTAGCATTTATTTCATCCAAATAATCTATGTCAATTTATAGTAGCAACTACATATTTTGATTTAGCAGTAGAATGAGCTATATAGTCTTTCTTCTTACTTAACCATGAAACTAGCCTATTACCAAAGAAAAATGCAACACCACTAGTGCTCTTTATATCCTCAATACTTCTTGCCCAATTTGCATCAGTATAATCATGTAGTTTAAAATAATCTTACTTTTCATACCATAATTCATATTCCAATGTTCCTTTCAGATATCTGAATATCCTCTTAACTAGAACAAGGTGAGTCTTCTTAGGATCATATTGAAACCTTGCAAAAATTCCAACTACACCAAAAATGTCTGGTCTAGTGTGAGTTAGATACTTCAAGCCTCCAATCATGGGCCTATATTTTTTCTGAAAGACATTTTAAGATTCATTAGTAGTATTAAGCTTGCAACTAGCTACCATAGGTGTACCAACAGGTTTAAAATCTTCCAAACCAAACTTATTTAGCAATTCCTTAAGATACTTGGTTTGAGAAATAAAAATGTCATGTTCATCTTGAGTAATTTTCAAACCAAGGAAGAACTTCATTTCACCAATCATAAACATTTAAAAATAATGTCATCCACAAATACTTCAATAATCAAGATTGGACCATCACCAGTTCTTAAGTACAAGTTACTATCTACACTTCCTTTTCTGAAACCAATATGTAATAAATACCTTTCTAACTAAGCATACCATGCTCTAGGTGCTTGTTTCAGTCCATATAGTGCCTTATCAAACCTATAAACTATATCTCTATCATCTGTCAAAGAAAAAACATCAAGTTTCTCAATATAGACTTCTTCTTCTAGATCACCATTTAGAAATGGAGACTTCACATCCATCTGATATACTTTAAAGTATATATGTAGTGCATAAGCAAGGAACATTATTACCACTTCTTTTCTAGCAATAGGGTAAAAATTTTCTTCAAAGTGTATTCCTTCTTGTTGCGAGTAGACTTTCTAAACAATTCTAGCCTTATTCCTTACAATTGTGCCTTCTTCATTCATTCTATTTTTCAAAAACCATTTAGTCCCGACCATATTCTTATTCTTAGGTCTAGGAACTAATTCCCAACTATTTTTTTCTCTATCTGGTCCAATTCTTCCTACAGTGCCTTAATATAAGATTCATCTTTACAAACTTCATCAGTAGTCTCAGGTTAGACTTGTGAAATTAGAAAAAGTTCATTCCTCATCTTAGATCTTGTCATCATTCCCTTATCAAAATTACCAAAAATATTATTTTCACGATGATTTCTCTAAACATACTTCGGAGTCTTAGGATTTTTACTAGGTCCATTCAAAAATACCTCAATTCCATTATCAATCTCATAATTTTGATTCTTCTCTTGACTAGCAGAAAATTACATATTCTTTGAAATTTGATCATAATCATACATTCTTTCTTGAATCTAAAGCCTCTCATTAATATTCACATTAGCACTTTCAACAATTTTCCTTAATCTTAAATTGAAACATCTATAATCCTTACTTCTTTTAGAGTATCCAAGGAAAATACCTTCATCACTTCTATCATCAAACTTTCCTATCTCATCATCCCTTTTGATATAACACTTGCTACAAAATATTTTGAAGTATTTCACAGTGGGAGTATGATTAGACAAAAGTTCATAGGGCATCTTATTCATTTTAAAGTGTAGACTATAGTAATGAATCCCTCTGTCCATTTCATATGTGAGACCTTTACTTTAAGAAACATAGCCATAGAAACATCTAATATAGTCAAGTTTCTTTTCTCTACAATTATATTATATTCTTGAGTTATAGGAGAAGATGTTTGTCTGTATATCCCATGCTCTTTGAAATAAGAATTGAACACATTAGATGTAAATTCTCCACCCTTGTCAGACCTTAAACACTTTATCTTCAAACAAGATTCATTCTCAAATTTTTATTTGAAAATATTTAATTTATCAAATGCTTGAGACTTCTCTTTAAGAAATGCAACCCACATCATCCTAGAAGAGTCAAATTAAAAAAGAGTATAAAGTACCTCTCACCGTAGTAATATATTGTTCTTGTAGGACCAAAGATATCTATATGTACCAGATCCAACTTCTCTTTCACTATAAAGGATTTTCTCTTAAATCTGCTCTTAGTTTGTTTTCCCATTACACACTCTCTGCACATAGTGTTGGTAGGATTCACAATTTTTGGAAAGTCTCAGAATGCATTATTGTTACTACCCTTTAAAATATTATCAAAATTTATATGAAAAAACCTTCTATGTCGTAACTAACTCTGATCTACCTTCACAACAAAAGAAGTTGCCTTAGTAATATTTGACTCAAATGCATTGCCTCTTGATTTAGTACCTGATGCGATCAACATTTTAGACTGATCTTTGATGGTACATTTTCAATCCATGAACTATAAGTGATATAGCTTGTCTACAAGCTATCCAACACTAAACAACTTGTGCTTAACTCTACCAAAAAAACATCATCGATATTAGTTTTTCCATCAAGAGAGATTGAACCTACTCCAATGATCATCTTAGGAGTATTATCTTCAAATCTAATTACACCACCTTCATAACTACGTAGTTTAATAAATTTATCATTTTCACAATTCATATGATGTGAAAAATCACTATCAATGATCCATTATGATTTATTTTCAAAATGTGGTACTAGGGATTTTTCTTCATCAACAAGATCACATCGTTAATAGAAAAAATTGCAATCGCATAATCATCCACAACATCATCATCAAACACACCTTCACTAGCATACCACAATTCCTTATCCTTGGAGTAATCAGGCCTATAAAACATAGGATTATAATTAGAAACCCTTATAGGACATCTAGATGCAAAATGACCAATCGTATTACAAGAAAAACATTTCAGGGGTAACTTTCCTTCAAATTTTCCCCTACCTCTCTTTTCCTTTCTTTCTATTAGAGCCACAAGTTCCTCCAGTTAATTTTTTCCTCTTCAATATCTACCCACTCATCAACATATACATTTCTATTGCCTCTACTAGAGCTCACAAGGCTTGATAGGGCTCTTTTGTCATTATGTACAGTTTCCTTGAATGTAGACTCAACCTTGGGTAAGTTAACCTCCAACTCTCTAGCCTCAAAGGTGGTTAAATTAGCAAACAACAATTCTCTATTAAAATTATTTTTAAATGGTATGGTATCTTCTATTGCTTATAATTTGTTTTTATAGGAAGGTGTCAAAAATCTAATAATCTTTGCGATCACTTATTCTTCATTATATGTGACTCCAGACTTTTGAATGCCTGTAACAAACTCTGTAACTCTCTGTACATATGCTCTGACATTCTCATCATCTTGCATTCTTAAAATATCCATCTTATTCTTCCAATTTTTCAACTTCTCATGATTAGTGTATAGATATCCTTCATACAATTCTTCTACTCTTGTCTAGATCTTATGTTCAGAATTAAGGGCTTTGACTTCAGTAAATTTAGCCTCAAAGAGTGCACTAATTAATGCTTCCCTTGCAACCATATTACATTGAAACATCTTCTTCCCATATTTAGTATAATTTGATAAATCATCTTATGGCTTCATCTTCTCTTCCTTTTTGTAATAATCTAGTAATAAATTTCCATACAGAACAAATGAGTTATCATTTTGTTTTTCCATTTGTCAAAAATTTATAGCATCTAAATTTAGACTCTCCTTCCTGTAGTAAGCCATTTCTAGATCACCTCAAGATCTTAACCCTTCTCTCAGAGGACTAGGAGATATGATACCAATTGTTAGCACAATTTAGATGGGGGTGAATCATTTTTGTGCCCAATCAGTATAAAATTTAAATTTAAACACTAATTACTCAATGCAAATCAGAAACTTCAAGAACAACACTGTAACATAAGTATTTTTTGTCGAGGAAAACCCTATTAAAGGAAAAACCACACTAGGAACAGAACCCACAAATAATGAAATAAGAGTATAATGTCCCTGTTAGAAGACCTATCCCTATTAGGAGATGAGTGCTACATTGTGAAAAAATCCATGTGAAATGATGAACCTTGTTTGGGTTGAATAATTGAGCTCACTACCTAGGCACATTACTCAAATGTGAAGGTTAAACCCACCTTCTGGATCCACTGTCTGAAGAGAAGTATAGAATTATAATTATAACAATGAACCAACTGATAGAAACTTTCTTTTCCAATACAATTCCAATAAAGTGCATCAAAAATATAAGCAGTGCTCTATATTAGAAAAATTCACATCCACATACTCACAACATCCACTCATTCCATCTACTTATAATAAGACATTGGTTTCCTTTATACATGATACAATAAGAAATTAGGTCAAATTGTTAAGGCTTACCCAATGCACAAAAAACTACACAACCACTTGATACTATACACACGGTATCTTAAACAAGTAATTAACAAATATAAATCATTGGTTACATGTCGAGATCCATAATTCATGCTTGCAATCCCCTAAATACATTACACCTATTTAGTTGGACATAAATATGTCTTTACAAGATCATATGCCATATCTGACATCACCAAGAACCCAACAACCCAAGAATCACAAACTTAACATTCTCCATCACATCTTCTGACATGCCTCAAGCTTGCATACCATAAATCATGCTCACATCCAAGTTATCCCAAGAACATAGAGACTAACTATGTCATAATTATCTATCATTTCTATGTATCCATTCTTCACCAAAATATTTTTAACTCATGCAAATAACTGTATTCAATCTAGTGAGCTTAGTTATAAGGTATAAACTCATTCCTCTACATAGATTTTTGCATGCATACTCTTTTTATAAATAGAAGACAAAAATCTAACAATTACATGCAGAAATATAACCAATATTAGAAAAATAATAAACGAAAATAGAAGTGAACACAAGACACAAATATTTAACGTGGTTTAGCCAATCCCTGAGCTACGTCCACCAAAAAAAAAGTCCAATCTTATTATTATTCAGTGATTACAATTTGATTGCTATCTACAATCCCTTACAACTCAATACTACCGTAAGAAGCTACTAAAACATACATTACATAAAATGCTAACCCTAAGCCAATTTATACAATCTTTATGCAACTTTAGGGTTAGAGTATGTCGCCCCATAAATTAGCTGAAATAAACCCCAAATGTTTTTTCCTAACACCAACAATATAAAAAATCTCACATGTCATACATTGTTTGTACACCTATCAGGCTTGCATGTTCCTGTGATCACTAGTCTTTCTGAGACTTCAACTGAAACATATGTTGACATTAATGACAAAAAATGAATGTCAAAACCTCAAACAAAAACAATTCCAACATGTTGAATTTTTTAATACAAGGCTTGACAAACATGAGTAGATTGGTCATGATATCGGTCATACATGTAGAAAGGAAGAGTCATAAGATGTTGACTATGGTTCTTTTTTCATTTAGGCCTAGTAAGAATCTTAGCACAAAGATGATTAGAAAGAAACATTTCCTGATTAAAGGTAGATATAGGACAATCTTTTGGTGATGAAGGAGAGAATGCATCAATAGGTTTATTAGTATTCGCCATTATTTATTGCACACATTGTGAACCATGTTTGGGTTTGTGATTAATGATAGTGTCAACATTGAGATTAATTATTTGTAGATTTTTGTAAACATTAAATCCTAATCCATAAAAATGTTCATGCCCCTCATTTCCTAAAGGAACTTTAATTCCTTTTCTATGTTTACCAATTCCATTCCGATTGCCTCCATGTTTTGCTAATAAATTATAATCAGGGCCATAGTGAGAATCCATATTAGAAAGGGTTAATGGAGCATTGTAGGTCACGATGCCATCATAATTAGGTTTGATTGTTTCTAAAGATTCATTAGGAGTGGAAGCAACAAAAAAATGGTTACTATGCTCATGAGAAAGAGGATTTGTTGTGTTGGATTATTTTTTAGGTTTTTATTGTTTAAGTTTCAATGTTGAGACTTTGTATTCTCCAATATAAGGTGGGTTGAAATGTAAGGATCCCCAATAATCCTCTGAAAGGACACTATTAGAAGGAGGATAATCCTTAGGGTCTTGATCTTTTGTTTCTGCAATAGATGCAGGTGTATTGCTTGAGTTATTATTCAAACAAATATTCATTCTATCATCTACCATAAGTGTGTAAATTAGATTGTTGTAGAAAAACTTGAATTTTTGATGGAGAGTGGAAGGAACAACATGCATAGAATGTAACTAAGTTATTCTCAAAAGAAGGTTGTAAGTAAGAGGTCTAGGAATCATATGAATCAGAGTATCTAGAATAATTGGTCCTACTTTAATAGGTAATGTGATAATGCCCAATGTTTTCTTAGAAATGTTGTCAAAGCCACAAATAGGAATATAATTAGGTTTAATAGTTGAAACATTATCTTTGATCTCTTTAACAATGTCCATACTAAAAAAAATTATTTGAGATCCATTATCAATTAAGGTTCAATGAATGAGATTAGTGTTGATAAGGACAACCACTATAATGGAATCATATTTATCTTGAACTTCTTTAGAAGGTAAGTCATCCTTGGAAAAGATGATTTAAGCTTAGACAGGCATAGCATGCATACATTCAAAAAAGGAAATTATATTATCTTGATTAGATGGTTGAGTTGGAAGAGTGCTTAAATATTTTTTCAAGGCTTCATGGTATGTAGGAGATATTTGAATAATTTCCCAAAGATAAATCCTAGCTGAAGTAGCATGTGATTTCTCTACCAACCAAATTATATTCCTTTACAAGATGTTGAGGAAGAGAAGGTGGCAGAGGAAGCATGGGTTGAGAAGGTGTAAGAGAAGTAGAAATAATCATATTAGTAGGTTAGGATTGTTTCTTGTATGATAGATATGAGCCAACACATGATATTCCTTAATAAACTCAAATGAATTCCTAGGTTTTCCTTTCATATATATAATTGGCTTATTCAAAGTTTGAAAAGAACTTTGCTGAGTATATCCTTTAACTACATAATCACAAGTGTAGTTAAATTTTGAGAAGGTTGTTGAGGATAACCCTTAATAGTAACCACAATTTTTTATGTTATTGGAATGAATTTTATTGAGTGCATCCTTTGACAGTTATCACAAGTTTGTTGGCTATTGTAGGTTGAGCATGGACAATAAAATTAAATTGATCAAGATCGTTACTATTCATGGGTTGATCACAAGACAGGAGAGCATCAAGAACATTAGTAATGATATTATCCTCTTCATCCAAAATATCCTTAAAATAGGGATTAGGGACCTCCTTTAATGATTCATCTCTAGAAGCACTATAAAATGAAGGCAAGGTGATATTAAGAAAAGTGTTTGCAACTTTCTCATCTTGTGCTAAGATATCCTCATAAAGGGGGTGTTTAATAGGAGCAAGATCATTACTCATTAAGACATTATTGGCATAGGGTAAATGATTGAGATAAATAGAAGGTAAAATATCCTTAAGGGGATGAATGAAATCCTCATGTGGAAGATGCATATTAAGAGAATAATCAAAATTATTTTGTAATGGCTCATCCCAAAAGGGAAATTAAATAATCTTATGTGAATTGCAACCTCATGTATTGAAGGATGAACATAAACACATTGTTGATAAAAGTTTTCATCACACAATAAACTACCCCTATGAATTTGAAGATTATCAAGTCATGTTCTAGATAGAATTTGTGACTATTTCGTGAAGCTAGATCAAACACATAAAATTACAAAACAAGAAATTGATCTTGTAATGAGTCTATGTGAAACTGGTGATGTGCTTATTTTTCACACCATTCCTAAAGAACAAGTAATCAGATTAATATAATTAAAGTGGGATTGTTGTGAGATGACTATAAATGATATTATCAATGAAGAGGTAAATTATGCATCTATGGTTACTGGCTACAAGGTGTATCACTCTAGTCAGATGAATAGTATACCTAGTGGTGTTATTCATATAGCCTATATGATGATCAAGTAAAATGAACACTATTATTTGGCTGATGCTATGAGAGAGAATTTACTAATGAGTCTAGAAAAGATAATAAAGGACAAGAGAAAAAAGTTCAAGTATGATCAGGTGATCATGTTTTTTTTTTCTATTTCCAAAACATGTTCCATGGTATCAGTAACACTGAATTGTCAATGGATGCTCCATCTTTCATTCAAATCAATAACAATATCAGAATATTAGGAAATGATTTAACTGGCAAGGTATGTGGTTACTTTAAAGAATTTAAGAAGATGCATGAAAAGGAAAGGATATCATCTAAAATTATTGAAAGGTACAAGGATACTATTTTCTTTATGTTAGATATAAACACTTGTTTGATGGAAGCAGTTGATCCAAGGACCTCATGGGTGATGCCTATGGTTTATGAAGTGGATATAGACATTCTGGTAGTGTAAGCAGAGAATTTTTTGTCTCAATCAATAGATCCGAAGACTCCAAGGTTTGGAAAATATCAAGAGAAGTCTCTTTAAGTGCACAATGATTTGATGAAACCTATTATTGAAATAAATGTGAGAAAAGAAGTTGAGAAATTCATGATTCATAAAGGTTTAACAAAAGAAAAGACTATGAAAGTAAGAGCTAAAAATGTTGCAGACAAAGCTAGTACATATGGTGCATGAAAAGATGATGACAATGTTGAATTTGTTAGTGAAATCGGTAGTACCCCAATTGGTACCCAAACTAGAAGTGCCACAAAATCCAAGAAGGAGAAACATTCACCTCTTAGTAAGACACAAAGCACACAAAATGGTGATAGGATAAAAGTGAATAAATTTATATGGATGTTTAAGAGGAACTGGTGAGAGAAAAAGAGAGTGATAAAGTGGTGACTCAAACTGATTGGGGATTTACTATTGATGGTGTGAAGATCAAACTTGAGGAAATATAAGATGAGATGGATGATACAACTAATATCCATGTAATGAAAATAGAGGATGAGAACATGGATATATAAGATAAACAAGAATCACATGAGCAACAAGATGTACATAAGGAACTAAAGGAAGAAGATACAGTAAACATGGATATTCGTCAAGCTATGACCGATGATACATAAGATAAAGTTTCTATAGATGATTAGCAAAAAGAACAAGTAATAAAAAGGAGGTTACAAATGATGTTATTCAAGAACAAGAAAGGAAAATTTAGAGAAGGGATAAAATAAAGAAAAGGGCACACCTTCCCTATAGTCCAATATGAGAATTGATGAAGATGATATACTAATTAAGGGACATGTAGACTTGAGCACTATGAGCCCCAAGACGATGATATACTTTTGTGTTGTGATCAAGTCAAAGGCTAAAAATGGAAAGCATGAAGCAAGAATAAAATGTGATTCTCACTGGAAGAGATATATTTTTAGATTTATTGATAAATTTGAAGTATGATGAGACTGCTACATTGATAGCGAAAATAGCCCATTTGGTTAATGTTGTGAGTGAGGAAATGGAGAGTTTAGAGGATGCTGCAAATTTGAAAGCAGAGAAGGAATATGAGAAGAAGAGATCAAGAGGTTAGCACAGACAATCATTTCAGACAAAAATACACTTACTTTATCTCTCAATTAGGTAAGGGATGCATTAATTGAAGGTGGTAAGATTGTCAAATCTATCTTTGTATTTTCCCACTTCTTGAAATATTTAGAGAGGGATAGATGTGAATCTCAGTAGTAGCTTAGATTTCTTGTTTCAAATTTTGATCCTTTACATGAGCATGCTACTACGTTTTGTGCTAAGATTAGCAATGTAGATCAAAATTTGAAATCATATAAGAATAAGAAAGACAAGAGGATAGCTAAATTAATAGAGTTATAGAGTTTGTCAATTCCAAAGTTGGACATTTTGCAAACATGGGTTGAAGGAGTATTAGACTTGGCTCTAGCATTCTGAGATGTGTGCATAGTTGATGGTTTAGAAGAACTAGCTTTTTTTCCTAACACAAGAGATTTCCATTATGGAGAAATTACTGAAGACTTGGGATAGTTATTTACATATTTTGAAGGGTAACTGTAATTATTCTTTTACTAGAATGTATCTAGGATTTTGTACTCTTACATAAATTTAATTTTGTCACTTTTTGTAATACCTTTGTCATTGTTGTCAAAGGGGGAGTAGTGTAAACAAGGATTATATTTGATTAACTCTATGAAAAATGCAATGTAATGATTAAGGGTAGTATTACACATGTTTTTAATTCCAAGGGAGAGCTATTGAGCTATCAGGAATGATTTTCAATGAAATGTATTTTTTATTTATGCATTAGATAGACACTTAGAAATTTTTTCTAAGTGTTTCCATCAATGCCAAAGGGGGAGATTGTTGGCATTTGATGAAGATGATCTAAGTTTTGATTATCTGATTATACTATGGAGTTGAAGGAAGAAGATGAGTCAACTTAAGGTAGAAATTTTTAACTTAGTCATTTTCCCAAAATTGTACTTTAGGAAACAGGGTGACATTTTGAAAAAATGGTGTAACTTTCTGCTTCAAGACCTCGAGCCTTAATTCAAATTATCACCCCATAGAAAATAGGGTCGTGAGGATAAATGGGGTTCCTCTCAAAATGAGGTGACATTTGAAACACTATCCCATTTCAGAACGGGGTGACATTTCAAACGTGACCCCATTTCGAAAACTATAAAATTTGTTTGAAACTATTATTGTCATTTTCACTGAGGTGATCCCATTCTAGAGCTCTATCCAGTTCTATTTTAGGCCAAATCACTTCAGGTGACAAGGTTTTCAATTTTTTTTTCTACTTTTATCATTATTTTTTAAAAAATTTTAGTATTATTTCCTGTTTTAATCTATTTTCTAATAAAATTTATTATTTTTTTTTCCTTGAGAGTTGCACATCTTCGCTTGTCGTCTACACCACCTGCAGCTCTTCATTTGCTGTCTACATTACCTTGAGGTGGGTCTTTTTTTAATATATTCTTTTAAATTATTGTTTTCATTTTTTTTTAATAGTATTTATTGTTATTTTATTATGAAAAATGCATGTATGCCAAATTTATTTAGTAAATTATTGTACATAAATGTTAAAGTTAGTTTAATAAATGTATTTAATTTTTTCTTGTATTTAGTATATATAGATGTAATTTTGTTTGTATTTTTTCTGAAAATGTATAAACCACACATGTACATTAGAAAATTAAAACAAATGAGAAACCCACACCACATACCTGAAACACATAACTTTTAATTGTAACCTTAAATTTTGTAACACAGAATAGAAACCCTAGTTAAGACATTTTATAGAATTAATAGATAATCTTCACTAAACCAGTTCCACTAGATCTTAAGACAAAATATTTACATCCTAGAGACACTAGCCTCTAGTCCTAGTATGTATATTAATGGGTCTTAAGGGGTTGCAGGATCTATTATGACCACTTAGTACTTATGAATGGGTCCTACCACCCCTTAAGACCGCTTTGGACACATTAAAAGCCCTTAGGACCTATTACGTACCATAAGGATTTATAAGACCCATTAAGGACTACAAGTTTCTTTATGAACCCTTAACATTAATTAGTCATCCTCACAACCTATTTAAAATCCTAAAGGTTTCTACAACTTATTTATGACCACTTAGGAACAATTTGGATCCCTTAGGCCCTATTTTGTATCTTAACAGGTATTAATGGGTCGTATGATCCATTATGACCCCTTAGTACCTATGAATGGGTCTTCCCACCCCTTAAGACCCCCTAGGAAGCATAAGGAACCCAAAGGTATCATAGGATCTATTATGAATCTTTAGGATCAATTAACATGCCTTAGCTCCTATGATGACCCCTTAGTACTTGTGAATGGGTCTTGCCACCCCTTAAGACCCCTTTAGATGCATTAAAATCCCTTAGGACTTATTACGTACCCTATGGGGTCATAAGACCCATTAAATAGTCAATCCCAGAATCTATTACAAACCTAAAGGGTTGTGACGACCTATTTATGACCACTTAGGATAAATTTTGACCCCTTAGGCCCTACTATGTATCTTAATAGGTCTTAATGGGTCGTATGATCCATTATGACCCCTTAGGCCCTACTATGTATCTTAATAGGTCTTAATGGGTCGTATGATCCATTATGACCCCTTAATAACTATGAATGGGTCCTCCCACCCCTTAAGACCCCATAGTAAGCATAAGGAACCCAAAGGTATCCTAGGAGCTATTATGACCCTTTAGGATCAATTCACACCCCTTAGCTCCTATTATGACCCCTTAGTACTCATGAATGGGTCCTACCACCCCTTAAGACCCTTTTAGACACTTTAAAAGCCCCTGGGACCTATTATTTACTCTAAAGGGTCATAAGACCCTTTAAGGACTACAAGTTTCTTACAATACCCATTAAGACCCATTAACTAGTCAGCCCCATAATCTATTACAACCCTAAGGGTTTGTACGACCTATTTATTATGTTGTAGGATCAATTTTGACCCCGTAGGCCTTGTTATGTATTTTAATGGGTCTTAATGGGTCGTATGATCCATTATGACCTTTTAGTACCTATGAATGGGTCCTCCCACCCGTTAAGACCTCTTAGGAAGAATAAGGAACCCAAAGGTATCATAGGAGCAATTATGACCCCTCGAGATCAATTCACACCCCTTACCTCCTATTAAGACCACTTAGTACTCATGAATGGGTTCTACCATCCCTTTAGACACATTAAAAGTCCTCAGGACATATTATGTACCCTAAGGGATCATAAGAAACATTAAGGACTACAAGTTTCTTACAATATCCATTAAGACCCATCAACTAGTCAGCCCCACGACCTATTACAAATGCTAAGGGTTTCTACAACCTATTTATGACTACTTAGGATCAATTTGGACCCCCTAGACCCTATTATGTATCTTAATGGGTCTTAATGGGTCGTATGATCCATTATGACCCCTTAGTACATATGAAAGAGTCCTCCCACCCCTTAAGATCCCCTAGGAAGCATAAGGAACCCAAAGGTATCATATCAGCTATTATGACCCCTTAGAATCAATTCATACCCCTTAGATCCTATTATGACCCCTTAGTATTTATGAATGGGTCCTACCACCCCTTAAGACCTTTTTAGAAACATTAAAATCCCTTAGGACCTATTACATACCCTAAGGGGTCATAAGACCCATTAAGGACTACAAGTTACTTATAATACCCATTAAGACCCATTAAGTAGTCATCCTCACAACTTATTACAAACCCTAAGGGTTTCTACAACCTATTTATGACCACTTAGAATCAATTTGGACCTCTTAGGCACTATTATGTATCTTAATGGGCCTTAATGGGATGGATGATCCATTATGACCCCTTAGTACCTATGAATGGGTCCTCCCAACCCTTAGGACACGGTAGGAAGCATAAGAAACCCAAAGGTATCATAGGAGTTATTATAACACCTTAGGATCAATTCACACCCCTTAGCTCCTATTATGACCCCTTAGTACTCATGAATGGGTCCTACCACCCCTTAAGACCCCTTTAGACACGTTAAAATCCCTTAGGACCTATTATGTACCCTAAGAGGTCATAGGACCCATTAAGACCCATTGAATTGTTAGTCACATAACCTATTAAAAACCCTAAGGGTTTCTACAACCTATTCATCACCACTTAGGATCAATTTGGACCCCTTAGGCCCTATTATCTATCTTAATGGTTCTTAATAGGTCGTATGATCCATTATGACCCCTTAGAACCTATTAATGGGTCCTCCAAACCCTTAAGAACCCCTAGGAAGAATAAGGAACCCAAAGGTATCATAGGATCTATTAGGACCCCTTAGGATCAATTCACATGCCTTAGCTCCTAATATGACCCCTTAGTAATTATGAATGGGTCCTACCACCCCTTAAGACCCCTTTAGATGCATTAAAAGCCCTTAGGACCTATTATGTACCCTAAGAGGTCATAAGACTCATTAAGGACTAGAAGTTTCTTACAATACACATGAAGACCCATCAACCAGTTAGCCCCACAACCTATTACAACCCTAAGGATTTGTATGACCTATTTATCACCACGTAGGATCAATTTGGACCTCTTAGGCCCTATTATGAATATTAATGGGTCTTAATGGTTCATATGATTTATTATGACCCTTTGTACCTTTGAATGGGTCTCCCACCCCTTAAGACCCCCTAGGAAGCATAAGGAACCCAAAGGTATCATAGGAGCTATTATGACCCCTTAGGAACAATTCACACCCCTTAGCTCCTATTATGACCTGTTAGTACTTACAAATGCATCCTACCACCCCTTATGACTCCTTTAGATACAGTAAAAGACCTTAGGACCTATTACGTACCCTAAGGGGTCATAAGACCCACTAAAGACTACCAATTTCTTACAAACCCCATTAAAACCCATTAACTAGTCAACCACATATCTTATTACAAACCTTAAGGGTTTCTACAAGCTATTTATGACTACTTAGAATCAATTTGGACCCCTTAGGCCCTATTATGTATCTTAATGGGTCTTAATTGGTTGTATGATCCGTTATGACCCCTTAGAACCTATGAATGAGTTCTCACACCCCTTAAGACCCCCTAGGAAGCATAAGGAACCCAAAAGTATCATATGAGCTATTATGACCCATTAGGATCAATTCACACCCCTTAGCTCCTATTATTACCACCCCTTAAGACCCCTTTAGATGCTTTAAAATCCCTTAGGACATATTAGGTACCCTACCTATTATGCCCTACATACCTGTCCCTACATTTTATAAGTAAAATGTTGGGTCCCCCTTTCTCACTTTTTCTCTTCCCTTATTTTCTTTTGTTTTCTTTGCTTTCCCTCTAGGATTTTCTTCCATGAGGGTTGTCCTTCTTTTTCTTTGGCTTTCTTGCATCTCTGGGACCCGATCCCAAATTTTTTTTGTTCTTTCAAGAGCCGAATTCCAAACTCCAGGACTCTTCGCTATGATGTCCTCTTTTGCAAGAGGATATGGTTGCGTGGAATCCCTGGGCCTAGAGTCTGGAGGTTTTTCTTGTTCTGGAGTTTGTGGAAAGAATGCAACCTATTTTTACCCTAGTGGTATAAATAGAAGTTACCTGTCATTTTCACATTTATCGCGATTAAAACACTTAGAGCATTCAGAGTGATATTAAGGCAATTAAACACTGAGTTTCTCCCTGTGCTTAGTGGCTAATTAAACATAGATTTGTGGTGTTTTCTTGTGATTGTTCAAAGGTGGACCTATTACAGAGCATTTTGTGTGCTCATCTTCCCTACGTCCTTCATGTTTCCAGGTTGGTTATCATTTTTTCTTCTCTAGTTCTTTTGTTCCTCTAGTTTTCTGTCTTTTTACTTCCGTGGTGCTCATTTTTGTTTGTCTTTACTTTCATTTGTTCTTGTTTTTTCTTTTGCATTTTACTCCTGGCTTGTCTCTCGTTGGTGGGTTGGCTCTGCCAGAGGGTAGTCCACCCTCTATGCAATTGTAATCTAGTATATATTTGTACATTGTCATAGGGTAGCGTTTGTGCCTTTGTAAATATTGTATAAATGTGTAAATACTCTGTAGATGTTTTTTATATGTCATTGTTGTTCTGTGTGCAACTCTTTGGCCCTCAAAGAGCTTCATTCCTTTGTACCTTAGTGTATAAACCTCATGTATATCCTTCCATCCTGTCAAGCTTGTCGCACTCCATCACATTTTGAATCATTCTGTCAAGCTTATCGAGAGGGAGTCACCACAGTTCAAACTCAACACCTCACTAGTTTGAGCCATGGTGGCTTTCTCTCTCCTCTATTATGTAATCTTGATAGAGGTATTAATTTCCCACAAGTGGGAATTCAAACCCTATCACATCTGGCATTTAATTTCCCCCATGTTAGCTCCCTTATCACCATTGATGCCATTACACTGCCTATCACATGGCCATGTGATGTCCCATGTCAGCCAAGTACAACTTTCTACTAGTCACATTGACATTGGCAATGAAAAACTCTCCCAAACTCTGGGTGTTGAGAAGCCCCTAGATCTTCATTCCATGTTTGTTTCTTAGTCCTATACCCTAGAGCCTTAGGATGTTTATTTGAATCCAACTCATGTATGTCTTAACACTCTAGGATTTTTTGATGTGTGCTAACATTTTTTTAACAGGTGAAAAATGGTGATGATTTCCCAGAATCTGCAAAGTGATTATTATTATTATATCATGTATTGACGGTTCTCTGGTCTTGCAAGTTGCAGATTGTGTGATCAAGATGTTTGAGGTGATCACTCCTTCTGATAGCCTGGAGCTTCCTACTACCTCCACTCAGGCAGCCACAAAAACCAAGGCCAAAAAGATGCTGGCTAAGCTGCCACTGACCTCCAAATACCCAAAGGAGGGAATTCTCATGGGGTCCAAGGTGGACTCCAAAGTGCAAGAAATAACTGACACAGAGCCCAGACTTTGGGCTGAAATGCAGGGCTTAATTCAAGCCATATACAGACTGAAGGTAGATGGAGACAGTATGGCCACTCATTTGGCTACCTCTGACATTATTAAGGCTACGAAATTTCCTTGTTTAGTGAAGTCATTGAAATTGATACTTTAACTGGCAACATTATACAATGCACCTACTTGGACTATTCTGCTCGTCAATCCTTGGTCGTTACAATACCCAGTGACAATTGTCAATCTAATTGCAGCAAATTTTACCTCAGAGCTGTGGATTACACAATTCAAGGGCTCCATCATCATCAATCAAGCTAAGTCATTATAGGAGTTTGAGGAAGTTTCTCTTGTCTCCTGAAAATATCTTAACACTCAGTGGCTGAAGTCCCCAAAGAGGGACCATAAAAAGATGAAGTTGGAAATTCCCCGCGAGGATTTCAAAGAGCCCATTCAGGTGGGCATTATATTTTTATGTAGGATCTTCAGAAAACCCCATGCCCTGGATTTCTCAGCATGGATGTATTACTTTCTTTATTGCATAACCACCCACAACCAAACTTTCAATTGGGTGGCTATTATAGCTAATCATGCAGACATGCAGTTGAAGGGCGTCATCTAGAGTTCTAAATTTTATATGACTTCTTACGTATTATGGGCGCTAGCCCAATAGAGACCGGCTTTCCTATCTTTAGGAACAGTGGGTGATCTTGGGAATGGGTCAAGCCAATTAACACCATGGGATCATTATCCCCAGATCTAGTGGGAACTCAGTTTCCTAAATTTTTGTATAGTAAATGATGCCTTCCTTTACCAAAACATTTTGACACTTACTCGGGACTTTGAGTATCAGTTATTATAGGAGGCAATGGTGATAAACTTGGTTAGTACTTATAGCCACTATTTTATTCAGTTCCAACAACACACATACAATTAGGTGACCGACTTCTCTAGGAAACCCTATCTTCTTCCCCAATATTGTGGGGATAAAATCATTCTTTTGGATTTCTTCCGGCAAATCCTAGAGTTGCACGCCTTCTTCACATTGAAGAAGGTCACTAATGTCCCATTATTAGTTTCTTGTGGTAATTATATGTACAACCTCACCATAGCAAAGGAGGTAGATGGTGAGTTGAAGAGACTGGGACTAGTGGAATTCCACAACACCAAGAAAAATTATGATCCTCTAGGCAATATTTCCTTGGCTCTTCCTCGGGAATCTGCACCACACAAGGAAGACATTGAAGATTTTTGGGCAGACTGTTAGGATAGTTTTGATCTCTAGGCCCATAAACATTCATGAATGTCCAAGGGACTTATGAAGGTGCTTGACCTTTAGAATTTTCCAAAGGGTTTTTCAGATGATGCGGTGCTAGAAGACCCATAATACAAAGGGCAAGGATTAGACAAGTTGGATCTTCCTCTGGTGGATTGGGCCACCCTAGAGGATTTGACAATTGAGGGAGTATGCCACCATATTTTGGAGGCTAGTCATAGTTATTTTACCTGGGTGTGTCCTAGGAGCACCCAAAAGGGACCAATTATTCAGAGGTCAGCTCCAACTTCTGCTACTACCACCGAACCTAGCCCAAGCAAGGGGAGAGAGAAAGAAGATACCTCGACTAAGGTACCTCTCCAAGGCCCAACCCCTATAATGGTATAGCTATAGAAACAAATGGAGTTGGAAAGGTTGGCTAGCTAGCAGATAAGCACACAAATATCCTTTAGTCTCCTCATGGCTCCAATAGCATCTACTCACCCAATGAGATCCCCTTCATTGGCTGCAATGATGAGCAGATGAGTCTACAAGTATTTTGGATGCCGGGGTCCCATTACTAAGAAATAAGAAGAAAAGGGTTACCCCCACTCCAAGCATAGCTACTAGCCCCGGTATGCCAGATATACCTCTAGTTGATGTTAGTTCGGATTCCCCCAAACTTGAGGATATTTCAGATTCCTCTCCCCCACATGATGATTTTGATGATTTCTTTAGGAAAGATCAACTCATGAACCTCCATGAGGATGTAGATCATGTGACGGAAGAGATCACCGCCCAAGAAAAGGAGGATATCCCCACAGAAGGAGAAGCCCTGGAACAAGAAGTTGACATAGAGTAGGAGGTCTGAGAGGAAAAAAAAAAGGCGCCCAAATGGGAGAAGACACCGGTACAAGGGACCAAGGATGAACCTAGGAAAATCATAAATTAACAAATGATGATTGGGGAAATTAGACCTACGAGATCAACCGTACCCCCATTCATCACACTCCAGGTGACCAAATGTACTTGAGCACATTTGGTAAGGTAGTAAAGGTGGCCACATTGTTAAACTTTGGCCAGAGACCTCACCCACCTCCAGAAGATGTTCTAGGTGAGGAAGATGTTATGGCAGATGAAGCCAATGAGGCCAAAGAACAACATCAGTAGAATGATGCTAATGTTCTCAAAGATATAAATGTCAGATTGATCGATGCTGAGAAGGATAGGGAAGTCCCCAAGGATACAGGTGATATTAATGCCAGCAGATAAGAGAACCCAAATATCATGAAAGAAGATGCCAATGTGTTATAAAATATTGAGGCCTCCAGAGAGCAGGAGAAAGGATAAGAACAAGAATAGGACAAAGAAAAAGATCCCGATGACACTATACATTCCAAGAACACACTGCCAGATTCTAAAGAGAATCTAGATACCCAAGTCTTAACAGAGAATCTACCTCAGCCACCCCAATGGCTAGTAGAATCAAGAAAAAGAAAGGCCTTAGCGGTTGCAATAGGTGTTCCAGTCTCCTTGGCCAAAATGATGGCTTGAAATATAGAGGAAAAAAAGCCTAAGAAGGCACGAACAGTCCATACCCTCCAGACTAATCCAATAGGAAGTACAGCTATAATGATCAGAACACCTCCTCCAGATGTAGATGTCAAGGCCATAAGGCCCAAAGATTACAATATTAAAGAAGTGGCACTAGGGAGGAGAGATAAAAAGGGGGAACTAGACCTGTTTAGAGAGGCCACCAAAGAAGTAGAGAACTGGTACATTAAATAGGGCCAAAATTTAAAGGAGGAAAGAGAAACCAATGCAAATCTCCTTGCACTTCTGGCAGAACTTACACAGCCTTTGGCCAAAATTCATCTGGAAGCCTCTTCCTCCAGATTGCCACTTACACAGGGGGATGTGGATTCTCTCTGGTCGATGAAGAAGAAGGTGCAAGTTATGGATGGGTGGGTCACCGAGAAGATAGCCACTATAAGGCAATTCCTAGTGGTCTCCCTCCTAGATCTTTACCTGATTAACATTCTCCTAAGCCATGCAAGTGGCTCCGCTATTGTATGGGAGCAGGACTTGGAGAAGTATGAAAAATGGAAGGCCAGGTTGGAGCATATTTTAAATGCCAGAGAAGAACCCATTATAGAGGAAGGAATTTAGGGAGATCAATCATATGATTCTCTCCAGGCCTAGTACTCCAGACTTGGCCTCAAAATTAAGGTATGCAAGGAACTGGTTAAGGCCTTAAAAGAGAAGGTGACCATGGATCAATATCCTATGGGCCTATTTTAGGCATTTGTGGTTGGGGTATCACAAGTCAATCCCTTCACCACCAGGACATGCACCATGGAGGACTAATTCCTTAGCAAATTTGATGAACAAATGGAATCCCTATATCTGATTTCCAGAGATTTTGACTAGGGCAGGTTATAAGGATTATCCAAGATAATGATTTGGGTACATGATGTCGTGAAGATGGAAGATGATTTTTGGAATGGAGCCAGAGAGGTCAAAGAGAAGTTGGAGGCTATTTGTAGTCAATGGGATAGCATCAAGGAAATAGACAAAGAAGGCATAATCCAAGTATTAGAAGCATTCAAAAATAGTAAGGAGCAATAAGGTTCTCTGGTTTCTGGAGAATTCCATCAGCCATGCATATTCTATATTCTTTGAGCTTAAGCTCCTAGATCCCATAGTTCTGGATCTAGAATTTTGTATTCTTTGGATGATCCACATCCATGTTCCCTAGAGCTGACTGATCAATGTTAGATAGTTAATAAGGATGTCAGAAGGTAGGTGACTCCAACAAGGCATGTCAACTCAAAGATGATTCTGACAGGTTGTCTTCCCAAGGCGCCACTCCAACATAACACCTGGTGCATCGGAGATAGTGAGCCACTTTTCCATTAATGAGGCATGTAGCCTTGATCCCTAGGGGATCAAATTCCATTTATTCTCCCTCTGGCTCTCTTTTTGAGGCCAATTCTTCCATACCACCTTTCTTGCCTCATTCCTCTGATATGTCAGACCTCTCCTCTTCCCAAAGTTTTTTTAGCATGGTGCAGGTAGTACTGGCCACCAAAAATAATATTTTATTGATTGAGTGTAAAGATAAGTTAGGTTAATTTTAGGGCATGTTGGTGTATAAATAGTAGTTTGGACCTCATTCCAAGGGTTGGTGAAATTGATGATTTTGCAGTCCATAACTATAGCATTTTTAGTTCTCATTCCTAGTAGTTGCATAGCTCAATTCTCCTTAGTCTTTAGAATCTATCAGTAGATAGATTCTCCCTTGGAGTTGTTGATATACTCACTAGTGATGCTGGAACACCATTAATGAAGAAAGAAGGATTCTGGCAATGCTGTTGTTGGTCTCTTGATCTCTAACTTAATACTTTTTGTGTTGTATGTTTCTTATGTCCCTTGATCTAATGTATTAAGTAGATTAACAATATTCTTTTCCCCTCACTATTGAATACGTATGAACTGATGGTTGTGTGCACATTTAGCATTTTAGTGTAGCATGTTAGAGCTTGGTTGTTGTTTTGAATGTATTTGCATGACTATAGATAGATGGAATACTTCCAACCCTGATGTATCTTTTGAAGTTTATTTGATAACTATCGAATGCTTGTAGGAAAACCCACTTACCTAAATCCCCAGAGAATATGAGCTGAGATAACTAGTTATCCCCCTGAACAAAATAGTCACAACACCCAACTTAGTTTCCACACCATCGAGACCTGACTCTCACATTCTTGAAGGCCCAGAGAATCTCATATCTCTGGACAACTTTTACAGGCAAAGTTGGCCGGTACCCTGGTACCTAATGACAACTTACCTCTATTGGCAGACCTAGTCACAAACCCCAATCAACAAGACCCATTAAGGACTACATGTTTCTTACAATACCCATTGAGACCCATTAACTAGTCAGGCCCATAACCTATTACAAACCCTTAGGGTTTCTATGACCTATTTATCACCACTTAGGTTCAATTTGGACCCCTTAGGTCATATTATGTATCTTAATGGGTTGTATGATCCATTATGACCCCTTAGTACCTATGAATTGGTCCTAACAACTCTTAAGACCCCCTAGGAAGCATAAGGAACCCAAAGGTATCAAAGGAGCTATTAGGACCCCTTACGATCAATCCACACCTCTTATCTCCTATTATGACCCCTTTGTACTTATAAATGGGTCCTACCATCCCTTAAGACCTCTCTAGATGCATTAAAATCCATTAGGACCTATTATGTACCCTATGGGGTCATAGGAGCCATTAAGGACTACAAGTTTCTTAAAATACCCATGAAGACCCATTAACTCATCAGCCCCACAACCTGTTACAAACCCTAAGGGTTTCTATGACTTATTTATCACCACTTAAGATCAATTTTGACCCCTTAGCCCCTATTATGTATCTTAATGAGTTGTATGATCAATTATGACCCCTTAGTACCTATGAATGGGTCCTCCCGAACCTTAAGAGCCCCTAGGAAGCATAAGGAACCCAAAGGTATCATAGGAGATATTAGGACCCCTTAGGATCAATTCAAACCCCTTAGCTCCTACTATGACCCCTTAGTACTTATGAATGGGTCCTACAACCTGTTGAGACCCCTTTAGATGCATTAAAATCCCTTAGGACCTATTACATACTCTAAGGGATCATAAGTCCCATTAAGGACTACAAGTTTCTTAATACCTATTAAGACCCATTAACTAGTTAACCCCACAACCTATTATAAACCTTAAGGGTTTCTACAACCTATTTAACACCACTTAGGATCAATTTGAACCCCTTAGGCCTTGTTATGTATCTTAATGGTATTATTAGGTTGTATGATCTATTATGACCCCTTAGAACCTATTAATGGCTCGTACTACCCCTTAAGACCTCTTAGGAAGCATAAGTAATCCAAAGGTATCAGAGGAGCTATTATGACCCCTTAGGATCAATTCACACCCCTTAGCTCCTATTATGACCCCTTAGTACTTTTGAATGGGTCCTACAACACCGTAAGACCCCTTTATATGCATTAAAATCCCTTAGGACCTATTACGTACCCTAAGGGGACATAAGACCTATTAAGGACTATAAGTTTCTTACAATACACATTAAGACCCATTAAATAGTCAACCCCACAACCTATTACAAACCCTAAGGGTTTCTACATCCTATTTATCATCACTTAGGATCAATTTGTACCCCTTAAGCCCTATTATGTATCTTAATGGGTGTTAATGGGTTGAATGATCCATTATGTCCCCTTAGTACCTATGAATGGGTCCTCCCAAACCTTAAGACCCCCTAGGAATAATAAGGTACCCAAAGGTATCATAGGAGCTATTATGACCCCTTAGGATCAATTCACACCCCTTAGCTCCTATTATGACCCCTTAGTACTTATGAATAGGTCAAACCACCCCTTAAGACCCCTTTAGATGCATTAAAAGCCCTTATGACCTATTACATACCCTAAGGGCTCATAAACCCCTTAAGGACTACAAGTTTCTTACAATACCCATTAAGACACATTAAATAGTTAGCTCCACAACCTATTACAAACAATAAAGGATTCTACGACCTATTTATCAATACTTAGGATCAATTTGGACCCTTTAGCCCCTATTATGTATCTTAATGTGTTTTAATGGGATGTATGATCCATTATGACCCCTTAGTACCTATGAATTAGTCCTCCTACTCCTTAAAACACCCTAGGAAGCATAAGGAACCCAAAAGTATCATAGGAGCTATTATGACCCCTTAGGATCAATTCACACCCCTTAGCTCCTATTATGACCCCTTAATACTTATTACCACTCCTTAAGACCCTTTTATACACATTGAAAGACCTTTGGACCTATTACATACCCTAATAGGTCATAAAACCCATCAAGGACTACAATTTTCTTACAATACCCATTAAGACACATTAACTTGTCAACCCCACAACCTATTACAAACCTTAATGGTTTCTATGAGCTCTCTATCAACACTTAGGATCAATTTGGACCCCCTAGGTCCTATTATGTATCTTAATGGGTCTTAGTGGGTTGTATGATCAATTATGATCCATTAGTGCATATTAATGAGTGCTCCCATCCCTTAAGATCCCCTAGGAAGCATAAGGAACCCAAAGGTATCATAGGAGCAATTATAACCCCTTAGGATCAATTCACACCCCTTAGCTCCTATTATTACTCCTTAGTACTTGTGAATGGGTCCTACCACACCTTATGATCCCTTTAGACGCATTAAAGGCCCTTAGGACCTATTACATACCCTAAGGGGTCATAGGATCCATTAAGGATTACAATTTTCTTAAAATACCCATTAAGACCCATTAACTAGTCAGTACCACAACCTATTACAAACCCTAAGGGTTTTGTACGACCTATTTTTCACTACTTCGGATCAATTTGGACCCCTTAGGCCCTATTATGCATCTTAATGGGTTGTATGCTCCATTATGACCCCTTAGTACCTATGAATGTGTCCTACCACCCGTTAAGACCCCTTAGGAAGGATAAGGAACCCAGAGGTATCATATGACCTAATTTATATGTAATAAGACCTATTATGTACTATTTTACCTAATATGACCTCAATTGTTGTCTATTATTAATTTAATGGCTCTAAATTGAAAATGTACTAGATATACATGATTTATATGGATATGCAAATGTACTAGATATACATGATGTAGATGGATGCATGTACGATGATTATTAGATGTTTATGTATGGATGTTTAGATGGTTAATGTATGTAATTATTATCATGCATTAATAGAATGATGTTAATTATTTATGTAATGGCCCTAATATGCAAATGCACTAGATATACATGATGTAGATGGATATGAAAATGTACTAGATATACATGATGTAGATGGATGCATGTCCGATGATTCTTAGATGTTTAGGTATGGATGTTTAGATGCATGCATTTTTTAGATGGTTACTGTATGTAATTATTATCATGAATTAATGCAATGATGTTAATTATTTATGTAATGGCCCTAATAAGAAAATGTACTAGATATACATGATGTAGATGGATATGCAAATGTACAATATATACATTATGTAAATTTATACATGTGTGATGATTCTTATATGTTTATGTATGAATGTTTAGATGGATGCATTGTTTAGATGGTTAATGTATGTAATTACTATCATGCATTACTGGAATGATGCTTTCTTATGGGGAGCTCCTCTCCTAGATTCTTCTAGCTCTCTCTAAGACCTTCTCTTGGTTTTCCTCAGGGTCTCTTTCTCTACCCCAACTATAGGATTATTTCCTAATCCCCTAACTCACGAGGAGCCCTCCACCAACTTCAAAGTATTCTCTAACCTCTCCTCCATAGCCTTCTTGCATCCATGGCTTCTCTAACCTCCTGTCCCTCCAATGGTTTCAACTTCTTAAAGATTTGTTTCCCAAATCCGCTTAGGTATAATCCAACTTCTATGAATTCAATTTTATGGATCCTTCATTCATTTTCTAATCGGGTTCCAAAATCAAGTCTATTAGGCCTGGTATCCTTTTTAGGCCTATTAGCCCTCCTAATCACTAAAAAGGTGATTTATCTCCTAAAAGCCCTTAACAAACCTAGAAAATAATTACTTATTCTTTGAGGGTTTTTCCTTCCCTTCAAGATTTTTTGGGTCTCTTACTCATGTCTTGTCCGTACAATGGACTTTCACCAAACCCCTAAAAATAAGGGTTTCTAGGGCATGATGCCTGGTCTAGTTTCTTAATCTTCTTTCACTGATCTAATGAGCCCCTCCAAACTCCTCCTTCCATCAAAAGGTTTGCACCTGATGCACCTACACTCCACTATCACTGGTTGGCACATACCAATCAACTTGCAACCACTATTATTGCTGCACTCCTCAGTCATCCTAGCTAGAATAGGTAGTACTTGCCTAGGTCCTGATTGTTTTCAAGCTTCCCCTACACACACACACACACACACACACACACTCCAAAAGCCACATTTACAAATTATATACAAGGCTCTGATGGATTCCAAATGGTCATGGAGTTTAAACCACAAGAACACCAAAGAAAACCATTCTTTATATGATTGGACCAAAATTGGCCAGTGAACTCACAGAATGCAAGAAATTTAATAAAACTTAACCTAAAAGAAAAATTGACTATTCTAATTCCATAAAGATCTAAGTAATTACATTTCACACACTTTCGATACTTTCAATCAATCCATTCAATCCATAAATGTGATGGATGATGGCTCTGTAGCTTAATTACAATGTAAATTGATCCTTCTCAAACACCAGTCTATATAACTTAAAATATAACTATCAAATTAGGGTTTAAATCACCTTATATACTTCTATCCCACATTTTTAGACCCTCTAGTAGGTATTTGGGCACCATAAGTGCCGATTCCTAAAATCTAGGAAATGTTTTCATGACAACTTTTAAAAGTTGTCAAGACAACTTTGACAACTTTTGTCAAAATGAGAATTTTTCCACTTTGAGGATCCTAATTGGTTCCAAACCTTACCAATTGACCTCAAATGACTTAAAAACATTAAAAAATTAAAAATATTCCCACTTTGGGACTTTGGTCAACCCTTTGATATTTGAGTTGACTTTTAGGTTCTAGACCCCTAGAATCAACTAGACCCAACAACATACAAACCCTAATCTTTCCTAGCTCTAAACACACTTCAAAAAACACTAGGGACTTTATAAATAAGTCCTTACTAATGGATGGTTGGAAAAACTAACCTACAAGACAAAATGACTAAAGATCTACCTTAAGACCTTAGGGTGCTCTAGCACCATCCTCCTCTTGTAACAAGAAAGTTAAGGTACCTATGGTGTCAGGAACTCCTCACTGATTCCATGCTTCTTGAAGTCACTCTCATCTATCCAAGGGGATTCTGACTCTAGTTGTTGTCTCCACTTCACTAGATGCTCCATATAGACTTTGTGTCTTATCTTCTTCTTCACCCTTGAATCGAATATCTTTTCCACTTGTTTCTTGACTTGTTCTAGAATCTTGAATTCTCCCATGTCCTTATGCACCTCTATACTATAATAAAACTCATCCATATCTGGCACCTTATACTTGATCAAATCTTTCACATTGAAGATTGGAGAAATTGACATCTCCTTGGGCAACTCCACCTTATAAGCATTAGGCCCATACTTAGCCAATATCTTGCAAGGTCCAGTTATTTTCATCTATAGCTTACTAGGTATCCCATTTTGTAGTATTTCCTTATTTAGGAACACCATTACTAACTCTCCCACTTCAAATTGTAAATCTCTCCTTCCCTCATCTCTTTTTTCCTTCAACTTTTGATTGGCCTCCATTAAGGTCTTTTTCACTTGTTCATGAACTTCGTTCATTGATTGTGTGAAATAATGAGCATGCCCACTAACTCCCTCATATCCTTTGAGGTCTTTAAGCTCCATCACACCCCTTGGATGTGCCCCATTCACAATCTCAAATGGAATTTTATGTGTAGTCCTATTTGTGCTATCATTATAGGAAAATTCTACCTCTAGAATAACTTGCTCCCATCCTTGTCCATGGTCCTTTGTTAGACATCAAAGCAAGTTCCAAAGAACTCTATTGACTAATTTATTCTACCCATCCATTTTAGGATGATAGGTAGATCCATGAGATAAGTTTGTGCCTATTCTCTTCCATAGGGTCTTCCAAAAGTGACCCATGAACTTCACATCCCTCTTTGCAACAATTCTCATTAGTAGGCCATGAATCCTCACTATTTCCTTGAAGAACAAGTAGGCAATATGGCTGGCATCATGTGTTGTTTTGCATGGTATGAAGTGACTCATTTTACTAAATGTGTCTACCACTAAAAACACACTATCTAAACCAGTTGGAGTCCTAGGTAACTCCATTATGAAGTCCATACTTATGCACTCCCATGGTCTACTTGCAATGGTAATGGCTGGTAAAGTCCTAAATTTGATGAAGTGCCTTTAGCCTTCTTACATATGCCACACTGCTCCACATATCTTCTCACTTCCTTCTACATTTTTGGCCAATAGTAGAACATTTCCACTAAGTCCAATGTCTTATTTAGTCTAAAGTGTCCACTTCGACTCCCATTATGTTTCTCCTAAATGAGGTTCTCCCTCATTAAGCCTTTTGGAACACAAAGTTGATTGCCTTTGAAAAAAAACCCATTTTGCAATGTATATTCTACAAAATCACTATGGAAATGGTTCTCAAAATCTTTGCACACTTTGTAAATCTCTAACAAATCTGAATCTCCCTTATATAGGTCCTTAAAACCTTCAACTCCTATACTTTGCAACTGAATCTCTTCAATGGTGAGTAGTCTCCTACTAAGGGCATCTGCAAATTTTTTTTGCACCCCCTTCTTATGGTTTATAGTGAAGGTATATGACTGTAGGAACTACATCCATTTTATGTGCCTCAAGCTAAGCTTTCTTGAGTGTTTATGTAACTCAATGCTTGGTTATCTATAAAGACAACAAAATATTTAGGCAATAGATAATGCCTCCACTTCTTTAAGGATTGCACAAGATCATATAGGTCCAAGTCATAGGAAGAGTACCTAGACTTAGCATAATTTAGTCTTTCACTAAAAAAGGCCACAAACCTGCCTTCTTGGCTTAGGACAGCTCCTACTGCAATGCTTCTTGCATCACACTCAACAATTAATGGTTTACCAAAAATAGGTAACAACAATATAGGCTTAGTAGCCACTTCCTTCTTCAACCTCTCAAATCCCTCATTAGCTACCTTGGTCCACACAAACTTTGTTTTCAATCCTCCTTTTATAGTTTCTAGGACTGGAGCACAAATCTCACTAAATCTCCTAATGAACTTCCTATATAATTGGGCTAACCCATGGAAGCTCCTAACTTTTGTCCCTGTCTTAGGAGTAGTCTAGTTCAAGATAGCCTCTACTTTCTCTTTTTCCATTTTCAAGTCACCCTTGGAAACTACAAAGCCAAGGTAGACTAACTCTTCCTTCATGAACTCACTCTTCTCAAGGTTTATGGTGTGTTTCTCCTCCTACAATTTCTTCAACACTAAATCTAAGTGTTTCATATGATCCTCTTTGGTTTTACTAAATATGAGGATGTCATCTAAATAGACAACTACAAAAACTCCTATATAGTCCTTCAAGACTTCATTCATCACCCTCATAAAGGTTCTTGGTGCATTGGTAAGCCCAAAGGGCATAACTAATCATTCATACAACCCCTCTATAGTCTTAAATGTAGACTTCCACTCATCACCTTATTTCATCCTAATTTGATAGTACCCACTCTTCAAGTCAATTTTAGAGAAGTACATAGCACCCCCCAAGCAATCCATCAAGTCTTCTATCCTAAGAATTGAAAATCTATACCTGATAGTTATCTTATTTATTGCCCTAGAATTAGTACACATCATCCACTTATCTCCCTTCTTAGGAGCCAACACCACTGGGACAACACAAGGGTTGATGATTTTCCTAATCAATACTTGATCCAACAACTCTTTCCCCTTCCTAGATATCTCCTTGTTTTTCTCTAGTCTCGTCTTGAATGTAGCTTTGTTTGGCAAGGATGCTCCTAGTATGAAGTCAATTTGATGACTTATCTCCCTCTTTGGTGGTAATGAAGCTGGTGCACCCCCACAAATTATATCCTTGAACTGATCCAGCAAAACTTCTCTCACCTCTTTTAGCATTGGTGTTTGTTTATGAGTCTCCTCCTCCTTTGGCCTTACCAAGATTTCATAGCCAACCTCTTCATCTTTCATATCCCTTAGGAATTCTTTTCCATTCATCAACATGGAACTACATTATGCCTTCTCCACTATGTCCTCTTCTATCAAAGATTGTATTTTGAAAGTTACCCCATTTTTCTTGAAAGAGTACTTGTTATCTTTCCCATTATGGAAAGCTTCTCTATCATACTTCCATGGTCTACCAAGTAATAGATGGCAAGAATCCATTGGCAACACATCACATAGTATCCTATCCTGATACCTTCCAATGGAAAATTCTACCCACACTTTTTCATTCACCAAGATGTTTTGACCCTTATTCAATGATGTAAATTTATAGGGACACACATGTGGGATTCTGGTGAGCTTCAAATTCTCTACTACCTCCTTAGATATAACATTATCTATTGACCCGAAATCAATGATCACCATGCACACTTTCCCCAATATCTTGCACTTCACTCTGAAAAGAGCCCTCTTCTGGTTGTGCTCATCTTTGGTGGACATCTTGATTAGGATTCTTCTCAACATAAGGTGTTATCCTTTCTCTAAATCTAGACTCACCTCTGATTGTTTAGAGTAATCTTCATCTTGGACATAAGATATCTTCTTCTCCCCTTGTAAGGATATTGGTTTATCTAGACACCTATATGTAGGATGCCTCATCTATCCACAATTGTAACATTTCATGGAAGAAAAGTGAGATCTTCTCCCAAAACCTCCTGATCTTCCTTTGCTACTATTATAAGAGCTTCTCCCTCTGTTATTATATACAACCCTACTTCTTGTTTCTTGTCCTTGCTTTGAATATCTGGAGTCACTTTGTCTTCTATTATTACTACCTCTTCAACTTGAACATCCTCTATGGCCACCTTTATTGTCTCTACCCCTTTGTCTATTTCTAGAACTAGAATCTTTCTTTTTCTTGAGTTTCTTTTCCACTTTCAAAACCATTTGAAAACAACTATGAATGGAAGTTAGGGTAAAGAGACTAAGTTCTTCTTAAATGTTCCACCTTAATCCATTAAGGTATATTGCAACTTTGATGCTCTTTGTCTCCTTGATTCTTGTCCTAAGACAAAGTTTTTGAAATTCTTCAGTATAGGCTAGCACATCTAGGTATTTTTGCCTAAGGTTTTGCCTCTTCTTATGAATTTGAATATCATAGTCTTCTGGAAGCTAATTCTCCTTCACCTTTGCAACCATTGTCTTCCAATTTGATATGGGCTTCTTTCCCTCTTTCTCTCTTTCTTCCTACACGAACTTCCACCATGTGAATGCTTGCCCTCTTAGCCTTTATTTGGCTATCTTAACCTTTTGTGCTTCTATAATCCCATCACACTCAAAGTGATTCTCCATGCCTTCAAGCCATTCCATAACCATTTTAGTGTCCATCTTACCATTGAATATTGGCTTTCCTTCTAGAGCCTTCGCACTCAATGGCTTGAGTTCTTTGAGGAATGGTTCCTCAGGTAGAAGAGGATCAGGCTCTAGTTCTACTTCCTCTTCTACTAGTTTCTTTCCTTTATCTATCCCTTCATGCATTTCTTCTCTCAAATTACTTGCAGTCTCTACCACTTCTACCATCTTGATCCTCATTTCCTCCATTGCTTCTTCAAGAAGCCTATTCTTGATTTGTTGCTCTGACAAATCGTTGGCCAACTCTGCCTTGGTCACCATGATGTTCTCACCTATAAATTCACTCCACTCTGTCATGCACTAATCCACTCCCAAGCCTTTTGAATGGCTTTGATACCAATTTGATTGGGAGCTCCTCTTCTAGAGCCTTCTAGCTCTCTCTAAGACCTTCTCTTGGTCTTCCTCGGGGATTCTTTCCTAATCCCCTAACTCACTAGGAGCCCTCTACCAAATTCAAAATATTCTCTAACCTCTCCTCCATAGCCTTCTTACATCCATGGCTTCTCTAACCTCTTGTCCCTCTAATGGTGTCAACTTCTTAAAGATTGGTTTCCCAACTCCCCTTATGATGAAGGGTGCTCCCCTTAATGCCACAAACACATAACAGAAACAAAGAAGAAACAACAATTTGCAAGAACAGAAAATGGGCTTCTTATTATCTCTACAAATGTGAAATTACAAAATTTTAGAATTACAATATGCCAAGCCACATGGGAATTCCCCTTACAATATTCTGTAGGACAAAGCCTCGAATTATTACACAGATCTACCCAGAACTGTCCCGAACTACCTAAGACAACACTACGGGCCTTCTTTATATAGGCAATTTCCACCGCTCGAGAAGGTTCTAGAAATTTAGCCCTTAGGGCCGGCCAAACTTAGAATTATTTTATTTTTCATTTTAGTACATCAAAGTCAACTCAAAATAACTTTTGAAACCCGAACAAAAATTTTGAAGGAAAATTATTTTTTACTATTTCAGGTGGCCCAACTTCCGAAGACCATAAGTCATCACTAGTTGACCCAATTGACTATTATAACCCCATTTCAAAAATTCCACAAAGCGCTCTACAACATGAAAATTAAGGAAGCTTCATTCAGCCCAAGTTTTGACCTCATCCGGGGCCTCTAAAGCCTTCAAAACTGAGCTCGAAGTTTCTGTACCCTGTTTTGAATACCAAAAATTTTCAATATCTTCAAAACTAGACCTGATCTAGCCATGAAACTTTACTGGCAGGCTAATATGACTAAGATGAACCTCCACATGCAAAATTAGAACATTAAGAGATCATATGACCAACTTACTAAAAAAAGCAAGTTTCCATAAATAGCAGCTCTGCACAAGGTAGCCCTTATTGAAAAGAAAACAGAAATATTTTTGGCTAATGCAAGATTGCCCTTACACCCAGGATGCTCCTGCATCAGAAACCCAGGGTAATTTGAGAAGTGAACCTGTCACGACTCAGGTGTGCAGAGGAAAAGCAAGATAGTTAACCTCCTCACTTGTCAGCCATGATGAATCTTCAATAGGTCATCCTTTCCACTTGACCAGATATTCTTCATATGTCCTATTCCTTGTGCTTCTACCAACACGACTGTCCAGTATGTCTTCAATCTCCTTGGTATCTG